>OX608080.1:82349109-82660727 GCA_951509765.1 Sphenella marginata | reverse complement strand
CCATGGGAATGCTGAGTAAGCAAATAGGGCTGGACGATGGAGACGTACATACATGCATACATACATATGTATATGCATTTATGTACGTTAAGTTATACATATATGTTTTAAGCTAAGAAAATAATTTATGTATTTTTGAGCATAGCTATGTATGTATGACCATAGCTATGCATTATGGGTTAGGAACGACGGAGTTGAAAATTGTAAAGGCAGTTGCCGCTAATACCTCCGTCTATCCAGATGTGACCCGGTTTAAACTTAAGAACATACAATTCAATAAAAAAACATATTTAATGTATAACGGTGTTGGTTCATTTATTTAACCACGGTAATTCGCTAAATTCCTCCTGCACCCTGTTTACCCCCGTGAGGTAAACGTAACTCCCGTGATAATTGTATTAGCACACTTTTCAGCAGTAGAGGGAGCGAGATTTGCACTAACACTACTAACACCAAACAAAACTTTTTTGATTTCACTCAAAAATTAATAGAGTTCCTCAAGTTTGGATATGTAGAAAAGTAGAGATTTGTTAACACAAAAGTCACATCTATACAAAATATTTGCATTTGATATTAAAAGTTTTAAACAGTTCGAGTTTAGTTTTGCACATTTTAAATGCACTTGTTGGCAACAAATATTACAGGAGATACCGGTATCCTCCAAGAGTTTATTGTCACAAATTATGCACTTAGGCATAGAAAAATAAGAGAAAATAAAAAAGAGTTGTGCGAGCGAATAAAAACACGTATGTACTCAGCGGAGCGATGGCGACTTTTTTTTACGGCTGTTTCCCATAATCCACCAAAATGGGAACTTCTAGGAGGAGTGTATTTAATGTAGATGGGTGTATTTAATGTAGAAGTATATGGTAAGAATGTCGTAACTCGGCACGCTGGCGTTTTGAGAAACGAAATGAAGCAATTGAATAATAAGTCCCTGTGCGACAGAGCAGCTTAGCTCGATGTGAGTTGTTACTGTTGTTGTTGTAACAGCAAAAACACACCTCGAAGGTTTTGGGGACTGTTATCGACCACAACACAATAATTTTTATACCTTTTCGCACCACAATACTGACAAATTTTGTTCATTGTGCCAATAACAATGGATGTATGTGAAGCGTAATCAACTACGGGATCGTATTCGAAAGCGACTCGTTCTAAATTGTTACGAACACGGGCTTGTCTACGAACACGAACGTTCAAATTGTAATGTTCACTATAATTAGATCGATTACGAACAACCGCCCTACGCTGCATCCTTAGTCTATCACTTCTATTACTTTTTGAATTTCGGCCACGTTATATCGTTCGCGTTGTTATTCTGAGCGCTTAGGCAAACGTCTAGCACAAAAACAGAGTTCACTTTTATTTATAAAAATTTTCAATAGCTGTCAATCACTGAATCCAATGGTTTTTAATATTTTTAAATATTTTTCAATCACTAATTATAATAGCTAAATTTTCCAATGTTTGCTATATTTTTGACATATCCCATTCATCATATATTCTTTTTAAATTTCCGGGGGTGCACCTGTAATTTTTTATTTAATACGAACTAACTGCACTGAAAGAAGAAAAAACGCAAAACTCGTTTGGCAATTACTGTTACTTGTGGTGGGGTGAAGTGAGGTGAGGTGATATTAAAATTATAATATTAAAAGGTTTCACGTATGAGGAAAGAATATTTATGTTTTTCAAAAACTCTTATAGAACTAAGAAAAATAAAAAGAAAAACCTATTTCAAATGTATTTTTATTTCGATACTAAAAAAAAAAGTAAATGAGTAATAGGGCAACATATGCGAATACATAAAAAAAAAAATTTAGTACAATTTGAACGAAAAAAGTACGATTTTTGAGTGGATTTAGTACAATTCATGAAATGTCATTTCTCAACCCTGCCTTCAGCCATTTTTGGGTAAATGCGCGAAATACTCATACATAAATTTTGAGTTACTGGATGTATTGAGTGTTTTTATTGTAGCTTTTTTTCTCTCACTGCTTGCAGCGAACTTAAGCAATCGTGGCTACAATATAAACACTCAAATTGCGTGCATATACTAGAATTGAGTAACATGTAGTAATTGCGTTGAGTGTCTGCTTGTTTGTGTGAATATGTGTGTGGCGCTCAAATTTTTGTAGCTGTGCTAGCTGAGTACAAAAATAGAGTAAATAGATAGAAAATGTGGTCTGTTGATGCTCTCTAAGTACAAACGACTGAATGGTAAAGCGACCAAGCAAAGATGGGTTTTCATACAAAATTTATTTGAATTAAAAAAGTTTTTAATAAAATTTTTATTTAAAAAAAAGTATCTATTCTGGCTAGATTATGACATATAAAATTTGAAAGAAAAAGATCGGGCCAGTGGATCGGCTGTTTAGCTTTAACATAATTTCGAGTTTGAATTTTATATAATAGTATAGATAGAGATAGAGATTTATTCAATAAGCCTCCTTTAATTTTGTTATTGGACTTCAAGATTTTGGAAATTTTTAAAAACTTAAGTAATATGTATGTATATCGAGCCCTAATCGCAATTTTGGTGTAACCAACAAAAATAAAAGGTTTTTTAGTTCAGAAAGATAAAAAATTTCTATGCAAAATGTTACTTACATCAAAATTGCCTTGCTTTATTTTAGTAACCGTACCTACTACAGCTGTAATATTTTGTGAGATGGTTTAAAACAAACAAAATTATAGATATCTATTAAAATACGGATTTTTAAAATTTTGTTGGTTACACCCAAATAGCGGTTAGGGCTCGATATGTTTTTACTTGTTTTAAAAAATTTAGCAATCTTTGCTCATACTAGGAATTTTTTGTTCGAAACTCAAACAGATTAGTGTTTTATTTTTTATATAAGTGCAAAAACCGACCAGATAGTTTCTGTTATGCTTGTGGAAGGTATATTTTCTCATCGGCCAGAAATTTTACTAAGCGTCTGCAAACTTCTTTTCGCTTATGTTTCAATATTGCTGCTCAAAACATTTGCGAACCATGGACACCAAATGTATTGTGTAATACTTGCGGAACAAGCTTAAGTACTTGGAAGTCTAGTGAGAGTTCTCGGTGCAAATTTTTTCAACTGATACATTTATTTGATTCACGATAGTCAACATTTACCATTTTCTTCCGGCTATATGGCGTCGACCAATGTGTCATGAAGTGGATTGGTATTTTTTCTTAACCAAAGTACATCAAATCGGACGTCATTGCAGCGTTGAGTATGCCGATGTGCACTCTTTTGCTAAACCAATTCCGTATTCCCCAGACGTTTATTAAAGTGAGACGGGTGAAATTGATTTTGAGGACGAAATTGGTAGCAAGACGCTTACGCAAAGCGAATTAAATGACTGGATCCGATATTAAGGACTGACAAAGGAAAAATCGGAAATGTTGGCATCACGGATGAGTCAGCGTTTCCACATTTATCGGATGCCAAAATAAAAGGAGGTGTTTGTGGGCCCTCAAATTAGAAAAATGTTCAATGACGCCAGTTTCCATTCAGCTCTTTCGGTGGACGAGGCTAAGGCATGGCATTCCTTTTGTGCAGTTTGTGCGAATTTTTTAGGAAACATTAGAAGCCAAAATTACAAAGAACTGATCGATGATTTACTAATAAACTATATGTAGATAAACCTTCGCTTCTTTTTTTTTACGTTATGCAGTTATTATATTTCTTCCCAGGCGTAAATATGTCGTTAAGAATACATTTCATCCATTGGGACTTCTTCCCTGACAACCTGGGTGATGAAAGCGATGAGCGCGGTGAGCGCTTCCACCAAGAAATACAAGAAATGGAGTTGCGATATCAAGGACATTGGAATGAAGCTATGATGGGCGATTTTTGTTGGTTCCTTGTTCGAGAAGAACCAAAAGTAACAAAACGCCAAAAACTTTCAACTTTTAAACCCTTTTAATATACAAAAAGATAATAAAAATGAAGTTAAATACAAGGTTGCGGAGAACAATAAAAATGGATTGTTTACTAAATCTCTTATAACTTTGTCATTTTTCTACAGATTATTATCCGGAAAGTGTCAAAATCAGGCGTCATAGCTCGGACTTTACAGACCCCTATACGCTTAAGCTGTTATTCTCAGCATTCGTGCGTTCCAAGCTTGAGTATGCCTGTTTCACATTGAACGGATCCAAAAGGTGTTTTTAAAATTTCCGTTGCGCAACCTACGTTTCTCGGAGCCTATTCCGACATACGAAGCGAGATGCTTATTGATTAGCTTAAAATCATTGCAGAGCAGGAGAACAATTATGTCGATGTCATTCTTTTTTGATTTGTTCCGGGGTGTTGTTGATTGCCCCACGCTCCTTGAAAGGATTCTAATAAATGTGCCTGCTAGAGCGCTTCGTAGCTCCGAGTTCTTCCACGTTGGGATCTCTAAGGCTCTCTATGTGAGGAATGCTGCAATTACTAGAGTTTTAATTGAGTTCAATAACATCGCTAGATTTATTGAGATAGATTTTTCAGGTTCGAAAGATCGCTTTTTAAGCTCTTTAAGTACATTTTTATAAGTAAAGCATTGTAATAAATTGTATTATTGTTTACTTTATATATATATATTATCTAACTAGCCTATAAGTTTTGTATGCTGATTGGCTTGAATAAAAATAAATAAATAAAAATGTTCATAAGGAAATAGGCTATCGACACAAAGTATCAAACCAGGAGGATATTCAATATTTCCTAAAAAAAAATACAAAAAGTATATGAATGTCGAAAAAAACTGATATTAAAAAAAAAAATTAGAAAAATATGACGAATATAAGGCAAAGATGGCACTTATTATGCAGAAACTCCGAACAGAAAAAAAAGAAAGAGAAGCATTATTACCAAAAGAGGTGCGCGATGATTTGATCGAAAAAAGACGTCAAGCCTCGCGAGAACGAGTTCGCAAATACAGGGAAAAGCAAAAAACTGTTGCAACTCAGTTCAATAACTCGACTGGCGATTTCAATGCAAGTTATAAAAATTTAAGTACCCTTTGTAAGGCTACCAAAAAGGTAACCTGTGCCTTACCCGTTTCACCGAGGAAACAAAAGACCGTATTATGAAAAATCGTCAATGATATGGATGCAAGCAATTGAAAGGAGCTGATAAGCACTATTAATTTGCCCTCAAATGAGTTGATAAATGATATAAAGCAGTTTTTTGAGCGTGACGACATTTCATATACATCCCGGGGAGCAAAAGACGTTAAACAATATCTGTGCCCAAAAACTGGCGCGAACATTATGCTTCCAACAAGATATATGAGAGAAAACACGCATTATTTATTGAAATGCAACAAAGTAATCAACGACGTGAGTTCATCAATCATTCATACAGTCATTCCCTGTATTTGTACGATAACTTAGGTTTGAGAAAGCAGTTTTGGTACAACATGTCTTATATTTCGATTTCAGACTAATGCAGCCTTCCTTTTTTTTCTGCACAAAGCCCGAAAAATATTGAGTTAATCCACGATTTACCACATGATGTGTACATATCACGCAAATTTTATTGAATCTGTTTCTGGGTTGCGCAAAATTGTGCCAAATTTGCCAGCATACAAAGAACATTTCGTTCAAAGGTTTTTATGCAAAGATTACCAGGGACGGTTGGTTGGATTGAAAAAAAGAAGAGACTGAAACTTTGGTGGAGCACATCGTAGCTTTATCTCCACTGTTTTTACGCCATAGTTTCATAAAAACTACGCAATCAGACACATTCAAACTTACCCTTGAGTTTTATATTTTTGCTCGACAGTAAACGTTATTCTTTGAGAGATATTTTATCGTTCAAGGATAAAAATTAAGTTCCGAGTTTTAAGTTTTTTTCGCGGATCAAAAAATCAAAAGGCCGCTGCGCCTTTATGGAAAGTATTCGGTCGTAATTATTTAAACATAGTTTTAGCCACATACATACATATACTCCCGAAAATAGTCCTGAAATTATCTCAAAAATGGTCTAGAAGCGATCCCGAAAAAGCCAAAAATGATACTGAAACAGTCTAGAAATGGTCCCGAAGCAGTCCGAAAATGATCCCGAAAATAGTCCTGAAATGATCCCGAAACGGTCCTGAAATGATCCCAAAAATGGTCTAGAAGTGATTCCGAAACAGTCTCAAAATGATTCGATGTCATCCCGAAAAAGTCCAAAATACACCGAAACAGTCTCGAAATTATCCCGAAACAGTCCCAAAATGATCCCAAAGTGATCCCGAAATGATACCGTAAACGATGCCCAATATAATGCGCATATGGGTATAATTTTCGGAGGTCTTGAATAAAAATAACATGTTATTTATCACTTTGATTTTTTTGAATAAGAAATAATAACCAGTCACTTATCACTCAAAATTTAAAAAATTATAAATTTTTTATTTGAATAATTTCTTAGTACCTGGGTGACCGAGACTTGCTCGGTATTTTTCGAATTTGCCGCATAATCTTACTTACCAAGAGCATAAATTTCCCAAAATATCGAACACTAACCACAAAAAGTCACTTAACATACATTGGCGACACCTGTTGTGTATTAAATATTCTGGTTGGTATACGACCTAAAATGCTTTCATTTGATACCCATATTGCCATATATTTAAAAAAAAATCGGAAAGGTGGCAACCCTCTAAGTTTCCATTAGTGGCAACATCCAAGTAGAAAATCTAAGAAGGAAGCATACTATCCATCTACCAAATTTTATCGAAATCGGTTTAGCCTTTCCCGAGATAGTGGTCTATATCTGAAGGAATGAATAAAATGCGTTCAGGTGGCAACCCTAGGTGGAAATCCTACTCGAATATATTTTGGTTGATATACGGCCTAAAATACCTTTCATTTGATACCCCTATTGCCATATATTGCTTAATATTTAAAAAAAAAAATTATATAGGTGGCAACCCTAAGGACCACCCCAAGTGGCAACACCAAATTAGAAAATCTTAAAACAAAGCATAGTACCTGTGTACCAAATTTCATTAAAATCGGTGAAGTCGTTCGGGAGATAGTAGGGGATATACAAATACAAATATACAAACATACAAATATACAAATATATAAATATACATATATATATATAAGATTTAAAGTGGCCCAACCCTGATTGGAGCATGTACTTTGATAAACATCCAGGGTTATAATAACAGAAAAAAATGTAGCACGAGCGGATATTCCAACACACTAGAATATATCCCTTAACGTTATTTACTAAACTCATAATTATGGCGAAAAACTATTTATAGTTACTTGTGGCTACAGATACATATATTCTTATTCAAAAAATGTAAATTTTGATCGAATACATTTGGGTCCTTATTGAAGTAATTCGCTACTCGATTTCCTTAACAAATGATTTCGGAATTTTTGCACATTGAGAAGATATATGTATGTATAACTGCCAATATAGAAGTAGTACATATATGTATGTATATTAGGGAGTCCCTTATATGAACGAAATATTTCGTTTTGCAATTATCAAAACGCATACCCTCTAATTCGGTTTAGTATACAAACCTCTGCTTAAATAACAAATTTTAACTTTCCACGTAAACTTTAACCCGTGCCGACAGGGCCTCAAAAATAGCAGTTTCTTTCTTCATCTAGTAGCTAGATCAACGAAAATGTTCATTGCTTTGTTTAATAATACTAATAGAAATTTGTATTAAAGATTGTTTAATTTAAATATTGTTAATAGGATTACTCAGACCATTTTCTTTTTAAAGTCTGTTTTTTACAATCTGGATACATATCTCTATGTTCTTGCACACAGCGTAAAAGGAACTGCTTTTGTTCTTCTTCTGCGGTTATCAAACCATGAAAATCTTTCATAAGTTTAACAGCTCTTTCAGCTGTGTCATTAACCGCTTTTAAGCACAAAATCTTCTTTTTTGCTTCTATATAGGCCCCGTTTTCTTCCCACGATGATATATTTTCCTGAAGGAAAGTGCAGTCAACTTTTAGCCTCGAAAATATATTTTTGCTTCTAATAGTGATGAAATCACTCAAAGATTTTTCTAAAACAAGAACAAAAGTCTCAAGTCTGTTGAAATTTAAATTATCTGCTTTTCGAGTTATGAATACAGCCGGCAAAAATCGTAAAATGAGTGTCTCTCGTTATTGTAGTCGCGGTTGCCATAACCTAAACCAAAAAATTACCAAGAAGTTAAAAAAAATTACTAAAAATTACCAAGCAGTACACAACGCAGTCGTATTGAATTATCAGAGAAAGTAACAATTATATCGTACTTATACTTATCAGGTGATAGTAAAAAGTGACGCTAATTTGGCAAAAAAAGATTGAAAAAGTTTAAAAGTAAAAGTTCGGTATGCTGTTGAAAAGAAAATCCTCAAGAAATATTTTCAATTATTTCTTGACCATGAAATTGTCATGAATAATCAAGAAGTTTTGACGTTCCGTTTTGCGTGTTGAATAATTGCAACTTGTCGCTTTTTATATGAATTTCAAGGTTATTTTATTAAATTTTTGAAGTTTACTTCTATAGCGGCATGCATTTGGGAAAAACTGTCACGAAAATTGGAAGACAACAACCATATGAGTGTTGTTGTTGCGAAGCTACAGCGCTTACAGTATGTAGGTATAATTAAATCCAACAAATGATGTGGTGAGTAATCGAGATGCGTGGTAGAAATACCTTCAAAGGTGTCCCCATGTGTGAAATACAATGTTTGCCGCATTGCATTCAACAGTGAAAATAGCCTAGCTGATAGGCATTTGATTGTTTAACTAGAAGTCGCGGGTTCGAGTCGCGACAGGTTGAACGTTTTTTTAAGCTTTTTTTTTTTTTTATTTGAAGTTTAAACCCACCATTCTTTTATTTGAGCGTTGAAAACCGCACTCCGGTGCCAGAGAGTTTAAAAGCTAATTTACCATACTTACATACATATGTACATATGTAAATATAAATTTGTGAAATATATGCATATGTACATATGAATGTACACATGTGCCGCTATTTATGAGCAAAATGGTGCATATTTTGAGATTTGAAATTACATGTACTATGTAATATTCTATTCAGTTGACTGAATTCAGCGAAGTCGGAGTAAAACGTCATAGAGATCGGGTTGTCGATAAAGTAATCCAATTTAAAATACAAAATACAAGAGCTGGTGGGGTTGCGATCTACCATAACAGACATGACCGGGGTAGTATTGTTACTCCACAAACAACACTCAACGCAAAGCAATTGGAATCAATGTCCGTTCAGATTTCTAAGGTGGGAGAAATATGTGCTTGTGAGCATACATTGGGTAGCAACAAAACAATTGTAATTGTAGCAATTTATATTTCTCCCAATAAAGCAATAACTAAAATTATTGAATTCATCCACGAGGGTTTAATAAAATATACCACAAAAGATTACCACAAAATGCCAATGATTTTATGTGGAGATTTCAATGTAAATTTTGCCTCGGATACATCAATCTCATTAATTGAATTTCTCGCCACCAAATTTAATTTAAAGCTTTGCAGCAGTCGCACTGAATCTACAACGCGATCAAAAACAGCAATTGACGCCGTGTTTCAAAGGAATATTGATAAAATCGAAACTAAGACATATGTTTCATATTTTAGTTATCATAAGCCTCTTGTATCTTTTGTAGAAATTTGATTAATAAAAATAATAATAAAATGAAAAGTCTAAAAATATTCCTTAGTTTAATTTAAAGAAGGTTACACTTCAGAATTACCGATATCTGCAACAGAGTATAAAATCACCATTGCTTTATTTCAGAGTTTATAATTCAACATCATCACGCTCATAATATATATATTATATATTATATAATATACATATATATTATATATTAGTTATATAACTAAAAGAGAGAGGAAAAATGTATTGAAAAAACTGAAAGATCAGGTTGATTTTAGTTATTCTGCAAATCGCCAAATTTCACATCCACCGTTCGTTTTCTGAGGCGACGATATGGCAGCTAGTGATACTTTGTATGTATATGTGTGTGGGGAATTTTACGAACTAACCACATAAAAATAAAAATGTCGATATGGCATATGCGGTAAGCGTGCGAATGAGCACGCACAAGGTCGTGGGTTCGAGGCTTTCTACTTTTTTCCAATTTGTTTTTTTTTTTCATTGAGTTTTTTTTTTTTTTAATTATTTAATGCAAAACGGCACTTACATCATAACTGAATTTGATTTTTCTTTGTAATGGAATTTATTACGGTTGTGAGTTTTTGTGAGAAATATAATTACCGATATCTGTAAACAAATGAATTTTCGTAATTTTGTTGTTTACGTTTAGGGACCGATATGCCGAAAGATAACAACAGGGCTCGTGATAGACGGCGAAATGCTAAATTATAGAAGTAAACTTCCCTTGGGTGTGCACGGCACACACTTTCTTTTTTTTGTTTTTGTTTTTCCGAAACTTCAGTTTTTCTTCAAGAAAGAAACCGACAACTATTTATTTCTTGCCAAAGCCAGAGTTGTGCAGGTCGCTTTTTGGTAAAAATTTTCCAGAAATTAGTAGTAGAAAAGTAGAATAGATTCTGACACAAGAAATTTTTCTTCAGCGTTTCATAAGTCTCATTTTATATAGAGTTTTTGGATTTCTTTTGAACAGCGTAAAGCTCTAAAAAAGAAAAATATTTTCCAATCTCAAAGGATGAGCGACCAAGCACGTTCAATGATGCATTAAATAATTGTTCCGTGTCTTTTTCCCTATGGTACATCGACATACAAAAATTGCTGCAACGCTTCCAGTTTCCGTTGCTCCTAGCGCAGGTTAAAAACTTATCTAAGAAGTACGATGTGGCAGGAGATGCTGGCTCTACTCAACATCCACTCTACTTTTGAAGTACCTCCTAAAGAAATCCTAAACAAAATTTCAAAACAAACAAGTAAAATAAATATTTTTTTGTACACCGCTAAAAGTGTAAGCCTAGATTTAAAACTTTTTGGGGCTACATGTACACCTAGATCGGTATGTCTGCTTTCAAAATGTTGTTTGTGTTAAAAAAAAATCTAAAAACTTTTACTAAAAAGTTAGGACTTTTGATGACAATTTTTCCAGTTTTCTTGAATTTTCATGAATTCTCCACAAAGTTCTTAACTTTGAGTTGCAGTATTTTTATTGTGTATTTACACATACTTTCATTCAAAAAATAATGAAATTAGTTTAAAGAAGTTAATTTTACTGGAAATTCCAAAAAAACCTTTTGAACGCAGACATACTGGTCTAGGTGGATGACCAAACCAAATTTGGTTTAGAACTAAATTTACACTGTTTGTCATAGAAATGCGCACAATAAAAATTATTTAAATTTTAAACCGAAAATGTTAACAATTTTTTATTTTTTTAAAAAATGTTAGGACTCGAACCGACGTGCCCCAAATCAGTGCGCAATGCTTTACCTACTGACCTACGGCGCACTCATGAATTTTATCAGAATTGTATTTTTGTTTATCCTAGTAAAGCTTTGAGTCTAAACCACAAAAAATTTAAAATTTTTAGCCGCGTAGAAAGAGAAAAATTTCAAATAAATAAAAGTATAAATATGTAATATGTAAAAATATAAATATGTGCGTATTTACAGGTAATCCTTATTTACTGACACTTTGGCCAAAACCTCCCCCCCCCCGAAATTTTTTTCTGGCTACGCGCCTGGCAAATAGTGAGCATAGTTTAAACCATATGAATTAATATTCACCATATAAAGATAACATCGTTTCATCCTTCCATGGAACGTATCTCTTTCCGGAATCATCAAAGCTTTCTCTTTTTAAGTTAATTACAATGTTCTTCTTGGATTGTTCATCAACGTCGTCGTCAAAAATTGATAGCAGGGTTATTTCTTCTGATAAATACCACAGGTGGTGACTGAATTTTCCCAAAGCTGCTTTGGAAATCGACTTGTCAACTCGTTCGTAATCCTTCAGGGTCTTTAAAAAGAGTAAGTCTTATTCGGCGCTTTTACTGCTAAACTGCATCTTAGCCAGGGCTTAACATAAACTGTCACAATGAATAAAGAAATATCTCTAAGCGCTTGTTCGTCCTTGACGCTCATTTTAAATTGAGACTCTAACAAACATATCTTTATAGAGAAAATAGCTCTTGCCATCCACCGTGCTTGATGCAATGCCCCTGGAGGTCTGATTTTAATTTTATTCTCAGAGTTTCCTCCCAAAAAAATAATAGCTAGTTCAATCAGTTCCCGATAATCATCTTTCAATTGACTTCTCCAGTTCGTTGTAATAAAACTCCACCAATTCATTTATCATCGTCTCACAAAAGTGTTGTTTTACGAAATTAGAGCAGGGTTCGATAGCATTAGGATTACTATTCTTCCAGTTATTTTTGAACTTTTTAAATAGTGGAATCTCGGGACTGGTACTGTCCTCTTGGATTTTAGTTTCAAATACACTTTTGAGCACAAGTTCGTAAACATGATGACGACAAGCAAATAGTAACAATTCTCTTTCTAATGCTTGCTCCAAAAGCACACAAGCTCCATTCAAGCGACCTGTATTAGATACTGTCGTATCACAGCACATTATTTGTACCTTATCATTAAGGTTCCAATCATTGAGCGTATTTAGTACTGCATTTGCTTGATTTTTGCCGGAAGAGCTTTCTAATTTCGGGACTGCAAGAATTTGTTCTTTCTCTTCAAACGAAATAACGATTGGCAAGCGTTCTTCTTTAGAGCTTTTTACGTTGAGACTAGGTAATAATTTTCCATCCCAATGAACAGCAACAACTTCGGGCATGTTATTCTGAAAATCAGTGTTGGTTCTACCAATTTTATGAGTTCGAAAACGACTTTAAAACCTTTATTTCAAAAATTGTTACAATTAGAATTATATTTAAGAATTCATTATTAAATTTAAGTATACTCACATTTGGTTTTCCCAACCGCACGTTTTTTCCGCCTTAATCAAGAGATCAAAATTTTACAAGGAAGGAAGTAATATGTAAAAGGAATCAAAAATAGGGTTACCTAGTTGCGCTTAAACAAACAAAGTTACAGCGTTGCCTGATAGGCTTACTGTGCGGCCTGAAAACCAAGTATGAGTTTACGCGAGGAGATTAGCCAGTGACGGTGTTTCCAACATTCTCCCCCCGGTATCTCCCTCAGAGGGAATACCCCTGTACATTTAAACGCCGACATGAGATACGTCCAGTACGGCTAATTTCGTCGCTGGCCGGTGATACTGCCCTTGCGTGGTCCGAACGATGGCACTTCTGACCTGGCCATCCTTTCCTGGTATTGTAGATACGACGACGCCTTTTGGCCAGGAATAACGAGGTGAGTTTGGGTCGACAATGACGACTACGTTCCCAACCTCTATCGGCTTGGCTTTTTCAAACCAATTGGTTCTCCGAGTTAGCATAGGTAAAACTTCTGCCACCCATCTCGTCCAAAACATTTCTGCGAGGTACTGGGAGTGTCGCCACGAGGCACGAGCATATTGGTCTGCACTTTCAAAATCCCCAACTGGTTTGAGACCCGACGATGAGCCCAGCAGGAAATGGTTGGGTGTCAATGCCTCTTGGTCGGCAGTGTCGAGAGCCAGATAAGTTAAAGGTCGACTGTTCACTATTTGCTCCACCTCAAGGAACAAGTTGTGCAGCTTTTCATCAGTCAATCTTGTTGTAGGCGTCACAATTTGGTACATAACCGTCTTTATCGAGCGCCCATGCGCTCCCATGCCCCTCCCATATGAGGCGATGCGGGTGGAATGAATGTCCATTCGGTATACGGACTGGTAAACTCAGCTTCTAAGCCTGCAAAGTCAACTTGCGATAGCGATTCTCGCAGCTCTTTTTCCGTCGCTCTCAGATTTGTTCCGTTGTCGCTAAAGAACTGTCTCGGAGTTCCTCGACGTGCGATGAAGTTGCGCACAACAATACAACAGGAGCTGGTGGTCAGGCTGTATGCCATTTCGACGTGCACTGCGCGGCACGTCATACATGTAAACACCACACCATAGCGCTTTTCAGTGCGTCTCCCGATAGTAACCAAAAAGGGTCCAAAAAAATCCACCCCCACATGGGTGAATGGTCGCGTGTAGGGTGATATCCGTGCTTCAGGCAGGTCGGACATCTCGGGTGGGTGCGGACAGACCGTAATAACGTTCTCAACCCAGGTATGTAGAACTTCTGAAACAGCTCATTGATTACGGTCTCATGGTTCGAATGTTTCCACTTTCTATGATACCAGTCGACTATCAGTCTAGTGATAGCATGTTCCTTCGGCAGTATGATTGGGTTTTTCATATCATTATTTATAAAATCGGCCCTTTCTAATCGACTGCGCATTCTTACTGTCATTTGATGGTCTAAAAATGGCGATAGTTTACGTATACTGCTTGCTTTGGGCATGTAGCATTAATTTCTTTATGAAAGGCTTGGGCTTGGGCAAGGCTATATAAATAGGTCTCGCTCCAGGCTAACTCGTCGGTACTAAGGCTACCTCTAAAAGGTGTGCCACCTAAGTTATTTACAAATCGCTTAACGTACGCCATACTTCGCTGTAGGCGTTCCCATTTCGAAAAACGGCTAAGATCTATCAGAGGCAGTTATTCTACTACATGAACTGAGATTAGTTCTGGACGTAGTTCCCCGTGATCGTGCTGTAGGCCTTCTTGCAGATTGATTTCGAAGCTTGGCCAATTTTCAACTGACTGACGGAGGAATGTAGGTCCGGAGATCCATTGTCCGGCCATTGAAAAATCTGGTACTGGGGTCGACTTCGTTCCTAAGTCGGCGACGTTCAATTTCGAAGGCACGTAGCTCCACTGTGAGATATCGGTAGTCTCCTGCACTTCTCCCACTCGAAACATAACGAATTGCTTATATCCTCTAGGATCGGAGCGCAACCACGACAGAACAGTTTTGGAGTCCGTCCAGTAATGCACACGATCGATTTTGCAGTCGAGCGCTTTTACCACCGCATTTCCTAGCCTCGCACCCATCACCGCAGCGATCAGCTCCATTCTTGGTATAGATACATGGCGCAATGGTGCAACCTTAGATTTGGAGCACACCAACGATACTTTGAAATCCTCACCTGTCTCGATCCTCAGATAGGCTACCGCAGCGTATGCGTTTTCACCAGCGTCGACGAATATATGCAGCTCGATATTGCTTGCTTGGCTGCTCGCTACGCTGAAATAGCATCTAGGTACCTTAATGCTTTGGACTTGCGGAAGGAAGGATTGCCACCTCATCCACACACCTGACAGCTGCTCCGGTATAGAGTCGTCCAATCCAATAACGCTTCTCCAGACTTTCTGGAGCAGAATTTTTGCGTCGATTAAGAAAAACGTTAGTAGCCCCAATGGGTCAAATATAGACATCAGCAATCTTAACATTTCTCTTTTTATTGGAAGCTTGGCTCCTCGGAGAATCTCATCGTTGGCCTTCGTAAATTTCAAATTATATGTGAATGTGTCACCAGACGTCTGCCACCACATGCCTAGCACTTCACAAGCCTCTACTACCTGATCTACTCGTTTGGCAGCGCCACAAAATTCGCGTCCATCGCCTGCTTCTCCTAATGCTTTGACAACCTCTTTGGAGTTGGATAGCCAACCTCGAATATG
This sequence comes from Sphenella marginata, assembly GCA_951509765.1. Classification (NCBI taxonomy): domain Eukaryota; kingdom Metazoa; phylum Arthropoda; class Insecta; order Diptera; family Tephritidae; genus Sphenella; species Sphenella marginata. The sequence continues at coordinate 82,645,133 of OX608080.1, read as the reverse complement.
AAAATTTGCGTGCTTATGGATCGCACGAACATTCGTAGAAAATTGAACCGCTTCTTGAATCGTATCGACGCTGTCAAGCATATCATCGACGTAATGCCTTTCCAAAATACTTTTAGCTGCTCTTGGGTGCGTAACGGCGAACTCCATAGCGTTTTGATTTTTTACCACTTGAGCTAAAGATGGCAAACAACTTGCTCCAAAGCTCATTACTAACAACATGTATACATCTGATGGACGATCAGCCTCACAGCTTCTCCACAGGAAACGCTGCGAGTGCTGGTCTTCTTCATCGATGTACACTCGGTGAAACATTTCGCTGATATCGCCACACAACCCTATTTTCCCTATCCGAAATTTCAATAATACATCAAAGAGAGAGGTTAATAAGTCTCGACCTTTGTCCAAGCATGAATTCAAGGAGAGGCCTTTATATTCCGCAGCAGCATCCCACACTATTCTGACCTTCTGTGGTTTATTTGGGTTTCGTACCGCAAATATCGGCAAATACCACTTCCGAGCATGGTATGCGGCGATCTCACTTTTGTTTAATTTGCGAATATATCCCTTTTGCTCCATTGAGCGAATATGTTCGTTTACAAGTATCCTAAGATCAGAAGATGATTCTAATTTTCTCTCAAAGCATGTGAGTCTACGCAAGGCCATGGGATAGTTGTCTGACATAGTAGTGCACCCCGACTTCCATAGCAGTTTTGCTACGAAATGTTCTTCCTTACGCTCAACGTTGCCTTGCATATCATTTAACTCTGTATTGTGTAGCTGACTATTTTTGCCGGCATCACAATTTTTCTCCAGGGACATGTACTCCGTAACTAACTTTTGCAAGGCTACATTGTCATCGCACTCACAAACATGTAGCTGCATGATGCCAACGTTCGGTTGTTCGTCGTTATTTACGACACCATACACAGTCCACCCAAGGCGGGTTTTGGTTGCAGCTGGTTCATGCGCTTTGCCTTCTCGAAACTTAAGTGGCATCATAACATTTTTGTTGCTTAATCCAATTATCAATTGTGGCACAACGTTGCGGTATGACTCAACTGGAATTCCCCTTAGATGCTTATGTACTCCTGCTAGCTCCGTAATATCCATTGTTTGAAGTGGAAGATCAAGCGCGTCCACGGAGCGTACGTTACGCAGAGTAAGTCTCTTTTGCTTCCCACACGGCGATACATCTAAATCGATTTTATCGGAGTCCCGCTGTACACGTACCGTTCCGTCTGTCCATTTAAGACATAGATCAGCTTTACCACCTTGCACTTGCAAACGTTGCAACACACTTTTCTCAATTAGAGTTGGCCCAAATCCATCGTCTAAAAGGGCATAAACATCGCATGAAGTGCCTTTTCCATAAATCGTTATCGGTACAACACGGTAAAGCGTGTTGCATACTTCTTTGTGATGAGCCACCACTGGTGTTGGAACGTCGAATGTTTTATGTAAAACCGGGTGATGCTTGTAGGTGCAACCGTTCACGCCGCATGCTTTCCTCTCACGACAGCTTCTCGCATCGTGCTTTCGTAAACATAACCTACAAAGTTGCAACCTACGAACCTCATTCCATTTTTCATCATAAATTAGGTTTTTGAACTTATCGCATTTTGAAATTACATGAGCTTCGTTGCATAAATAACATGCTAATTTGGGCTTAGCCCGTTCTACGAATTCTCTGCTAGCGTTCTTCTCTTCATTATGAACACTTACCCGATGAGCGTTGAGTTTCTCCGACTCAGGATTGCTTGCAGAAACTACTGATATAACGTTGCTGGCAGCATCTGCCAAGTCGAAAAGCCAATCGCTAAACGCATTCAGAGTAGCGTCTGACGATGGTCTAGAAAACATTGCCCATTGTAAGCGCATTTGAGCTGGCAACTTTTCAACTAGTTCTTGTATCAATACAGGATTTGTCATATGCGACTGGAGCCCTGATGCCTCCATAGTGGCGGCTACATTTTTTACTTCAAGCGCGAAGGTTATGAGAGTATCAAGTTTATTTACATTAACAGGCGCAGACGTGCGCAGCTTTCCCAAGAGACTGTTTATTATGTGCTCTGGTTTACCAAAAACCATCCGTAGCGTGGAAGTTATCTCGGGTACAAGTTCGGGAATCATCAGTTTACTACTAACGTACTCAAGCGCCTTTCCTTTCAAATCGCGTTGCAAACGAAGCAGGTTTTCATCGTGGCTAAATCCACAAAGTCGCGTGGAATTCTGAAAGCTGCTCAGAAACAGAGGCCACTCCTCCGCTTTGCCACTAAACACAGGGAGATCTTTTGGCATCACGTGTCGCGAACTAATTTGCTGTGCATTCAAGCCTCCAGCATTTGCGCCTCGTTGCGCCCTCTGCCTATGGCCACCCTATCGTCATTAGCACCTGTTCCAAGCTGCCCTTCATTAGCCCTACCTATATCGCCCTACCTATATCGCCCTGACCCTTGCGATTCGCCCATTCAGTGGTGCGATGCACTTTCAGCGCATCCAGATTGGTGTCGTCGTCTGATTCTTCTGAGCTTTCATATCTCCTCATAATTTCATATTTTCGCTCTAAGTATAATAGCTCTGCCTTTTTTCGCTCCTCTAAAAGAGCTAATTCAAAATTCATACTGCGTTTCGATTTCGCAGAGCCCTGCTTACTTGCCCTATCACCCGTTCCACCTACCTTATCGTGGTCCTGCTTTCCATGGTCGCTTAATTGCTCGTTTGGTGTAGTGCGTATTTCTGATGCATTTGACGTTGCTGCCGCAGCACACTTTTTGCAGCTCCATTCTTTGTCCGCAATATCTTGAGAGACTCCTGCACAGATGAAATGTGTCCACTCATCGCACACATCGCACTGGACCATTTCTTCGTTCTCCGGCTCATGACATACAGCACAATTTACTGATCCTACTATCGTGCGCACCATACTTGATAGACTTTATTGCAGCAGGCAAACAGGTGTTCTAACCTCAATGTCGGCAAATCGTACGCCACAAATTTTTTAAAGATTGTTGGTTCTACCAATTTTATGAGTTCGAAAACGACTTTAAAAACTTTATTTCAAAAAGGGTTACAATTAGAATTATATTTAAGAATTCATTATTAAATTTAAGTATACTCACATTTGGTTTTCCCAACCGCACGTTTTTTCCGCCGTAATCAAGAGATCAAAATTTTACAAGAAAGGAAGTAATATGTAAAAGGAATCAAAAATAGGGTTACCTAGTTGAGCTTAAACAAACAAAGTTACAGCGTTGCCTGATAGGCTTACTGTGCGGCCTGAAAACCAAGTATGAGTTTACGCGAGGAGATTAGCCAGTGACGGTGTTTCCAACAATCAGATTTAATGGATTTTGCTCTATGTTTTCTCATTTGCGTTCGAATGCGTTGAATAGAGGATTTGTTGATTGGGTAATCGTCACAGTTACGACCTAGTGCTTCCACTACAGCTTGAACTACATAAACAGAACCTCGAATGCTGAGTTGACATCTGTCTAAGGTCGCAGCCAATTTTGGCGTGATGAAATTTTTTCTTCCTCTTTTTGCTACTGCACTTAAAGAACGAATTGATTGAGAAGTGGAAGGAGTCGGTTCGTTCAGACTTTCTTCAGAGCTTGCAGATTGGTCATGTAATTCTGTATGTGTCATATCCTTATAAGCAGCAACAGATGTCGATAAGCCATCAGAGGGCATTTGTTTTAATCTATATTTCTCTTTTGCTAGTTGTCTTAACATTGCCTTTTCTTCAATTCAATTAATAAGTAACGCCACCAAATCAGTTGGCCTGGTATTTTCAAATTGTTTTCATTTCGAAAAAGGGAAAACAGATTCAAGGCGACAACGGCGGTGCGGCATCTGTCAAATTATTTTTACATATGTTCTTATGGGGAGGAAATTTTTTCGCACGACACGACAAAGCGGCAATTAAACATGAATGCCGCTGTCGCTAGATTAGATCTATTTCTATTTTGACAGGCGACGGTCGTGGCGTCCTTTTTTCTTTTCGTGAATAAAAATCAAAATAAATGCAAATAGCCTTAAATATGTGTTGAAATTGATTTGTTATACATTTTTTTAACACATGCAATACTTTTTTATAAATTTTTTGTTGTTGTTTGAGCTAATGCAGAACTGTCGTTGTCGCTTTCATTATAATCAGGGCTCGGTGGCAATTATCGTCAAGCTTCAGTTTTTCGCCGTTGTCGTTCGCAGTCGGCGTTTTGAATGTGGCCGGGCTATATTTCTGTATAAAGCTGCACGGCGTTGCGTTGTTGTTCTAATACAGAAGGTGGCGCCACTGACGGATGGACATTTAATATGAGAATTTAATAACAATGTTGTAGTGTGTCCAATATGAATACATATCTACATACAAACGTAAACAAACTGCAACTAAGTAATTGCTGACGCTATGTATTTCTCTGCTGCGACACTTTCCCACGACCAAAGCGTTGAAGTAGCTTAGCGCTATACCCATATGTAAATACGTGCATATGTGTGAGCGTGCGTTGGGCTTCATGCCTTATGTTAGACTTAGCTATGTAAGAATTAGAGTAAATATGTATAATAAAATATTTAGATAAATTTACTATAAATAAGCCTGAATTTCATAATAAACAGAACATTCATAATTCGGCACCCAACGGCATTCATTATTTCATTTGGGTCGCACTTTACAATGTGATCCATATGGAACAATTTGTTGTTTCGAATGAGTATTTGCGTGGTATTTGGTGGTATTTGGCTTTCAAAGAGTTCTTTTGCACTTTGAGTTCTTAGTACACTTTATTTAGAATATAATATATAAAACCCTAATCTTTGAAATATGTAAAAAGAATGTGATCGAATGTTAACCGTTGAACCTGAACCAACCTGTTTCCAAAGTAATTCGGCACGGTTTAGAGTTTTCGTAATGAGCTTATATTTTTTTATTGAGTATATTGGATTAAGGAGAACCGATCTGAAGGGTATGCGTTACAAAAAAAAGACTTCTAAAAATAAGGGACACCCTAATGTATATGCTTAAACGAATAATTTTGTAAAAATTACACCCAAACATTCAGCCCCGCAGGTACGGATTAATACAAACCTGGTATATTTAAACATCCAACGCAATATCCAGCCGTTCCAGCAATGGGGGAACCCCCTCGGCCCACACCTTGAATATCTCTGCAATAGAAAAAAAACTTAGGTCATAAACACTTAAAAGTCAAATTTTTTTCCCACTACATTTAAAATATAGGATTTTGTACTCACAATAAAGCACAATGTTTGTACATAAATTTGTATTTCGTTAAAAATTCGATTTAGATCTCAAGTCATTCAAGAGACTGTGTTTAACTCGAACATGGGAAGCAAAAAAAGAAATATAAATTCTAGAGGTTTTAACACTGGTATGATTTACTGATTGCATTCTTTTATATTAGAAATTCTGTATAACACAATAAAGGGAGTTTAAAAAGTTCCTTTTTAAGTATTTACTATCGAATTTAAATAATATTTTTGGCTCAAATTCTGTTTACTCGTCTAGAAACATAGCCTACCTAAGTATTTTGAGGCGGTAGATCCAAATCCGGGTCGCGGTTCTGTCCTGAAATTAAAAAGCGAAAACATATAACGGGCTTTTTGCGGTGCTAAGGCAGAACCCCGACCCATGATTAAATTCCAATGCTGGATTCGGTTTCTGCATTGAATTTCTTTTAGGAATCCCCATTATATTTCTCCTATATTGATTTTTAAATTTTCCCATATTTCAAAGTTACAAACACGAAGCTTGATTACTCTGGAACGGTTCAACTTACGCCTTAAAATGTGGAAAAAAATGGAAGAAAAAAATACTGTACACTCAGGGAAAAACATTGTAAAATTAATGAAAACGTGCCTTAATCAAGCAAAAACGTATTTAAAAGTGATGTTAATATAAAACAATTTTTATTTTAAAAATGTCCACCTTTAACATTATGAAATCAAGATGCTTTTTTGATTTCAATATTTTTCATTTTTATTTTAAGCACTTTATAATTTGAATCAAAAATGTTCACATTCAATCTAAAAATTTTCTTTTTTGATTTAAGCGTGCTTTTTTTTAAATTTATATAACAAACGTGTTTGATTTAAAAATGCACATGCTTAATTTAAATATGAGTTTTATCAAATAGAATACCTAAATTGTTGAATTAAAAATGAGTGTATTTGTTTTAATAATGAAACATTGTTGTTTTTTTATAATCACCACACTTTTTATTTGTTCACTTTTTTTAACCTTTACAAAAACCTAAAATGATAATGTTTAAAGATATTTTGGTATTGCGTATGTTTTGCCATTATTTATAAATATAAATGTAGATAATGCTTGACTTGTAAACATGGATATATTTATAACATTCAATACGCCTTCTTTCAAGCCAATTTCATACGAATTAAAATGTTGCTCGAAACTTTTAATATATGTATATTAATAACATTCAATACGTCTTCTTTCAAGCCAACTTCATACGAATTAAAATGTTGGTCGAAACTTTTAATATATACAGGATAGCATATACATACATAACATAAACATTATTGTTTTGAATAATTCAAAGTTTTTGTGACAGCATGTATAAAATTTATGTGTTGATTGGTGCTTATTTAAAAAAATCTTCCTTTGTCAAATCTATTATATTTGAATTCTGCTTGAGATACAACAATTACTTCACTCACTTACGATGGCACGGTTTACCAACAAATCTTTGAAATGCCCATGGGGAATCTTCTTTACCGAGCTCAAACAGAATGACATATATATATGTATATCAAATACATAAATAACGATATATTCGCTATTATTAAGACCAAGGACATGGAAGGAATACTGGACACATTAAACAAACAACATACTCATACAAAATCAAATTCACAATAGAAAAACCACAGGTTACCCTTCCCCCTTCCTAGACATGGAAATTATAAAAAAAAATTAACAAAGCCGTAACGTTATCCGGAATGATAAATTATAATTCCAATGGATGCAAAAAAAAAGAAAACGACAATCGCTTTTCTTAAGAAAATATTGAACCTGAGTGAACAGGAGTTCATGAAAACGAACATAAAAAAGAACTTTAGTAAAGCGGACTGGGGCCGCTTCACGGACTTTACAGAGCACTCCTACCCAGAGCAGACCTACTCACACTGACGGACGTACGCAAAGAAAGAGTTTCGCAAAGTCGTCGATTCAGCCACCGGCCGCTTCATCCCTGCTGGCAGAATCCCGGAAATTCGGCCGAATTTCCCCGCGGAAGCAGGGCCAATGGCAAGAGAACGTGACCAAGTGAGACTCTTGAACCCCGCAGATCCAAGAATAAAAGATCTCAACGCGGAAATCCGTCGGACTGTCAATGACCACAAGTTGACAAAGTGGAAAGAACACCTAGTCATGCAATCTCCCCGGCGGGGTCGGCAAATTGTAGTCAACTGTCAAGGCCCTATCAAACCCGAGCAAATACAATGACAAGGCGCCATTGCATTCGGCGACCGCGTCAAATCGGACCCCAGGAAATGCGCGAGCTCATTCTGCAAGCAATTCATACTGCATTATCCTGCGGATAGGGCAACAAGAAAACCCACCCGACGTGCGCATAAACACAAACACACAACCACGCGCATTGTCGTCTCTGTTGCAGAGGTAAAGGAAGCTACAAGGAAGGCGAAACCCTCTCGATCACTTGGACCCGACGGAATTGCCATGAAGATGCTAAAACACGTCGCCACGAGGGGCACAAGTACTTGTCGGCTCTATTCAACCTCTCACAGATCAATTTCGGTTTGAGTCAACACCCACCAAACCACAGGACGGTTCTCGTGGCACTCGACCTGTCGAAAGCCTTCGCCACGGTCAACCATGCCACTCTCCTTAGAGACCTGGAGGAGACACCATTTCCTGCCGGCCTTAAACGATGGACCGCCAACTATCTAAACGGTCGGCTAGCGTCAGTGAAGTTCCGAAACGAGAGATGTAGACCTAGAAGAATTAGACAAGGGGTTCCGCAGGGTGGTATCCTTTCACCCCTCCTGTTTAATTTCTACATCTAGAGCCTCCCTCCTCCACCAGAGGGGGTCTTCATCGTTTCGTACGCTGACGACTGCACCGTGATGGCTACGGGCAAAGGACCTTCCACGGACGAACTATGACAAGACTGAACTACTACTTGCGCGATCTTTCCAGCTTCTTCACAGAGCGGAACCTGACACTGTCCCCGACTAAATCGACAGTGACCCTTTTCACTACGTGGAATGCGCAGATGGGGCAGAAGTTGAATGTCCACCCCAAAATCTTAGGGATTACATTCGACAATACCCGCACCTTTGCTGGTCATGCCACCGCAGTAGCTTCAAAAGAACAAAGCCGCAACAAGATCCTCAAGTCACTGGCTGGAAATGTTGCTTGCCACATTTAAGGCCTGTCATAGACCTAGTCATCCAAGCCGACAACTATTTGATGAAACTTCGCCCCAGCCATAAGGAAACATCTTAGAAAGCATTATGATGACATTCGGCATCACATCTCGTTGCCGTTTGATCTGCGGGACCATAGGCGGGCCCTAAAGGACCTCCACACCGAGTCGGTGGACAGATCCCGGCCTGTAAACTCCGTTATTCACACCCAACCAAATGTTCTTGCTGAGGAAGAACGTGTCCTTCCTAGGGAAACTAGCGTTATGCTGGCACAGCTCCGGTCTGTATATTGCAATAGGCTGAACTCCTATTTATCCAGACTGAAGCCCACCATACCGAACACATGCCCTGCATGCGGTATGACCCCTCATGACACACAACATCTCTTCTCCTGTTCTACTGAACACACTCTTCTAACACCATTATCACTCTGGTCCAAACCTGTTGAAACTGCGCTTTTCATCGGACTCCCTTTGGGTAGGGCGAAGCACTGCTAACAATAACAACAACAACATAAAAAATATGAAAAATATGTTGTACAAAAATGGCCACCATAACACATTAATAGACGGATGGATAACAACAACTACCAAAAATAACTGCCTCCCAAGCAACACTGAACAAAGAAAAGAAACCGAAAAACAAATATACGCAGGAGTAACATACATACCAGGGCTAACAGACAACAAAACACTAGGTAGCATGACACGAAACAACAACATCAAATTTGCATACAAACCTAACAAAACTTTAAACACAGTATTTACACAAACAAAAGACAAAATTCAAAAGGAACAACACAATGTGGTGTACGAAATAAAATAAAATGTAATGGGAATGCAGAATGCAGAAAAACACTGCAACCAAATTTATATCGGAACGACGAAAAGATCGTTAGGACTCCGAATAAATGAACATAGACTTGACGCAAAGAATAAGAAAACAACAACAGCACTGGCAGAACATCTAACGAACAAAGGACACACAACGGACTTCGAACATGCAACAATTTTAGACATTGAGAGAAGGGAAAGAACAAGACTTACGCTATAAGGTTTGCGCATACAACAGAGAATAAACAACGCAATTAACTTCAAATTAGACGTCGACAATATAAACTCCGTACATACAACAGCAATAAAAACATTTGGACGGGGCATTCGACACTGATGGATGCAAAAAATTCAGTTTAGTTATTTAGTGAAATGTGAAAATTGAAAATGTTCAATGTAAGTGCAATGTAAAAATTGAGTACTATGTGTATTTAATGTTTGAGTTGTATACCGGACTTTATTGCTATGGAATATGGAGGATTAACTCTTAAGGTGATGGTGTTAAAATATACTTTATCTTCTTTATTTCCGAGCTAACTATGTTATTTTCATTGCGAATCACAACATTCGGGCCAGGCTTGGAGAAATCAATTTTCGTTAGTTCTTTTAAGTCATTCTGTCTCTAGATAAATGTTTTTTCCCATTTATCTTTGAATTCATTCCAATCCGCCATGCTTTTACTAAGAGATATTTTTAATATTATAGCCAAATCAATTTCAGGAACATGGTGTGCTTTGCTCAATACGATTCAAATCGTCTTAATTTTCTTACTGCGTTGGTGTACGTATTTCCCGTAGATCTTTCTACTAGGGGAAGTAGATGACTGACTTGGTGGTACGAAGCTATTACTTTGTACTAGGCATGGGACTATTCGAATAAAACTTATTCGATTAAATAGAACTTTTATTCGGCGGGTACAAAAAATTCTATTTTATATATTTATATATTTTTTTTAATAGATTTTTAAAACGATATTTGCTGTTTTCTTTGCTTGTACCTATGAGCGTGCATTTATGTTTTGTGTGTATGTATGTATGTTTGCGTGTACAAATGTGTGCCCAAGCAGTAGCAATATTTCTTTGATTATTCGAATAGTGGTAGCGAATAGTTGTATTTATTCTGTTAATGGTGGTTGAATAGTTTTTGCTTATTATTTTAATAATTAAATAGCTATTCGTACAGTGTTGTGGGAGTAATAAAATACAATTATTGGTAATATGGAAGCTGTAAATAGACATTTACTATAAAGTTACTATACATAAATATGTATTTGTACATTTATATGTTTATTGCAGCTACATTTGCTTGGTAGGTTTTGTGCTAGGGCTTCGAGCAAGAGGTGCCAGGGCCGCAATTCATTATGTATACTGTTTATTACGGTAAGAAAAAGACGGGTCTGTGCTGATTTAATTTGCGTAAAGCAACATACACAAAATAATACTACCTGCTTCCTATTTTTTGGTAAATACTCATATAAATGTACTTACATACATACTTACAATACATATGAGTATGTATTTAACAAAAAATAGGAAGCAGGTATTATTATTTTGTGTATGTTGCTTTACGGAAATTAAACTGTTTACACATGTGAACATGAAAAATCAGCACAAACCCGTCCTTTTTTATTTATTTATTTATTTAACAATAAGGTTGTCTAACGTAAATTACTTACAGACTAACGTAGATAGTTATAGAATGCACATTCATAGTAATATATTATTAAGTAGCGATTTAAAAATTGGTTTGGGCAAAGAGAAATCAATGGCAAATATTATTAAATTCCGTCATTGACCTTAAGATGGGAGCGTTAGAGGCATAAAGGGTCCGAACACATTCCGTGTAAAATATATTGCTATTACGAAGAGCCCTTTGTGGGATATGGAACCGGATAGTTTCCAGGAGACACGGTGCGTCAATTGTACCGTTAATAATGTCAAAGACAAACGACAACGAAAGAATGGTTCTCCTGCATTGAAGCGATTGAAGGTTTATGAGTGCACATCTGGCTTTATAGGTAGGGAACGGTTCAGTAAACCTAAGGGATCGTAATGCGAAGCGAACAAAAATTGTTTGTACTCGTTCAAGCCTCCTAATGTGGCATTCATGATACGGTCTCCATTTAAAGCAGGCATATTCAAGCTTAGAACGAACGAGCGAAGTGAACAATACTTTAAGAGTGTATGGATCAGTGAAATCGGAGCTAAAACGTCTGATAAAAGCTAATACCGAATATGACTTGACAATGGCAGAGTTTAGATGAGTAGTGAATAAGAATTTTGAGTCAAAGACTACACCTAAGTCCGTTATCTCGTAAAGAGTAGAAAGGCGGGAGCCGTCAATGGTGTAATAAGTGGGAATGGAACCCCGCAACTTTGAAAAGGTAACATGGAAGCATTTTCCAATATTCAGCGGCAGGTTGTTCGCAACACACCAGGCAGCGACATTGTTTAGATCAGACTGAATCTTATCAGAGTCGGAAGACTTTGAAATTGTAGAGAAAACCTTTAAGTCATCTGCGTATAACAGAAAGTTAGCGTGTCGAAAACAAGTTGAGATGTCGTTAATGAAAATTACAAACAACAAAGGCCCGAAAGTGGCAACAAAGGAATTGGATAGCGCGTTATCTACGACAACTACACAATTCCGCTGATCGAGATATGAACTTATCCAAGACAAAAACATCGAGTGAGAGCCAAAGTAGGCTAATTTAGAAAGCAAGATCGAATGGCTGACTTTGTCGAATGTCGTTGAGAAGTCTGTGTAGACCGTATCGACTTGAAGGCGGTTATTGAAAGCTGACTGGCAAAATTCAGAAAAAACCAATAAGTTTGTTACAGTAGATCTACCAGACACGAACCCGTGCTGATTGTCATTAATAACGCGCCTAACGGCAAAATACATTTTCTGTTTAACAATGTATTCGAATAGTTTCGAGATTGTTGAAAGCTTGGCAATGGGCCTATAGTTGGCCACATTGTTTTTACTACCGCTCTTGAAAACGGGGCTTATGAAAGTAACCTTCCAGGCATCGATAAACTCACCCTGCTCGAGTGATTTGTTGAAAATTGAGAGGAGTGGAGCTGCCAATGCCAAACAATTTTTGAGTAGATGAGACGATAAGCCGTCAATATCTGTTTGGTTAGATGTTTTTATACTCCGTATTCCGTCAATAACATCATCCAGAGAAAGAGTCAGCGATACAAAATCGAGCCATCTTTCAAGTGGAAGCCTGTAGGGATATCCGACTGCTTGACAAAGTTGGAGCGGAAGAAGTCCGCGAATAGATTAGCCACCTTAGCAGGTGACGATGCATGTTCTCCGTTATAAAATACCGAAGTAGGAATACTCGAACAAGTTTTTTTAGACTTTACATAGGTCCAAAAAGTCTTAGGGTTTTCTTTAATATTAGATTCAAAAGTGCGAACATACCTTGAGTGAAGCCTCATGCTTACGCTTTGAATTTAGAGGAATATCGAAGGTACTTAACCTTATGTGTCATGGACATCGTGGCCCTGTACCTTTTAAAAAACCGATTTTTCAAATTCTTTAGCCGTTTTAGTTTTTGATTATACCAAGGAACTTTATAGCAGTGCTTTTTCCTCCGAGGTATATTATTTATACAGATTTGATTTATAAGATCTCTAAACATATTGAAACCCTCAGTGAGATTGCATCCCTGAAAAAGGGCTTCCCAATCAACAGAAGAGACCTCTTGAGCGATAATATCAAAATTACCACGTTTGAACGAAAAGCTAGAAGCTTCATTATCAGACCCGATGCTATGAAAAGTATAAAACTCAATGCCAATAGTAAACGGGATATGGTGTAAACCAGCGCAAGACAGAGGATCAACACATTCTTGCAAAGTATGATTAAAATTATCACTAATAAACACGAGGTCGAGCGTTCTACCTAGTTGATTGGTAAATCCATTTACCTGAGATAGATTAAGACTTAACAGATTGTCAATAAGACACATCTCAGAATTACTGCTAACATTACTAGGAATAAGAGAGAGGCTATTATTCACACATGACCATTCCACATTAGGTAGATTAAAATCACCAAGAATAGTAAATGTCTATTTATAGTAAATGTCTATTTACAGCTTCAATACTACCAATAATTGTATTTTATTATTCCCACAACACTGTACGAATAGCTACTTAATTATCTATATATTATTTAATAGGCTAACATTTTTTCCATACAATCAATTGCCAGAGTGTATCTCATAAAAAAAATGCATAACTCCAATTATTATATATTTTGATATGTTTTCATGGGCCAGGAGCTTTGCATAGGCATATTATATTTAAGAAAAAATGCTTCATTAATTTGTAATAATTCATCAAAGTTTTCACCAAAACCCAAAGCTGTTAAGTACAGTATCTGACTGTTTTGTTGTACATACAGCAGTGGCGCAGGTGGTGAGCGTGCCGGCTATGATGCGTGCGTTCGTAGGTTCAAGGACGTGTTCAGGGCAGGTTAAGTTTTTTTTTTTTTTTACTAAATTGAATTTGCCTTAAAATATACGAAAACTTTTTATTATATTTTTTTTTAAACTTATTATATTTGTAATCCAATATTTTTCTGTTTATTATGTTTATGACATCAATCTTGGAGTGAAAACCCCAAATTTTTTTAAACAATATAAAAAATTATTCCAATATATCAATATATATTTTTTAAGAAATATATCATATTTAATATACAAAAAGTAAAAACGCAGTTTGTAGCTTCTTCAATTTTATATTCACGAAATAGTTTGAAATTGCGTTAATTTTCCTAAAGACATCTACTATTTTCTTCCTAAAAATTTTTATTTGTAAAAGAGTCGACATATAACCCAATATTTCAATATTTTTCTGTTTATGACATCTATTTTCGAGTGAAAAAACCAAATTTTTTAAAAAAAGCTAAATAATTATTTCAATATATCAATATATATTTTTATACCCAGCGTACTAGTACTAGTACAAGGGTATATTAATTTTGTCCACATAACGGTACTATGTAACTGCGCAAAATAATCGAGTTAGATATGGGGTTCCACATATGAAAGTTCTTAGGTTGAAAAGAGGAATTGATTAAGGCATGTCCGTCCGTCCGTCTGTCCGTCTGTCCGTCCGTGTACACGATAACTTGAGTAAAAATTGAGATATTTGCATGAAATTTTGCATTCAGGTTACTTTCTGGCCAAGGTAGATTGCTATTGAAAATGGGCGAAATCGGATGATAACCACGCCCCGTTTTTCGATATCGAAAATTTCGAAAAACGTATAAAACGGGTTAATTCCATATCAGAAGCAGCTACAATGATAAAATTTGCAATATGTATTGATTTATATGTTCTAAGGCGGATTTTATCAAATTTTTTGAAAAGGGGCGTGGTTATCATCCGATTTCGCCCATTTTCAATAGCAACCTACCTTGGCCAGAAAGTAACCTGTATGCAAAATTTCATGCAAATATCTCAATTTTTACTCAAGTTATCGTGTACACGGACGGACAGACGGACAGACGGACGGACGGACATGCCTTAATCAATTCCTCTTTTCAACCTAAGAACTTTCATATGTGGAACCCCATATCTAACTCGATTATTTTCCGCAGTTACATAGTACCGTTATGTGGACAAAATTAATATACCCTTGTACTAGTACTAGTACGCTGGGTATAAAAAGTAAAAACACAGTTTGTAGCTTCTTCAATTTTATACTTACGAAATAATTAGAAATCGCGTTAATTTTCCTAAAGACATCAACTATTTTGTTCCTAAAAATTTTTATTTACAAAAGAGTCAACTATCATATATAACCCAATATTTCAATATTTTTCTGTTTATGACATCTATTTTGGAGTGAAAAAACCAAATTTTTTAAAAAAAAAGCTAAAAACTTATTTCAATTTATCAACATATATTTTTTAAGAAATATATCATATTTAATATACAAAAAGTAAAAACACAGTTTGTAGCTTCTTCAATTTTATATTCATGTAATAGTTTGAAATCGCGTTATTTTTCCTAAAGACATCAACTATTTTCTTCCTAAAAAATTTAATTTGTAAAAGAGTCGACATATAACCGGAATCCTTACATATTTAGGCTAATTGGGCCAGTTAAGATATGTGTTTTCAATATTTCCGAGTTGAATTTGACGAAAGAAACCAGAAAACCATCATATGTGTAAGTTTTAATATTCTCCCGCTAAACGGACTTCAAGAAATCCACAACTAAAGGAAAAATTGAGATAACAGTCTGTATCACCAAAAAAAAAAACACAATTTGGAAACCGGCTAATATTAAGAAGTTAACGGAATCTCAAAATGAACTTTCATTCGTTTCAATCCATATGGGCAATTTTGTTCGATATGGCATCATTCTATGTGACCATTATCTATATATTAATAGGCTAACATTTTTTCCATACAATCAATTGCCAGAGTGTATCTCATAAAAAAAATGCATAACTCCAATTATTATATATTTTGATATGTTTTCATGGGCCAGGAGCTTTGCATAGGCATATTATATTTAAGAAAAAATGCTTCATTAATTTGTAATAATTCATCAAAGTTTTCACCAAAACCCAAAGCTGTTAAGTACAGTATCTGACTGTTTTGTTGTACATACAGCAGTGGCGCAGGTGGTGAGCGTGCCGGCTATGATGCGTGCGTTCGTAGGTTAAAGGACGTGTTCAGGGCAGGTTAAGTTTTTTTTTTTTTACTAAATTGAATTTGCCTTAAAATATACGAAAACTTTTTATATTTTTTTTTTAAATTTTTTATATTTGTAATCCAATATTTTTCTGTTTATTATGTTTATGACATCTATCTTGGAGTCAAAAACCCAAATTTTTTGAAAAAATATAAAAAATTATTCCAATATATCAATATATATTTTTTAAGAAATATATCATATTTAATATACAAAAAGTAAAAACGCAGTTTGTAGCTTCTTCAATTTTATATTCACGAAATAGTTTGAAATTGCGTTAATTTTCCTAAAGACATCAACTATTTTCTTCCTAAAAATTTTTATTTGTAAAAGAGTCGACATATAACCCAATATTTTTCTGTTTATGACATCTATTTTCGAGTGAAAAAACCAAATTTTTTTAAAAAAAGCTAAAAAATTATTTCAATATATCAATATATATTTTTAAGAAATATATCATATTTAATATACAAAAAGCAGGGACCCCCAATAACGATTAATTTTGTATTTTTAATGTCAAAACTCAAAGGCTTCCTCCTTTCGTAGAACAGTTTCAAGTACATGAATGAACATGTCTCTTCATGCTTAACCGAAATCTACAATGATTGAAAAAAGTTTGAGTGAATCATATATAAATTACAACTTAATCATTACTTTTGAGTTTAATTTTTTTGGTCAAACATAAAACTTATTCCCTGAGTTTTATTATTTTGAGAGGAAATAAAACTTACCCTTGAGTTATATATTTTTGCTCGACAGTAAGCGTTATTCTTTGAGTGATATTTTATCGTTCAAGGATAAAAATTAAGTTCCGAGTTTTAAGTTTTTTTCGCGGATCAAAAAACTCAAAAGGTCGCTGCGCCTTTAAGGAAAGTTGTTGGTCATAAATATTGGTTGGTATAATCTCGTCAACATATCGCTTCTCTAGTTCAACAACGACGCAATTGTCAATTTTAAAGTTTCGAGATAACGCTCACAAAAGCTTTAAAAAGTACTAATTATTGCTGTGTATCAATTTTATAATTGTATTACAAATAGTTTTCGCGCTAGACGCTTGCGAAGTTGTTCCAATCGTGAATAACGTATGCGCGGACAAATATTGAAACTTGCTTCACCAAAACTTTATATTTTACAATTGCGTCGTTGTTGAACTAGGGAAGCGATATGTACTCAATTATTTAAACATAGTTTTAGCCACATACACATACTTGCCATAAGGGCGAAGCGGCCGTTTGAGTTTTTTGATATATGAAAAAACTTAAAACTCGGAACTTAATTTTTATCCTTGAACGATAAAATATCACTCAAAGAATAACGCTTACTGTCGAGCAAAAATATAAAACTCAAGGGTAAGTTTTATTTCCTCTCAAAAAAATAAAACTCAAAAAGTGATCATTACGCTTAATCAAAAAAATAAAACTTGAACGTAACGATTATTGTTGATTTTTATTGAAAAAAATCAGAAAGTAATGATCAAATGTCGAGTTCTATAATTAAACTTATAACAGTTACGGTCCCTGACAAAAAGTAAAAACACAGTTTGTAGCTTCTTCAATTTTATACTTACGAAATAATTAGAAATCGCGTTAATTTTCCTAAAGACATCAACTATTTTGTTCCTAAAAATTTTTATTTACAAAAGAGTCAACTATCATATATAACCCAATATTTCAATATTTTTCTGTTTATGACATCTATTTTGGAGTGAAAAAACCAAATTTTTTAAAAAAAAGCTAAATACTTATTTCAATTTATCAATATATATTTTTTAAGAAATATATCAGATTTAATATACAAAAAGTAAAAACACAGTTTGTAGCTTCTTCAATTTTATATTCATGTAATAGTTTGAAATCGCGTTAATTTTCCTAAAGACATCAACTATTTTCTTCCTAAAAATTTTAATTTGTAAAAGAGATATGTGTTTTCAATATTTCCGAGTTGAATTTGACGAAAAAAACCAGAAAACCATCATATGTGTAAGTTGTAATATTCTCCCGCTAAACGGACTTCAAAAAATCCACAACTAAAGGAAAAATTGAGAAAACAGTCTGTATCACCAAAAAAAAAAACACAATTTGGAAACCGGATAATATTAAGAAGTTAACGGAATCTCAAAATGAACTTTCATTCGTTTCAATCCATATGGCCAATTTTGTTCGATATGACATCATTCTATGTGACCATTATATATATTATAAGTCTAACTATGTTGTTGGTATATGTCTTCTTCTTCTTTAAATGGCCATCTAACCGCCTGAGCGATTTTGACCGTCCAACATAGCTCGCCAGTCATTTCTTCTTTGCGCCAACTGGCGCCAATTGGAGACCCCACGAGATCGCAGGTCGGTCTCCACTTGGTCCTTCCATCGGAGTGGTGGTCTTCCTCTTCCTCTGCTTCCACCGGCGGGTGCCGATAAGTATACCTTCTGGGCTGGAGCGTCTTCGTTCATTCGCACGACGTGGCCTAGCCAGCGAAGCCGCTGTGTTTTAATGCGCTGTACTATGTCGACGTCTGCGTAAAGCTCATACAACTCATCATTAAATCTTCTTCGGTACTCGCCGTCGCCAACGCGTAGAGGCCCATAAATCTTTCGCAGAACTTTTCTCTCGAATACTCCCAATGCAGCCTCGTCAGATGTTGTTAGTGTCCACGCCTCTGCACCATATAGCAGGACGGGAGCGATGAGTGACTTGTAGAGTGTGATTTTCGTGCGTCGAGAGAGGACTTTACTTTTCAATTGCCTACTCAGTCCAAAGTAGCATTTATTTGCAAGAGCAATTCTTCGTTGGATTTCTAGGCTGGCATTATTGTTGGAGTTTATGCTGGATCCAAGGTAAACGAAGTCCTTCACTATTTCGAACTTTTTGGTGCCAGCAGTGGCGTGGGTGCCAAGGCGCGAATGCGCTGACTCTTTGCTTGATGACAGCATGTACTTCGTTTTGCCTTCGTTCACCACCAAACCCATTTTTTCCGCTTCTTTTTCTAGTTTGGAGTACGCAGAGGTTACAGCACGGTTGTTAAGGCCGATAATGTCAATGTCGTCAGCATATGCTAACAGTTGCACGCTTTTATAGAATATTGTTCCAGCGCGGTTGAGTTCTGCAGATTGTATTATTTTCTCCAACATCAAATTAAAGAAATCGCACGATAGGGGGTCACCTTGTCTGAAACCTCGTTTAGTTTCAAACGGCTCGGAGAGGTCCTTCCCAATTCTGACTGAGCTGGTGGTGTTGCTCAATGTCATTTTGCAAAGCCGTATAAGTTTTGCGGGGAAACCAAATTCAGACATAGCGGCATATAGGCAGCTCCTTTTCGTGCTATCGAAAGCGGCTTTAAAATCAACAAAGAGGTGGTGTGTGTCGATTCTTTTCTCACGGGTTTTCTCCAGGATTTGACGTATTGTAAAAATCTGGTCGATGGTAGATTTTCCAGGTCTGAAGCCACACTGATAAGGTCCAATCAGTCTGTTCACGTCAGGCTTCAATCGTTCGCACAATACGCTTGACAAGACCTTATATGCGATATTCAAAAGGCTGATTCCGCGGTAGTTGGTGCAGTTTGCAGGATCACCTTTTTTGTGGATTGGGCAAAGAACACTTAGATTCCAATCTTCGGGCATGCATTCATCCGACCATATTCTGCACAGAAGCTGGTGCATACGCCTTACCAGCTCCTCGCCGCCATGCTTGAATAGCTCAGCAGGCAAACCATCAGCGCCAGCTGCTTTATTGTTTTTTAACCGGGATATTGCTATTCGCACCTCATTATAGTCGGGTTCTGGGACGTCAATTTCGTCGTCTTCGATTGTGGGTTCGGGTTCGAGCTCTTCTCTGGTTTCTTGCTCAATTTCTCCATTTAAAAGGGCAGAGAAGTGATCCCTCCATATCTCTAGTATTCTCTGAACATCAGTCACCAGGTCGCCGTTCTCGTTCTTACAGGAATTTGCCCCGGGCTTGAAACCTTCCGTCATTCGTCGAATTTTTTGATAGAATTTTCGGGCATTATTCCCATTGGCTAGCATCTCAAGCTCATTGATTTCACGCTTTTCTGCCTCTCTTTTTTTTGGCCGGAAAAGTCGCCTCGCTTCCCTTTTCAACTCGCGGTAGTGTTCACACACACTCCTTGTTGCACTCGATCTTAGCGTTGCCTTGTAGGCTTCGTTCTTTCTTTTCGTTGCAGCTCGGCACTCTTCATCATCGTACCAGTTGTTTCTTCTCGTTCGCCGGAATCCAATTACTTCTTCGGCTGCGGTACGGAGTGCTCCTGTGATGTGCTCCCACTGCTCATGCATTCCACTGGGTTGAATTGTGCTCTCAGAGAGCAGGTGTGAGAGTCGGTCTGCAAAATCATTGGCGGTCTGTTGCGATTGCAGCTTTTCGACGTCCAGCTTTCCTTGCGTTTTCTGTTGCACCTGTTTTGTCGTACAGAGGCGGGTACGAATCTTAGCTGCTACTAGGTAGTGATCGGAGTCGATGTTTGGACCTCTTATTGTGCGAACATCTAAAACGCTAGAAGCATGCCGTCCGTCTATCACAATGTGGTCGATCTGGTTTCGCGTTCTTCGATCGGGAGACAGCCATGTAGCCTGATGGATCTTCTTGTGCATAAACCTGGTGCTGGCAATGACCATGTTTCGGGCACCGGCGAAGTCGATCAGCCTGTATCCATTTGGCGAAGTCTGGTCGTGCAGGCTGAACTTCCCGACTGTGGGTCCAAATACACCCTCTTTGCCCACCCTGGCGTTAAAGTCACCAAGCACGACTTTGATGTCATGACGGGGGCAGCGCTCGTAAGTTTCCTCCAGGCGCTCGTAGAATGCATCCTTTTCCACGTCGTCTTTCTCTTCCGTCGGAGCGTGGGCGCAGATAAACGAGATGTTAAAGAATCGTACTTTTACGCGGATTGTAGCGAGACGCTCATTCACGGGTGTGAACGACAGTACTCGATTACGGAGTCTCTCTCCCACCACAAATCCCACGCCAAATCTGCGCTTGTCGACATGCCCACTCCAGTAAATGTTGCAAGGTGGTTTGTTCATATTACCTTGCCCCGTCCATCGCATCTCCTGTATGGCGGTGATGTCAGCTTTAGCCTTCCTCAGGGCCTCAACCAACCGGGCAGCGGCACCTTCCCCATTGAGGGACCGGACATTCCAGGTGCATGCCCTTAAATCGTAGTCCTTGTTTCGTTTGCGTGTGTCGTCATCTAAAAAGGGGGTTCTGATATCCGAGGCTTTTTTGAATTTCATTGGTACGTTGTTTTATGTGGTGGGTCCCAAACCCAACGCACAACCCGTTCCACGGGAGGTTGTAATTTAAGTGCACGTTTATATAGCGAGCCGCTTGATCCAAGACAGACGCCCGCTTACAGCCGCACCACTAGGTGATCAGACGCTGCTTGTAAACCCCTGATAAGCCCTTAAACCGATTATGTCGGAGTGGCCTTGCCAGGTTGTCGCCTTCTCACGTTTAGCTCACCACCAAACGGGTGTTCGGTGGCTACCCAGAGGATACTTGGACGCAAGCGCCCGGAAGTAGTGAGCTGCTTGGACCGCATGCAAAAGAATCGCTCTGGCCATTCCCAAGTGAATGGCGATCAGAAACTTTCCCCACTTACGTGGACTTCTACACGCGGACCCATCCTCCTGTCAATGAAATTTAATTTTTTTTATTGAAATATTGACGGAATATGAAAGGAGTGGTGGGTCTGATGGTGGACTTTGAAACATTACTAAGTACCGTTTTTGCCATCTCAAATTACCCGTCTTTAGAGTAAACCAGCTTTTATGAAAGCGACTCTCAATAACTCAACTATAAATAATTATTTTCAGCAATAAAAATGTCTCCAATATTTATGCCTCTAGGCATAAGGTACTGGAGAAAAATGCGAACAGAGGATTTAATAAGTTAAAGTAATTTAAGGTGGTCGAATTTCGACCACGGGATATACTAGTATATATTATAAGTCTAACTATGTTGTTGGTATATGTCAATGAAATTTAATTTTTTTTATTGAAATATTGACGGAATATGAAAGGAGTGGTGGGTCTGATGGTGGACTTTGAAACATTACTAAGTACCGTTTTTGCCATCTCCTATTAATGATTACTGGTCTTTAATTGACGGATTTTTTTTGGGTAGTTGTCAAATTACCCGTCTTTAGAGTAAACCAGCTTTTATGAAAGCGACTCTCAATAACTCAACTATAAATAATTATTTTCAGCAATAAAAATGTCTCCAATATTTATGCCTCTAGGCATAAGGTACTGGAGAAAAATGCGAACAGAGGATTTAATAAGTTAAAGTAATTTAAGGTGGTCGAATTTCGACCACGGGATATACTAGTTAAGATAATAAGCCAAAAACTATTCAACCACCATTAACCGAATAAATACAACTATTCGTTACCACTTACAACTTATCGCTACTGCTTGGGCACACATTTGTACACACAAACATACATACAAAACATAAATGCACGCTCATAGGTACAAGCAAAGAAAACAGCGAATATCGTTTTAAAAATCTATTAACAAAAATATTCGAATAAACGAATAAATGCTATTCGAATTTTTTGCAACGAATATTTTTATTCGTTTATTCGAATAGTGTTTATTCGAAAAAAATCCCACTCCTACTTTGTACCCATTCAGTTACTTTGCTTGGCATTGACATGGTTTCATCATCTATTCCAAACTATAAACAAATTAAACCATGAGAAAGGTTTTTAAGAATGTACATATGCATATACACTCTTTTTTTTCTTCCAATATGAATAATTTCTCTCTAAGCTGTATCCCTAGAGCCAGCGCCGGGATGGCTTCCTCTAGGTGAGCAGCCTCTAGAAATTTCAGGCTTCTAAAAGTTATCTGCGAAGCCGGAGCTCGTTGTAGCATATATGTAATAATTAAGAAGTTACTAACTTGGTACAAATATTTATTTAATAAATCATTTTTCACCTTTTAGGAATGGCAAAACATCCTCCAACTCTAATTCTTTTAGCAGCTCTACCAACTTCTCTTTACCGTATTTGTAAACAGCTTGTGCGGTAGTAACAACCACTCCTTATTAATTTCCAAACACTTCTTCTGATATTACATAATCGAAATTATAAATAGAATTATTAATTTGCAACGAGTTGTTCATTTTGTTCACAAAATATTAAGAAAAACACACAAAATAAGTTTTCTTTCAGAGCCGACAGCAAATAAAATCAATCGAACTCAGCCAACTGCTTATTCTTGCTTTTGCATGAGCGTGAACATGCATTTAAATATGAACATATTTAAAATACAGATGTTTCTATTTGAAGGAAATTGGTTCATTTTTGATTCAAGTATGGAAAGTTGTAATCTCATGTAATTTTTAAAATGAATATGTGCATATTAAAATTAAAAATGCAGCATTTTTAATGCAAATATGTAACATTTTTAAACCTAAAATACATTTACTTTTAAACATGACATTTTTAATTTAAAAATATGTTGGTATATTTTAAGCATCTTTATTTTAAAAATAAAAATGTCCTTGTTAAAATTTGCATACTAAAAATAAAAATTTTATTTTAAAATGCATTTTTTCTCTGAGTGTAGCTATTTGGATAGATCTATTTCGGATGCGCTTTGCTTTTTGCCTTCTTACATTCTCTTTCCGGTTTATATTTGTTTTTATGTTTACCTACACAAGTTATTGTAAAGGTATCAATGACTGCTGTTGAGCACAGGGATATTTCGTTGTAATGCAATGAACAAAAAATTGCCCTAAGATGGCGTTATCCACAAGAAAACGATCCAAACCATATTTAGTGGTTAGAATCATAGTGGTTCAAGAAAGCAAAAGTGTCCGGTTTGCAACGGCCAAGTTAATCCCCTAACCTGCATTACTGCCGTTATATGGCACCTGATTCTATAAGAACTCAAATTTTTTGTCACAATCGATTGGAGTCTGGTCACTTTACACCCCGTTAAGCAAACCTCATTTTTTACACTAATACCATCCAACTAATGGCACCGACGATATGTATAATACGTGTTCATCTGTAGGTCGAAAAAAATTATTTTCGAACGACTCTACGCACACTCTGCGCTTAGCTTCTATTTTCATAATTTCCTTTTAAAGCATGGTATCAGATGCCCGTAATAGCAAACTTTTTCCTTTATTAATCGCACACACATAGAGTGCAAATAAATGGTTTCGTAAACAAAATATCACTACCTCATTCATATACATATGTATGTATACTCTGCCATCTTAAAATTTAAAAAACTTCAGCTTGCCTTCTAAACACTTGTACCGAGTGTCATGAAATGTTTTTGTGTTCCTACAAATGGCCTCGGGAACAGTGCCATTTTTATTCAAAGGGGTCCACGGGGCACGTTCTGCAGCCCACCATCGGCAGTAGGCCCCGAAGAACCGATAATTTCCCTCACATTCATTGTGACAACATTTTTGTCAGGCACATTACATTTTTTTTAAAGATTGGGAGTTATTCTTAAGGTTATGCACTCTTTATTTATGTAGCTCTTTTGGAATCCCAACGACAAATATATTTGAAAAGAGCCTAGATGGTCTCCACATGCCAATGCTCTTACTGCCTTGCAAAATAGTTATTTAAATTTTTCACAAAGCGTTGTCTTCTACCGAAAGTGACAAAAATTTCTTGTGGAGGCGAAGTAGTTCACACTTAATACTTTTAAATACATAAATCAATACTTTATATGGCAACCATATCTATACAACCTTGAATTATCTTTGGCTTTTTCCTTTTTTATAATCTTCTTTGTAAACATTCATTCGTATAAAATAGAATAAGTCGTTATTTAGCATTCAAATTACTCGGAACTTCAAAATCAAAATACTTGACCAGTGGAACCTTCTAGGTCATGTCATCCCTCCTTCCGAAAGGAAAGAAAAGATGGGTAATGAGAGGTATCATATCCGTAAATCAACCATCGAGTTGCATATCATTACCTTTGTGCATATTAGTCGCTTCTTACGACCGTTATGCCTACCGCGGACATATTCTATACAGCTATCCCGCAGGGAAGTTGGACTTTGGTATGATTGTGGTATTCCGTGCATTCTTGTTTAGTCTCTAATGTGTTCTCTGAACTCCGTTCTTACTTGTCGTCCTGTTTGTCCTATGTAACAGTGCCGGCATTCACAAGTGAGCTTGTATACACCATGTCTGCTAAACGAATCTTCTGAGCTCGTTTTGGTTCTTATCTTCCATCCTAAATGGTTCGATATTTTGAACGCTGTGTTGATGTTGTACCTTTCAAGGAAATTTGTCAATTTATGTGTTACCCTTCCAGTTTATGTCATTGTCGTCCAAATTTGTGTAGTTTCTTTTTTGTTCTCAAAGATGTCTCCTGAGTTTATCTACTAGTGATTAAAATATCCGTTCTAGGCTTCTTGTGTAAAAGGTGTTCCCCCTAATCTTATAACTTTAAACGAGCTATTCTTGTATATTTCTATATTTGTATATCCAGACTATCTCGTAAACGGCTGATAGATAGTGCACCACACTTTAAGAATTTTTACTTAGATGTTTCCACTTAGGTTACCTTTGCAGGGTTGCTACCTATCTCATTTTTTTTTAAAATGAAGCGAAATATGGCAACTTTAGTATCGAATGAAAGGTATTTCCCAACGTATTAAAAAAAGCATGCATATGGAGAGTTGCCACTTGAGCTTATCTTATAACTTGAGACGAGCTATTCCGAATATCTCGAAAACGGATCAACCGATTTAAATGAAATTTGGTATGTAGATAATTTGCTGCATTCTAAGAGTTTTTACTCAGTTGTTGCCACATAGGTTATTTTTACGGGGTTGCCACCTATCTGAATTTTTTTAATGAAACGAAATATGTCAATATGGATATCATTCGTATTTCAAAAATATTATTTTTGTGTGGGGCTGCCACTATTAAAGTTTTTATAAACATTTTGCAAAATTAACTGGAGAATACACCTCGCAGCAGTCAATAGCCATCTCTTTGTGATGGTGTTGAAATGTCAAGAGAGCCTTCTGAGGTAAAAAGCTCAATCAGCTGTTCAAATTAGGGAAATCAAACTTTGACATTTAGTTGGTGTACGTTAAACAGTAAAAAATGGTATTGTGATCCGAAAAAATAATAAATTTGAGATATTAAAGAAAGCAGTGAGGTAATTAAAGTGTATGTGCTACAAAAATGTCTGAAAATAATACAAATCAAAGTCATAGTGAAAAGACGTTGCGAACAAATCGTCCAAAGCGTGCTGCAAAAAGCAGATGTATACAAAATTTTTCGAAAATTGCTAAGGAAGTGCCGGAGAATTTGAATGTTATTTGAAAAAAAAACCGTTGGTACAAAGAACAAAGTTTAGCAAACGAATCTTTCGACCAGCGTTCACTTGCGTCAGCGTACGTCACTGCGAAGGGCATACGGAACCATGGAAGAGCAGCAACAACGTCTGGCAGAACAGCGGGAGCGTACAGTCCAACGACTTAATAACGCAACGTTCGACCAACGAAAACTGCGTTTGGAAGATTTGCGTCAGCGTGCATCTCAGCGAAGGGCTGACGAAACCAATGAAGAGCAGCAACAACGTCTGGCAGATTAGCGGAAGTCTAAAACAGAATAATCTTAGCGATGTTTGGAGGAACAAAGACGACGTGATAATAGACATCGTAGGGATTTAGAAAAACATCGATTGGCTTTATATAAATGTGCTGTTAATAGCTATGTATCATACCTCACATTATTTTCTTTGCATACTTTCGGGAGCATTACATTTTCCTAAGGAGCGTGTTGTGAACTGTGTAAATATAAATTCGTTTGGTGGCTGTTGTTTGCACGTACGAATTGCAGTGGAACCAAATCAATTTAAAACTTTTTGGGGCTACATATAGACCAGTATGTCTGCGTTCAAAGGTTTTTTTGGAATAAAAATACTGCAACTCAGAGCATTTTCTTCAATATAAAAATATTACGCTTATAAATTTGTATGGGAGATAACGAACTTGGTCGGCTAGAAAAAAAGTGCCAAAAATCGAGCAATTCTTCTAGCACCTTAAGATTGGTATCTTTGTTCGCTACATTTGAACGAGCTACTAAAGTGCATACTCGAAAAAAATCTAAAATTTTTTACTAAAATGTTAGAAACTTTGATGAAAATTTTTCGAGATTTCTTGAATTTTCATGAATTTTCCACAAAGTTCATAACTTTGAGTTGCAGTATTTTTATTGTGTACTTACACATCTTTTCATTCAAAAATAATGAAATTAGTCTAAAGAAGTTAATTTCACTGGAAATTCCAAAAACACCCTTTGAACGCAGATATACTGGTCTAGGTGTATGAACAAACCAAATTTGGATTAGAATTAAATTTACGCCGGTTGTCATAGAAATGCGCGTAGTAAAAATTATTTAAATTTTAAACCGAAAGTGTTAACAATTTTTTATTTTTTTTTTTAATGTTTGGACTCGAACCGTCGTGCCCCAAATCAGTGCGCAATGTTCTTCATACTGAGCTACGGCGCACTCATGAATTTTGTGCGAAAAGTACACATATTCGCTGTGTATACGTCTTTTGTTGTATTTTTGTTTATCCCAGTTAAGTTTAAAATCTAAACCGCAAAAAATTTAGAATTTTTGTAGGTAATTGAAAGGTTTGGAAGTTATTACCAAAAAGTTTTAAAAATTGTGTAAACCAATAAATGGTTTAAAATTTAAGCTAAAATTTTTAACCGTGTAGAAAGAGAAAAATTTCAAATAAATAAAATTATAAATAGCTAATATGTAAAAATAGAAATATGTGTGTATTTACAGGTAATTCTTATATACTGACACTTTGGCCAAAAGCTGGGTTTGAGTACGCAATGTTGTGGTTTGTAGTTATGTAAATAATAAACATTAACGCATCTTTCGCATTATCATCCTTCAACGTGGAGGACGATAGAACAGTAAGTAGTCATGGAATTTGTAGAAATTCTCTAATAGAAAGCTTTAATGCAAAAATGTTTATAAGCCAGGGAAGGAGAACTATGTTGCCGAATTGTCGGCACAACACATGAATATGGTGGGGGTACATAGCAAAGAGTCCCTGACCTATACCATGGAAACAGTAGACAAACCTGTTAATTACTTCAGGAATCAAATCGTGCTTCAGGAGTGCGAAAGTCCGTCAAAGCTGGCCTTTATTTTGTTCGGTTCGAAGACCAGACATATTGTTTCATTTCGTGATGCAGATTCGCTAATAGACACACTACAAGAAGTAATTATTGGTGGTGTGATTAATGCAATACACTGTAGCCTACCAGTTCTGGCGAAGACTCAGCACCGACTGGTGGAGCTTCATGCCAACAAAAGATGGTTGCTGATGTTTTCAGTGAAGGTGACCAACATGAGATGGTTTTTGCTGAACACAAGCGAGCACATATTTAGGGCCGCACAAGAAAATGTGAAAAAGATCCAGGCGATCGAAAGCGATCACCTAGCGGCTTCGGCAGGGGTGGACCAGAGGGATATGGGTGTTAGAAGAGAAGGCTCGGTTGAGCAGACAAAAAGATGATTTGTATTATGGGGGACAAG
This sequence comes from Sphenella marginata, assembly GCA_951509765.1. NCBI lineage: Eukaryota > Metazoa > Arthropoda > Insecta > Diptera > Tephritidae > Sphenella > Sphenella marginata. Next base: position 82,616,565 of record OX608080.1, on the reverse strand, counting down.
CCGCATGCCGGACAAACATTAGGCAAGTCGGGGTTCAGTCTGGATAGGTAAGAGTTTAACCTATTACAATATCCAGACCGGAGTTGAGCCAGCTTCACCCTAGTCTCCCTAGGCAGCTCGCGCTACTCTTCGGCAACGGGTGGTGTTGTTGCCTGAAGAACGGCGTTCGCCGGGAGAGAGACGACAAAGGAATTTACCGAATTCGTATGGACGAGGGTGAGGGCCTGCCGGTGCACCTTAGGATCAAACGGCGTGGAAATCAGGTACCGGATCTCATCGAAGAGACCTGAAGCCTCGTCCAGTGTGTGTCAGCTAGCCACGGCGACCATATTGGCGTCGCGTAGCTCAGTAAAGGCTGACCAATTGCTTTATATGTAGCTGGTAACGTTTCTTTGTCTTTACCCATATATTAATGCTTCTATTTATATTGCGGGCGGGATAGGCTCGTAATGTGTTTTGAAAACGAAACCAAAACGAGACAGACTACATCAATTTTTGAGCTTGTAGTAGTATAAATGTAAACTTGTAAATTGTCAAATAGACTGAAAATTCAAATAATTACAGGGGCGGTTCAAGTACAAAAGGGGCCAAGATGAGAAGAGGGTGTTTATTAGCTTCTTAAAAAATTGGAATATACGTAAGTACATATACGCATGAAGAAAGCATAGCCTCACCATCATATATTTTGGTTTATAAATATTTTTTGCTTTTAACAATTTTTAAATAATTTCTTCAACATGTAAATATAAACGATTTTTCTATGAAGGCTTGATCCGCCCATGTATTTTTTAAAGTGAAGTTGTCATTTTAGGTACATTCCATTATCGGATCTCTCTTTCCATTTTTTATATTTCTGCCCTCTGATATGGGGGAATGTACTATGTGCTTTCCAGCAATATAGGAGTATTACATATATGTCTTTACCCCAAGTGCTGCCATCTAGCAACTTGAGGATTTTGTTACGGCTTTGGACTTTATTGGCAATTGCGGTTACATGAGCGCCGTATTTGAACATGTTATCAAACGTCGCCCCTAAGATTTTGGGGTGTCAGGAATGACAAAGGTGGACAGGGAAAGGTTGAAAATGTGTGTAAGGCCCTCATTTGCTCACAACACCTCATCCAAGCCAATCTCTATTAAGAAGGTGAGTATCTCAGTTGGCTTGAGGGCTTGTATTTGTTTATGCTCTGGCCATGGTGATCCCAGGACTTGTGCCCTCTTTCTGGCGATGGCGTCGCATGCCATGAGGATGTGTTCTGCAGTCCCCGTCGCCGTGTGACAAAACCGGCAGTTGTCGTCCTCCCTTATGCCAATTTTGTGGAGGTGGCTGTTGAGTCTGCAATGACCTGTAAGTATACCAGTGATAATTCTAAAGTTAGGTTTGGAGAGGCCTATGATTGTCCTGTAGCGGGAGGTATTGTATCCCCCTAGGAGCAATTTGGACTGCCGTAAGCCCGGTACATTACGCCAGTGTCTCTCTCGTTCGTGGTGTTTCAGCATCTGCATGGAAATGCCATCGGGGCATATATACTTGGTGTTTTTAGATCTCCGAATTGCCTCATGAACTTCTGTTGTGGAGATGGCAATGGGCGCATCGCTGTTTTTGTGTTTATGCGCTTCCCTGCGCGAATCTCTTTGCTCAACGGAGGATGCATTACAAATTGTCGGCAAAAAGCACTGGCGCATCTTTTTGGCTTCGACTGAACCTTATCGCCGAAGGCGATGGATATTTTGTCGTTAGGTTTAGTCGGGTTGGACAAAGATTTCACCGTCGACCATAATTTGCCAACTCCAGCCGAGAGGTTTGCAAGACCTTAGGGGCTCTTCCCACTTAGCGCGTTTGTGTTTATCTACTAAGCGTCTGACTTCCGCATTAAGATTCTTTATTTGAGGATCCGTAGGGTCCTGGCGTCTAACATGCTCACGTTCATTTGCCAAGGCCACTGCCTCTGCGGGGAAGAATGGACGCACTTCCTTTATTCTACCTGACAGAATGTGTTGATGGGAGACAGAAATTAGGGCCATACGAAACGAATTTTTCCCTTCTCGTACGTCAGACGGGGTGGGGAGGGCAGCGAAGGCGCTCTCTGTGGTGGTGAGAAACCCCTCCCAGTCGGCTTTATTGAAGTTGGTGTAAGTGCGATTTTCAACGGTGACAAAGTCGGTGGGGCGATCGATAGAGAGCACTATGGGTAGGTGGCCTGAAGAGAGCGTCAGAAAAGTAGTTTACCGTCACTCTAGTGGGGGCATCTCCATTTACCGTGCAGAACGTCGAATCGTCTATTTAGTCAGCCAGCTCCTGCTTCCTCCCATCGGCCTGCGAGCTGGAGTGCCACAGGTCGTCGTATGCGTTAAAGTCACCAAGGATGACGCGATTCTCGCCCCTGAGTAACGCACGAATGTCGGGGGTGGTGTAACAAACTGATATCTATAACTAAGGCTAAATGAAGAGCCGTTGTTCAGTGTATAGAATCAATTGATTTCTTTATTGAAATGTTCTTTCTTTTATACAAAATTCTTACACTAATACTAACAAGTTATTTACGAACTAAAATACATATAGTTATGTATATACTACTAATACATACAAACTAAAATGCATAACTCTAAAATATGCTAAGTCAACATATGGTTGCAATAAATATATAAATATGTCAGTCGCATTGACAAACTGACGTTGTGTTCAGTTGGTCATTGCGACTGTCTTTGGCGGTGTCTTTGACCGTCCACACAAGTGTAACAAGATCCTCGTTATGGGCGGCATGTGTATTATTTGTATAAACTCCCGCTGAGTTCAATGTAACTAATTTGGGCAGAATGTTGTTTGTATAGATTCATATTTGCTTATACATTTTTTATGTGCACATGACAATTAAAATAAAAGGGCGATGTGTTTATGTAATGCTACACCTTCCCTCTTAAAAAAAATTTATATATATATTTGTAGTCAACTATATATATCTATTTGAACCGCTTGATGTTTGTTTGAAAATTTTAACTGTTTTAGGATCTTGTTACCATTGTTGTGTCACATGTGTTTATTTTATTTCTATTTGTTCGTATACTTTATTTGATACTTGATATTGTTTTCTTTTGGCTTGTGCCGTGTATAAGATTGAGTAAATTGGAATGCTTATGTATTTTTTTTTTTGTTATTACTAAATTATTATGAATAAAGTGCATTGCTTATTTTTATTTTTAACGCTACGAGTTTTAAATTGGTTTAAGCCTATTCTTATGAATTACTATTTCTTTTTTGTTTTTGTTTTTGTCTCCTATGCTATGTGGAATTAAAGTGTAGTTGTTATTTTTATCAATATTTTTAACTTTGTAGTGTCCTGTATATCTAGTTATTTTCTAACTTATGTGAGGCCTCTTCTCTAACTAATACTAAATCTCCTATTTTTATTTCCTTACTATAACTACTTTTGTCATAATTGGTTTTTTGCTTTTTTTAGCCTCTTGGATTAATTACTTAGCTCTTTTCTGGGCTATTTGTAGTCTGTATTTGACTTCTTTATCGTAAGCCTCGTGATTGTACAGTGGGCTGATTTTATTTTCTTCTAAAAATTCGTAATTTGGTGGATTTTTCCCAAATATGAGCTCAAACGGGCAATATTTATGTATGGTAGATGGTGTTGTATTGTAACAATACGCGAAATACTTAAGGTATTCATCCCAATCGTCTTTGTCACTGGATATGTATGAGCGTACATACATATTCATTGAATGTTCAGTGACTGCGTTCTACTGTACCCAAGGTTTGATGATGGTAGGGTGTTGAGGTTTTATGCTCAATTTTTAGTAGTTTACAAAGTTCTTTGAATAAGCTGTTTTTGTATTCCGTGCCCATGTCTGTCATAATTGATTTCATGCGTCCATAAATCAAAATGAATTCTTCAAACACGGCCTTAGCAACTGTTGTTGCGTGTTTGCTTGGGACTGGAATCGCTACCAAGTATTTTGTTAGCTTGCATATAATGGTAACTGCATATTCGTTTCCATTTATCGATTTCGGTAATGGTCCGACTGTATCGATTTGTACAATGTCAAATGCCTTCGGAGGTGTCTCCGTTATTGTCATTGGCTCTTTTATGTGCTTGTTAGTTTTATTTTTCTTGCAGTGGATGCAGTTTTTTATCTATTTCCTTATGTCATTCTTCATATTCACTAATAGGATCGTCATGATATTTGTGCAGAATTTCTTTAATTTGCCCGGGGTTTGTCACGCATATAACCTCTGGGGTTAGAGCTATTGTTAACTTTTTGAGAACTTTATTACCCATTTCAATAAATTTTCCTACTGCAGTATAATTCTTTTTAAACAATTTGTCCCCCATGGACAATTGTACTTGTACAAGTCCTAAATTGCCGGCTTCTCTTTCGAGCCTGGTAAAGAATTGTTGTAAGTCAATCTTATCCTCAACAATTAGGTTGCTTGTATCAAAAGTGCTACAAATTTTCTTTCCTTTTTTGAAATAAAATTTCGGAGGATTGAAAACGAGCTCGACATGTCTTTTTACTTCAAATTTATTTAGCGCTTCATATATTTTGGGGTTCTCTGTATGACTTTCTTTATTCTCAATATTCTTGCTATTCTTTTTAGCTGCTGATCTAGTAGTTATTTTTATATTTTGCTTGCTTTTGGTTTTCTTTACCAGTTATGTACTCCACTTCAAAATCGTACTCTTCTAAATCTAGTCTTACTCGTGTCAGCTTTGAGGAAGGACTTTTCATTGAAAATAGGTATGTTAATGGGCGATGGTCGGTGTTAACTAGGAATTTTCTGCCATATACGTATGGTCTGAAGAAGGTTATGGCCCAATGAATCGCGGCCAATGCTTTTTCTATTGTAGCTTTGTTAGTTTCGCCTTTTGTAAAGGACCTTGAAGCCTAAGCAATTGGTAACTGTTTGCCACCATGTTCTTGGCTAAGGACTGCACCACAAGCGTATCCACTAGCGTCTGTTGCTATGCAGAATTCTTTTTCGAAATCCGGGTATTGCAAAAGTTTTGGACTAATTAATGCTTCCTGTAAGTAGACAAAAGCTTTTTGACATTCTTCTGTCCATTCGAAGGTAACATTCTTTTTGCAAAGCCTAGTTAATTTTCTAGAATGTTCTGCAAAATTCGGAACAAATCTCCTGTAAGAATTGCAGAAGGCTACGAATCTTTTAACTTCATCTGCTGTTTTTGGCGTTGGATAGTTTTGAACGGTTTCAAATTTGCTTGGATCGGGTAATATTCCCTTGTTTGTACATTTATGTCCTAAATAAGTTACTTCTTGACTGAAAAATAAGCATTTATCTGGATGTAGTTTTAGGTTGTATTTTCGACAAGTGGAGAATACCACCCCATATCATGGATTTCAATTCCGTTCCCGTTCTACGCTCCGCCGAAATCGAAAATTGGTATCATGCGTTTAAATTGGATTGAAAGAAGAAGAGGAAGAGCTATAAACCTTTCGAAATCAGCTGTTTGCCTTGAAATATGTGGAACTGGAACATAACAAAGCAAAAATACACAAATTAGTGCTTTTGAAATAAAAGTAAAATTTTATTATTTATTAACTTAATTACATAAATTAACTAATTACATATATGTATTGAGCATTATGTAATAAATTTACTGAAATTTTATACACAGATCGATTGATTGATTATAGCAGACGTCGGAGGATCAACAAAAAGCAAGGACACTGTTGGTGGATGTTACCATGTCGTCAGTAGGAGGTAGCTGGCATTTGCGATAGAGTTGGTGCTAGAAGAGTCTGCTTCGTCGACCAGACACGCAGATACACACATACGCCCATCAAACATTAAACATGTCAGGATTAAGTCTGCCCGCATATGGTACTTTTGGCTGGATGAAGACATTGGCGGGCCCGAAACTGACAAAGGAGTATCCCGAGCATGTGTTGGTGGTGTGGAGTGGCTGCCGGTGCACGTTTGGCTGCCATTACCTTAGTTTTTGTGGTGTTAGTAAAATTGTTAGATTGGTGTTTTCAATGCTAGTCCAATTTTCGGTAATTTTTACAACCGGTGCCGAGTGCTAATGCGCGTCCAAAAATATTGAAAATATTATATCTCCGGAGGCGGATTCACATTCCTGGGATCGAAACGCGTCTTTTGATACCCCTTCCTACATTTTTGGACAAATATTAGCACTCGGCACCAGTCGCAAACAATTATCATCCAAACATATAAAAAAACCTCATTAGAGCACAAAAACAAAATATAGCGAGCGTTTTACAACTTTTATATACTAGTTTTACTTATATTTTAAGACTTTTAACAAAAAATCGCGGAAATTAATCTAATATTGTTTGTAAAATAAAAAACAAGCAGCTATCCGTCAACAAAATTGCAACTGAGAAAAACGGAGCTACGCTCGAAGTCCATGATAGGCAGAATTGTAAGTTTCGAAGTTGAACTGAACGGAAACGGAACGCATGATACCAAAGTTGCCAAACGGAGAAAATTTCGATCGAAGTCGAAATGCATGATAGGGGTGTACGTCTCTTAAATTTTTAGTATGTGATTTTCGGAACAACCTAATACAACTAAGTCATCCATGTAGAGAAATGCTTGGGATGGTTTGAGACCTGCGAATGCTAGGGTCATCATTCTTTGGAATGAATTTTGTGCTACTTTTAATCCATAAGGTAGTCTTTTGAATCTATATGTACCATTTTCGGCTGTAAATGAAGTTATATCCCTTGAATTTGGGTGTAGTTCAATTTGATGAAAACCTGACATAAGGTCTAGGCATGAAAAATATTTTGCTCTTCCAAGTTGGTATAAAATATCATCAATTCTTGGAAGTGGGAATTTGTCCGCTGCTAGCTTTTTGTTTACCTGTCTGTAGTCGACTACTAGTCTCCATCTTTTTTCTGTTTTTCCTGGAAGTGATTTTTTAGGGACTAGTAGGATTCTGTTTTAATTAGTGTGTAATCATCTAAGTTTTCGGTCTTGATTTTGTATTTTTGGATAGTTGTGTTTTTATGTGTAGTATTAATGATTCTAACAAAAGTTTGATCCTTGTTTGTGATTGTATTTGCTATAAAAATGCCTTCAGATAATTCTTGGTGTGGGATAAAAACGTTTTTTGTTATCGTTATTTACATTAATTTGTCTAATGACTTCAGATCTAGCAGGGATCGTAATTGTATTCACGGACAGACAATTACTAAGGTGCATTGTTATTGTTTAGGGAAAATCGTATGGTCTTAGGATAAGTTTTCCTCTGTTTTTCCATAGTCTAAGATGCAATTGTACTTTTTTATGAAATCTAGGCCTATTATTCCATCGCAAGGAATTGGGAAGTTGTCGTCTACTACATGAAATTTATGGTAAATGAGAAGTTTATCGCCTTTTAAGTCTGCTTTAATCGTTCCTAGAGTGCTGGTTATTCCCTGACCAATGCCTTTTAAATCTGTAATTTGCTCGGTATTTATCTTATGACTTTGATTAATTTGATTCTTTTTTATAATGGAGATGTACGCTCCTGTATCGATTAAAAAGTTTGAAATTACATTATTTAGGGATGTCCTTGTTGCTATGTAGCTGTTTAGATGTAAGTTTAGTACGCATATTTTTCTTTCTTTTAGTCCTGAAGAGGAGCATCCTGGTTTTCCGTTTGAGTGCAGCTGCGCACGTTACGGGTCTGGTTGTACGGCCTATTGCCATTTTGGGTTTGTGAACCTCTTCGATTATTGTTATTATTGCTTTCTTGCCCTGAGTTATTGTTGTATCTTTGTTGCGGTCTAAATCTCCTATTTGGGAAATTGCCATAATTGTTACTTCGGTAACCTCCACGGAAATTACTCCGGTATTGACCTTGTTGTCGTACATTTAAAATTGTGTTAGAGCTGCCTGTAATTTCGGTACAGCTGTTTGTGAATTTGGAGATTGCGTCGTTCATTGTTGCGAACGTTCCCGCTTGCATTATCATTTTAACTTGGGTGTTGGAGCAGTTTTTGCACATGGCTTTGACTGCTGCCTGTGTTGCATATCTCGTGGCTAAGTCTGGATTTCATCCATCTGAGATATATGCTCCTTCCAATGACCTTGTTATTTTTTCTACTTCCGCAGTGTACTGGTTAGCAGTTTTGCTACGCTGCTGGATGTTCAGGAGTTTAGCTGTTAAAACTTCTACTGATTCACCCTTAATCGCGGTTTTGAGGTTTGTTTTGATTTGTTCTATCGTGCTTTCGTTGCTTATGAAATTTCTTGCTGTGCCTTTTAGCTTGGTCTTAATCATGGTAATAGCCAATGCCTAGTGTGTATCCTTGATTTGTTCAAGTATATCGAGTGCATCTAGGAAACTGTTTAGGTTTTCCGGTTTACCATCAAACTCTGGTAATACTGACGAAGCAGTTTTAATGAACTCAACTACCGTTTGCACCATTGTGACGTTTATATCTGGTATATCTATTGGTTGAAGGTTTGGTATATTTTCTTCTACCAATGGGCTCTGAGCACGTTCTGCCAAAAGCGAATTGAAATCTATTTGTAGGTCTTCCTCTACTGTGGTTGGTACATTGACTTCTATATTGTATCTTGCTAAAGAAGATACTAGTTTTTCCCTTACGGCAGAGAAAAATTGGTAAGACTCTACTTGGTGTTCCTTGGTAAGTATGTTATTTACTGCTTTGATCACCTGTCCTATGCTATTTAGAGCTTCTAAAATTATCTTAAAATGCTTTACGACAGTTTCTGTTTTTATATTAATATTTTTATTCATGCATTTGTAAGATTTATCAGCTTTTAGTTTTTCTTCATATAGGGTATCATATATTTCTTGCCATTTATTCATATCTTAGTTTACAATTTTTGCGCTTAAACGCGTTGTTGTACATTGTTCAATCGTCTCAATTTATTTTTAATATAATTTTTGATTAAAATTGCAATTCCGACAATTAAACATGTAGCTAAACAAGCAAAAATTGTCAACCATTTATCGGTGATCTCTTCTTTCTGTTCAATAATAGGATGTGGTTCGTATTTGACTAATCGATTTTCAGATTTTTGATATGCTGAACTTTCTTTTCAACTTTCCACCATGCCATTTTTAAAAAAAATTGGATTAAATTTTTTCTTTTTAACGTGTATTTAATTCATGAGGAATATTTTCGATATCTTAGTCTATAAGCTTAATTTCGCTCTGTTAGATTGAGCATTCTTATTTGTTCTTCTGCTAATGTAGAAGGGTATAATGTATCTTTCATCTATTTGAAGCCAAAATTGTTTTACCCAGTTTAGATTATTTCTATTACTTCCCTTGCTACGAAATCTTGACCTACGTACTTCGTTTGCGTCTTCACGTTCTAAATTGTCAACGATATAATTTATTTTGTCGTAGTCAAGATAGTCGGGCAAGGCACTATCCATAATAAAAATTTAAAATTTAATAACAGTTTGCTTTACTTTACCACTCCAATTTACTCAGCTTGTTTGTTTTTTATTTAAAAAAAATATATTTTATTTACAAGTTATTTATTAATATTTTTATTTTATCTTTTAATTTTTGCCTATCGTTAATGTCTACGGTTAAGTTAAGTAGCCTTAAAGCTTCAGCGATTTCTTTTCGCTTCCTAACCTGTCTACCACCTCGTTTCCTTTTATGGACTATTACGGGTGTAGGAATTTCTTGCATACTAAATTAATTGTTATTTTCTTGTAACGTTAACCTTTAATTTTTTTAAAATTGTGTCTTATTAAAAAAAAATTCTTTACTTTTAAGCAACATGTGCTTATTAAAAAAAATTCCTAAGCAAATCAAATTGCTCTTGGCTTAGCGGCCGTAAAGGCGTGCCTACCAAATTTCTAATATACATAATTACTTAAGAATAATGTCTGCTACCTCTATAGTTTGTAATGGTTAGATACATTTGCTGCCAGTTTTTTTTTTGCCAGTCTCGCCTTCCAGGAGGTATTCTCTTCCACCCTTTTTATGCTTTTTGCCAGTCCCGTCTTCCAGTAGGTATTCTATTCCACCCTTTTTATGCTTTTTGTGCCATGCAAGATGGAATCCTTATTTTCTTGTTGTCAATTTATTTTATATCGTTACTCTTGTTGCTGTTGTTGTTGTTATTAAATTTTATATTAATGACGGCTCCTACAACTTTAGGAAATCATGTTGCGTATCTTTATTGTGCAATGCGGATTTCGGGTGCTGCCAGCTACTGGATCAATGGATCCGCCGGGTTGCAATCAGTGAAACCAGTTGGTTTTTTTTTTTAATTTTATTTAGCTGCCAAACTGGCAGGATCGCCATGTAACAAACTGTTATCTATAACTAAGGCTAAATGAAGAGCCGTTGTTCAGTGCAAAGGATCAATTGATTTCTTTATTGAAATGTTCTTTCTTTTATACAAAATTCTTACACTAATACTTACAAGTTATTTACGAACTAAAATACATATACTTATGTATATACTACTAATACATACAAACTAAAATGCATAACTCTAAAATATGCTAAGTCAACATATGGTTGCAATAAATATATAAATATGTCAGTCGCATTGACAAACTGACGTTGTGTTCAGTTGGTCATTGCGACTGTCTTTGGCGGTGTCTTTGACCGTCCACACAAGTGTAACAAGATCCTCGTTATGTGCGGCATGTGTATTATTTGTATAAACTCCCACTGAGTTCAATGTAACTAATTTGGGCAGAATATTGTTTGTATACATTCATATTTGCTTATACATTTTTTATGTGCACATGTCAATTAAAATAAAAGGGCGATGTGTTTATGTAATGCTACAGTGGTAATCCCTGGGACAGCAGGTGACAGCAGGTCTAAAGAGACGACCTTCCACCGAGCTTTGTCTCTTGAATCGCGGCGATTTTGATGTTATATCGCCTCATTAAGTTTATTACCTCAACAATATTACCGGTTAGGCCGTTGCAATTAAATTGCAGGATACCGAAATGCGAAGGGGGAGCAGAGTTGATGCTGGGGGTCAAGAACTGGTGCGTATGCCTAGGTGGTAATAGGCTGCGTCGCGCACTACGGCGCATTCTTGAAGTCGAAGGAATCGCGTTACCAGAAGGTAGAGGCGAGTCAGACGACGTTGAAGGTGGCGTAGCTCGACAGCATGGCGCAACGTACGTATCAGTCCACAGATTCCTGTTCGCGAGTCCAGAGCATGTTAGCAGGTGACACAGGCCAAGGCAGTTATTGCACTTGACTGATGCCAAAGGCGTGTATAATCTTAACCGACAAACAGTGCACGTAGTATAAGGGAGCAGGAGCTGATGGTTGTGGCTTATACTCGTGCTGATGCTAGAAGAAGAGGGGCTGACTGAGGGGGTGGGAGAGAGCGGACGCTCAGCATTGCTCAGCATAGCTGTGAGCTGCTGTGTGAGATGTTGACGCCTGGGGGCGTGAGCGGCCGCTCGTAAAGTCTACTTGCTGATGTGCATTGGTAATGCTAGTCGCGGAGACTGAGGTGACAGAGTCAGACATATGTGGCGGAGCGATACTTGATCGACGACGGCCACAGGACGTCGTAGGACGTGAACAGCAGGGGGCCACAAAAGTTCTATAAAAACTACATTACAATTGAGCATTGTACTGAATGTGAACGTTTCGCATACAAGGTGGACATGTGGACTGCCACGGTTCTGAAACTCAATTCGAGTCCAGTAATCGGTGACTTTTCCACCAAGAAGATCGTTTTCTTGCTTTACTTCTTTCATGAAAGCATCGACACGCCGGGAAAAATTTCGGCTCAATGTAACTGGGTAAGATTCAATCAAACGCTGGACTTCATCAATGGGTAATTGGCGGGGGTTTTCATTGGGCCTGCCATCTGCATTTAAAAGGGCTTTGCGCATGTCAAGCCAGTTCAAATCGTTACAGCTCAATGTTATAAACCAAGTTGGAGGCCCAAGACATCGAATAAAAGCAATCAGTTCATTGTGAGCTGTTCGCCAATATGAAGCCGATCCTCGAAGATTCTTAAGATGTAGATGAAGGTCGCTGACAACTCCCTCTTGGCCTCTTACAGCTCTACCACATGCATTAATTGTCGATTGCACTCGATAATATTCAAACATAGAGAGTGCGTAAAATAAATAGTCTGTTCTTTGAAAACGTGTATCCGAACCTATAATTCGCTGCTGGTAATAGTCTAATGGGGTAATTTTCACTGGGCGCTCTTCGTGTAAGCCATTTTTGCCATGTTGACGTTCACAATATTGTTTTTAGTCTTGCGAACGATTTCGTTTAAGTTTTCATTTTCTTCGAATACATCATTAACATCTGGCTGTTCATGATCTACTGGTAACATTACTGACGTTTGCATAGGAATAAACTGCGATCTATTTGCTTCAGGAATTTCGGTAGGAGATTCTGCAACCATCTGTAAATATTGCTGCATCGGTAACACTCCACCTTTCACGGTAACTGTGATGGCATTAATTGCAAACTGAGTGCCGGTATCAGAATGCACAGTTCGACGAATAATACGAATAAACTCGTCTATATCGTCACATTCTATAACACAGGCTTTTCCGTGTTGTGATACTCTTGTTCCCTTTGGCTCACATGAATGCGAATCAGTGAAAAAGAACAACAAATACTCCACAACTATGTTCGGCGAACAATAGGTTAATCGAGTCACGAAGTTTCAAAAAATTAACTCCATCATTCTCCCTGTCACATAAACTGCCATTAAAGGTGGCATTTAAATCATCATAGTCAACCGCGAAGGCGTTATCAAACATCAGGATGTCGTGCCTTACTACATCAAGATTTCTGATCTCCAAATAGCCATGATCATCAATTAGATATGCACCTGGTTCACTTCTCGATTTGCAATCGATCAACTCGTATAACCCATCGCCAGCAATCATGTTTTGATTTAAAATATTTGTATCCCATTGGGTTGGGGATAATATAGCAGCACGAATGAAGTTTGCCACGACCATGGCGAAACATTGATGCCCTGCATGCTCAGGTAGAAATATTTCATCGTTTGATTGGTTCCAGGATGCATGTACGATTCGCGCTAAATCATTAATTCGAATGTAAGCATTGCGAGTATGTGCCTCATAAGCTTGATCACAGGGTTCATTTAGGCGTTCTGTCTGGCATGGCATAGCTCGATGACATCCTGCGGGCTTAGTCGTGCAAATCGATTCACTCTTACATCTTTATACAGCGGGTTATTTGCAATCAGCCAATCAAGCGCCTTGTAGACACGATTTGGGGAAATATTATAATCTCAGGATATATTCGCGTTCTCCAGAGTTTCAGCCACTACAACAATTCCGACGTCTGTACTCGATCGAGGAAGCATTTCAGGTAGCTTTTCGCTTACTTCGAAGATATCGAGAGCAAATAAAGTAGCGTGCCCTTTAAAGCCATATTGGCCGTATCAACCTGGAAATTTTATCACTTTGACAAAAGGAATGATGCGCTGTAACAAATGTCGTTGTGATTCAGTAAGTACCTCAATTTCATGTAGAATATTACCGGGAAGCAAATTATTCCAATAAGCCTTTCATGGACTACGAGTCTTCGAGCTTTTCAAGTGCGCATTGCAGCGGTGGCAAACCAGTAATTCATTTTTCTCGGCAAGCTCCGGTGGCAAGTAGGGCTTTCGCAATTTCAAAGGAAATGTGGCAACCTGATTAATGTAGCATCTTTTTTGGCAGATATCACAGCACTTGTCGCAAAGGGCATTTATTTTTGAGTCAAAACTTGTTGCAACCTCTATATTTTGCACATAGGCCTCACGACGTCTTCGTAGGTTTACTAAGCGATCAGATTTTTGAGAGTATCTCAACCTTCGTAAAAGCAATCTGATCTCATGCTGATCTGTGCTTTCCGTCCGGCGTGCGTCTACAGATTCAACTTGTCGAGATTTATCTTCCCTTTCTCTATTTAAATTTAGTTTTTTGTCGCGCATGTTTCGCTTCGCTTCTAATCGTCGCTTTCGCTGAGTAGCTGTCTCCTTGCGCATATTATATTAACACTTAATTCAAGCACTTCAATCACGCGTATGAAAAACACAATCAGTAAAATCTACTCTTTCAATCTTTTTCTTCAATTTAAGTAATAATTCAAAATCAGCAGAGCCAACTTTTTACGCATAATTCGGTGGTCAGCTGAAATCAACACAATTTGTCTCCCTTTTCTTCAATTCAATAATTCAAAATCAGCAGAGCCAACTTTTTACGCGTACTTGATAGCGCTGAAGATTAACTAACGAGCATCATGCTATAATCCACTACCTCCTATAATATCTGTGGCAATAAGACTAAGCGACTAAACTCAAGATAGGACGAGAAATGGGATTTATGAAATTAATCAATATTTTTAATTTTTTTTTTCGTATAATGCATTGTTAGAGAAGCCTGAACGATGATGAAAATTGCAACACCCCAGCTCAACTGCAAGTTAGTTCAAAATCCAAAGCAAAATCTCTGGAAATGAAACTTTTCAAATATCTTTACCCGTGCGCCACCTATCGGAATTATTTTTTTGTTATATTGCGTGGGGGCAGAAAACTAAACGATGATGAAAATTTCAAGATTCTATCTAACCGGGAAGTTTGTTCAAAAACGAATTAATCGACACCGAAAACAGACCTTCGTATTTCTTGAATAGAGCGACTCACGCGCCACCTAGCGGGTCCAATTTTTTTTGAGCATTTGGAAATTGATTAAGTAACACACCCGTAAAATATCAGCCAAATCGGTCCATAATTATGATTTTGAGTTTTTATTACCGCGATCTCAGCCCCACCTAGCGGAATTTTTTTTTCCGAAATATTTCTTTTCATCGTAGTAATACAGGTTCCGAATTTCATCCCAATCGGACCATAAATGCGAATTTTGGAAATATAGACCCACGCGCCACCTATCGTAATTTTTTGCTTCATAATATTGCATTGTCATCGGGACCTGAACTATGGTGGAAGTTTCAAGACCCTAGCTCAACAGGCAGTTGGTTTAAAATCGAATGCAAAAATCCGCGGACAGATACGACGAAAGCGACCTAATAAAAACATTTTAATAACAAAATAGATTCAAGATATACATATATTAGATTAACTGATTCAATATAGAGTAAGGAACAGAAATATAAGCATAAAAAACGTATTTTAAATTTTTGGTAAACATATTGGATTGAAATCAACAGTCTTCAGTCTATGAAACCCGAGTCCATTATTCTAAGTGGTCGATGACATTGGTTTGCTGCTCAATATTGTGAATCTGGTCACTTTCATTTCGGAATGTCTTCGTAATTCTCATCAACCCATTCAACATCATGGTGCTCTAAGTTTTGAATAATGCACCTCTGTTCATTAGCACGACGAGCAGCGACTCTCACAGTTTCCTTTTTTATGTATATTTTCAATGTGACGGCTTAGTGACTTGACATGATAAAGACCACACGTTTTGCATGTACGACTTGATAGCCTCAATTTTACCGTCGGACAAAAATAATCGTAGGGCATTTGCAGAAAATCTTTGAGTGAGGCACTTAAGCCTAGAGCTAAATTGACTGGAAGATTAAGAAATTGCCCTCCTTCATCTAAAACCTAGTTATCAACTGTTTGTTTTACTTTTACAGGTGCTGGAAGAAACCTGTTGTCTAGTAACTTAAATAGACCACTTCTAGGACGACAGCATTCAGTATTTCTACATTTTTCAATTTGAAGCAAGTATTGGCATTCACGTGAATTTGCTGAATATCACTTAATGTCTTAACTGTCAGGAACTTGGGATCACCATTAAATCTCGGCTACCTGATCATTGTAGCGTTATTCAAGCGGAGGTTGCCGCCATCAAGGATGCTGTGAAAGGAATTTAACATCTACACCGACAGTCAGGAGGCAATTAGGGCGCTGAGTGCTAGCAACGTTCGATCGAGGACAGTGAGCGACTGTCTGGAATCGCTTACGGTTGCAGCCGACTACTTCAAAATAAAAATTATCTGGGTGCCAGGCCACTGTGACATTCCCGGCAATTGCCAGGCGGATCTCTTGGCCAGGGCGGGTACTCTTGAAACTGATGTGGCCGCCTCCAGAGTACTGGGCATTCCCCTTACCAGCTGTGGTCTGCTTCTGGGCAGCTTCGAAACAGCTAAGCAAGCGCTGGGCTGAGACCACCTTATGTCAAGAGTCGAAGTCCTTCTGGACGGTGATTGACTCCGGGCGATCAGCGGAATTACTAGGGCTCTCCAAGGCACATCTTTACTTGATAATTGGGGTATTGAGGGCACTGTCTGAAAGGGATACATGCGGTGCGGTTAAATATTTTTGAAACCCCGAGCTGTGTGAGCTGCATGGGGGACGACGAGGTGGAATCATCAAATCACTTCATGCTTAGTTGTCCAGCGTTTGCTAGGACCAGGCTCGGGTATTTCGGGTCGGATGTTCTTAGGTCTCCGGAGGACGTGTCGAGGATCGATGTGTGCCAAATCCGGAGCTTTATTGTCGCTACACAGCGATTCGCCAAACAAACTTAGGTTAATGTCACCGTGAAGTTAGTGGCATCACAACGGACCATTAAGTGTCTAAGTGAGCTGTTCCCACAGTGGAATAGCGGCCACCTTACCTAACCTAATGTCTGGAAAATCAGGAAGATTAGAATAGAGCTTTATCCGCCATTGTTTTCAATAGCAATGGTTGATTGCTTTCAAGATTAGGATGCTCCACTGAATCCCTCAGAGACAGCCTTTTTTATTCCTGGATTTTCATTACAAATATCTTCTAACATTCTTTCAATTGCGGTTTGAACCTTAATGTTTAAAGCCTGTTTTGCTGTTTTTAGTTCCTCGCGCAACTTAATGATCTGTTTATCAACTTCAGCATGGCTTGGCATAGTATCTCGCGCAGAATACAAAGCATTTGATTTTTTTCGAGTTGAGCAATCATATTTTTCATAGCTTCTTGAGAAGGTTTTGATCTCTGCTTATCTGCATTTTCATTATTTTCGCTTTGCTGTTGTGATTCATCCATTTTATCTTCTTCCTGTTCTTTAATATTTGAAGTTGGCTGTATAATTTGTAATTTTTCTGCTATTTTACAGGTAGTCTTTGCCTAAAAATAAAAACGCAATCAATTAATTTAAAGAGTATTTAAAGCCCTTTGGGTACGAATCTGTCTCATACAAAAAACTAACACCCTAAACTGCTTTCGTCACTCACCTTGAAAAAAAATTTAGATTAGATTTTTTGTTGTTGTTGTAGCACTACGTTGCGCTGCCTAGGTAGTCAGTATCTACCTTACCCAATATTGCCATCAAACTCTTCTAACGGAAGTCCTAGAAACCCAGCGGCTTCAACAGGGGAGGACCAGAGGGAGAGCAGGGGGGGGGACGTTTCGATACATAATAGTTAAGCAGAAACGGGGATAGGACACCACCCTGTGGCACCCCTGGTTTAACTATTCTGGGTTTTGATCTGGCGCCTCTGAACTCAACCGACGATTGACGACCACTCAGGTAGTTGGCAGTCCAACGTTTAAGGCAGGGAGGAAGGGACGAGTCTTCAAGGTCTTTCATTAGTTGCGCATGGTTGACCGTGTCAAAAGCCTTGGCCAGGTCAAGCGCAACTAGCACTGTCCTCTGGTTTGGACGCTTTTGGTTTAATCCGTCCCCTATCTGAGTGGTTATGGCGTTCAGCGCGGTGGTGGTCCTGTGATTTTTGCGAAATCCATGCTGATGTTCGGCGAGCCGCAGGTTTGCCGTGAAGTACGGCAATAAGATAGATTCCAACACCTTCACTACTGGCGAGAGGAGAGATATCGGGCGATATGACTCCCCTACGGCAGCTGGCTTGCCAGGCTTTAGTAGTGGGACCACCTTTGCTTGTCTCCATCTTTCAGGAATAACAAAGGTGGACAGGGAAAGGTTAAAAATGTGTGTAAGGTATCTTATGCCTTCGTCGCCGAAGTGTTTCAGCATCAGCATGGAAATTCCATCGGGGCCAATATATTTGGTGTTCTTAGATCTCCGAATTGCCTCATGAACTTCTCTTGTGGATGGCAATGGGCGCATCGCTGTTTTTGTGTTTGTGCGCTTCCCTGGTGGCTCGGCGAATATCTTTGTTCAACGGAGGATGCATTACAAATTGTCGGCAGAAGGCGCTCGCGTATCTTTTTGGCTTTGACTGAACCTTATCACCGAAGGCGATGGATATTTTGTTGTTAGGTTTAGTCGGGTTGGACAAAGATTTCACCGTCGACCATAATTTGCCAACTCCAGCCGAGAGGTTGCAAGACCTTAGGTGCTCTTCCCACTTAGCGCGTTTGTGTTGATCTACTAAGCGTCTGATTTCCACATTAAGATCCCTTACTTGAGGATCCGTCTAATATGGTCACGTTCATTTGCCAGGGCCGCTGCCTCTGCGGGGAAGAATGGACGCACTTCCTTTATTCTACCTGACGGAATGTGTTGATGGGAGGCTGAAATTAGGGCCATACGAAACGCCTTTTCCCCCTTCTCGTACGTCAGACGGGGTGGGAAGGGCAGCGAAGGCGCTCTCTGTGGTGTTGAGAAAACCCTCCCAGTCGGCCTTATTGAAGTTAGTGAATGTGCGACCGGTGACAAAGTCGGTGGGGCGATCGATAGAGAGCACTATGGGTAGGTGGTCTGAAGCAAGTGTCAGCATCGGTCGACATTCAACGCAGTTTATTAGGCCAGCGCTGACTATGGTGATGTCTGGCGTGCTAGAGCAGTTTACCGCCACTCTAGTGGGGGTATCCCCATTTACCGTGCAGAACGTCGAATCATCTATTTGGTCAGCCAGCTCCTCTCCCCTACCATCGGCCTGCAAGCTGGAGTGCCACAGGTCGTGGTGTGCGTTGAAGTCACCAAGGATGACGCGGTTCTCGCCCCTGAGTAACGCACGAATGTCAGGGTGGTAATCCCTGGGACAACAGGTAACAAGAGGTATGTAAATGTTTATGATTTCAAGGTCGACATCGCCTGACCGGACAACCATACCTTGACGTTCTAAGGTGGTGTCCCTCGGGTCGATGTCAGGCTCAAATAGACGATACTATTGCCAGACCACCCCCAAGCCCTCTCGCACGGTCACAACAGTGTACATTGTACCCGTTGCAGGTCTGAAGAGACGACCTTCCACCTAGCTTTGTCTCCTTAATCGCCGCGATCTTGATGTTGAGTCGCTTCATTAAATTTGCCACTTCAACAATTTTACCGGTTAGGCCGTTGCAATTAAATTGCAGGATACCGAAATGCGAAGGGGGAGCAGAGTTGATGCTGGGGGTCAAGGACTGGTGCGTATGCCTAGGTGGTAATGGACTGGGTCGCGCACTACAGCGCAATCTTGAAGTCGAAGGGTAGAGGCGAGTCGCACGACGTTGAAGGTTGCGTAGCTCGACAGCATGGCGCAACGTACGTATCAGTCCATAGGTGCCTGTTCGCGAGTCCAGAGCATATAAGCAGGTGACACAGGCCAAGGCAGTTATTGCACTTGACTGATGCCAAAGGCGTGTATAATCTTAACCGACAAACAGTGCACGTAGTATAAGGATCCAGGAGCTGATGGAAGAAGAGGGGCTGATTGAGGGGGTGGAGAGAGCGGACGCTCAACATTGCTCAAATCCACTTGGGAAGTGCTACGTAGGGAGTACCTGTGAGCTGCTGTGTGAGATGTTCACGCTTGGGGGCGTGAGCGGCCGCTTGTAAAGTGCTAATACGCGTCCAAAAATGTCGGGAGGGGAATCAAAAGCCGCGTTTCGGTTCAAAAAAACTGAGATAGTCTGCAAAAAGCTTAGCCTATTCGCCGAGCCACACCAGTAGCGCGATTCTGTAACTTTTTTAACGCCAAGTGTTAGCGTTAACTTCGCTTAACACCATTTTTAACACTTTTTGCGATTCTGTAACTTTTTTAACGCCAAGTGTTAGCGTTAACTTCCCTTCACACCGAAAAGTGTTAGCTAACACCTTAGTTAACGCGAAAAAATTTTGCGGTGTTAAAAGTTATAGAAAATAAGTTCTCCGAAATCGCGACGCGCACGTTGTAGTCCGAACGCTTATCACCTGCGCTACTGCGACATGAACGTCGGCGCTGTCAAATGCTGTACTTAAGATGAGTGCAGTTTTCCCCTCAACTTTAACAGATATACATACATACATACATAAAACAGCTAACACTAAAAAGTGTTAAGGAAAGTTACAGAATCGCACTTTCGTTAAGAGCAAACGCCAAAATTCGGCGACAAGCTTAACACTCGGCGAGGTGTTAAAAGTTACAGAATCGCACTACAGGGGCTAGTACTTCATTTTGCGGACACAAACACCGTTTCTGAGTACGGCAGCTGCGAGTAGTTTTTTAAGTTATTTTTAATACTTTATTTTATTTTTTATTTGGCTCAGGCTCTGATGACCGTGTTGCTCAAATTGTATTTATTCATTTGGCTCAGGTTCTGACGACCGTGTTGCGCAAATGTTCAAAATTGTTTGTTCTTTAGAGAACGCGAGGTGCGGGGCACCAGTGACACCCTATATGTATTTGTTGGTGGCGAGCACTGTTGGCCGTGTTGTGCAAATGCTAAACGTTGTTGTTCTGTGGAGAACGGGTGGTGCGGGGCACCTGTGACACCCTATATTTTTTTATTTGGTGGCGAGCACTGTTGGTTTGAGGCATTGCGTGTGATTGGCTTCCTCATTTTCGCTTGGAAAAATCACCCTTTTGCTCAGACCTAGGCGACCGTCTGCTCAAAGGGTATTTATTCACTTCACTCAGGTTCTGACGACCGTGTTGCGCAAATGTTAAAAGTTGTTGTTCTTTAGAGAACGGGAGTTGCGGGACACATGTGACACCCTATTTGTACTAATTGGCTTCCCCATTTTCATTGTGAAAAACCACCCTTTACACAACATAAACTATATCTACGGAATATTTCATAAGCTGATTGCAGCCTAGGCGACCGTCTTGCTCAAAAGGTATTTATGCATTTTGCTCAGGTTCTGACGACCGTGTTGCGCAAATGTTAAAAGTTGTCGTTCTTTGGAGAACGGGAGCACCTGTGACACCCTATATTTATTTATTTGGTGGCGAGCACTTGCCGCTTGGAAAAATCACACATTGGCGAATGAAATAACCGTAGCTTATGTCGCTTAAACAGCAGCAAAGCACATGCAACAGCTCATCTCGAGGGAAACGGCAAAGTGCTCAACCATAGCAAACCACGAGAAGGGCATCAATGAGATCGACAATGGTATAATTATTGTCAATACTACGGCCGTAATAAAAGGTGAGACCGGTATCTTAAGAATCGATAAAGGGACCTATCCGCTAACCTTCTAAGAACAGGTGGCAATAAACAGTACCGAATTCTGAAATCGTAACAATGCCATCACCCGCACTCTAGGAAAATCGACTGCCCAAAAGATCAACCTGGTGGGATATTTGGGATCCCTGAGTCTTAATTACCTCTAAGAAATGAATGTTGAAAACATCAACCACATATACGCTTTGCGACAAGAGATCAGTCTAAAGACAGTGGCTTTCGTTGTTGCAGTGGCAACCATTACCGCCTTCCTAGTGATCTGGCTGATCCTAAGCATCTAAGGAAAACGTTCCGCAAAAAAGATGATGGATCTTGCTATACGGAAAATTACGGAGAGGATCGCGAACGACCTTCACTTAGGAGGGGAGGAGTTAACACCGTCTAATGCTCTGTAAATTTCTTCATTTCCGTAATTTAATGAAAAACGATACCCGATACTTCGTCTTGTGGAATTGATTCATAATAAACAATTCGAACCATGGGATTCGCTGAGCCAGCATACTCGCAGGCAAATACCAATACCACCGATATGAGCGAATAGCAATGGCAGCGACGGCGACGACAACGATGCACTATGGCGCCTTTTGAGTTTTTTCTTTGCAAAAATCATAACTTTTGAACCGATGAAGATATTTTAAAAACTTAAAATGCATGAAATCTCATTGTTTGAAGTTTTATTATATGAAAGCTAGCAGGGTGCTTCAAAATAATTCGTCAAAGTTGAAATTTTTTAGAAAAACACAAGAGCAACGTTTTATAGTTAAGCATTGTTTCTTTTAAATGGCAATACTCTTATAAAACTGAAATGCCCGTTTTTGGTGCCACAATAACAAGGTGCTTCAAAATTTATCGTAAAATTTTACATGCGTTTTTTTTTTTAATTTACCAGCTAAATATGTATTTTATAAATAATATGTAATAGCCAAAAGTTATTGAAAGTGGTTCAATGAAATTTTATTTAGCTAAAGATTAAGCAGCCAATGAAGTTTGATCTCAGTAACCAATTTGTACAATTTTGATTTTTTATGTCACTCACTGTAGCTTTTATGAGTTCCGTATACTTCTTCTCGTATTTAAATAATATCGGGCTGCAAAATTTAGTTGATGTCGGACGTGGATTTTTCCAATATTCTGAGCTTCTTCTTATAGTCGTAATGGAACAATAGAAGCCATAAATATATTAGCATATGTAAATTTTTCATCGTCTACATTTCTTCTTTGTTTATAAGCGCTTTGTCCTGATAATCCATCACACCTCCACTTATTTATCAATGTTCGCTGCTTTGACAGTGATCTCAACTCTTCTTCAGAAAGAAAGACTTTGTCGTGAGTAGACGTGTTTGTGCTCGCTCTGTGAATAATTTCATTAAATTAGTAAGTTCTGCCGAATAATATCTAAAATTGAGTGAGAAGTATACATATATCTACACTAGGGTGGCCCTTATTTTTCAAGTCTAATTTTTCTTTCACGCTACCCCCCAGTTTGGTTAATTTATGTCTAAAAATAAGCTGTGTGAAGTTTGGCGTGAATCGGATAATCGTAAAGCGTGCCCCTCGGGCTTCATTAAAGTTACACCACGGAATTATATAGTTAAATAAGTTAGTTATAATTTGCAGTGCAAATATGAAAATTTGAACCAATTTTAAAATAGATTACTTTTAAATTTAAGTTCAATTGACTCGTGAATAACACTTTCCTGAAGATACTGAATACATATAGAGGTGAATGACATATGTATGTACATATAATTGATAAATACATACCTATCGTTAGTTTAAATCACAAAAAAGTTTAAAGTGTCATATGCCATGTTTATATGAACCTGGAACCGACATATTTCCGAACTCAGCTCTTACGAGGCATTTGGAAATCACTTTTAAGAAAAACGCAACCAAGTTTAGAGTCGGTTTGGAAATTGCATATAAACAAACATGGCAATATATCCTGGGTTTCGTACTAACACTTCAAAATAATAAAGTAAGAATGCATTTTAGTATATCCTACTGAAATCTTTGAAATTTGCAATTTCAAAAAATGTGTCACTTATGCTCTTTGTGTTTTAAGGTGACGATGAGTGTTAAATCAGGCCGCAGTGTATCCTTTAGAGTTAAATGCCGAATAAATTTTTTCTATATCAAAAATGTCTAATTTTTATTATATTTTGTGGTAGTCAAACCTGCAATTCCGGGAAATTGGTAAGAATTTTGTTACACATATCGAAGAATTTAAGGGAAAAAATTGCAACAAACTATGTTTTTATATGTGAAATAAAAGCATGAATAGAATTCCTATCGACTGTGAAATCTGTAGAACCAAGAGCAACCCTACTAGACCGGCCTAACCACACTCACTAATACATGCAAGCGAAAATTGTAAATTACTAACACACACAAAGCCTTCTTTCAAACTTTGCTTTTTCTTTGTGTTTCTTCTTCTTGAAAGTGTGAGCAAAATGCAACTGCGTCTTTAAAATATGTAAAAAATATTAAAAAAGGAGTTTAGCTGTGAAATTACAACTAAAACGCCTTGATAAGGAAAGTATATAGTGCTTATAATTGTTATTTAACAAGTGAAGTACTGTTTTGAATATTTATGCACCAAATTTTTATACTTTCAGAGGGACGAGCACATCAAGGAACCTTTGGGCAAATGGAATAAAATCATACTTTTTTAAACATTTAGTGATAGAAATATGTATTTGAAGAATCTATTTATTATTGTGAACGTGAAAATTGTACAATTTCGACTTATATTAAACAATAAAAAGCAAATCTATTAATACAAACAATTGTCTTTTCATAGTTAGCTATATATAAAGTTTGCGTCATTCATAACCATTAGCGCTGGCTTGCGTTTGCATTATACCTGACTGTTAGCGCTAACCAAACTTTTCATTATTGATAACATGAGTGAAGAGTACAGATTTATGTGGTTTTACATGCGTTAGAATGGGATGTGGTATACGTACGTGTGCAAAAAAACAGCAAAGACACGGTTAGATTTGGCACACTGCTGTGCAGAAACTAATTGAGAAATATATGTAAAAATAACGCAAACACAAGTTAGGCCGAGAGGTTATCTGACTCGTCAGATAACCTACAGCTGTCTAGTAGGGAAGGCTCGGGAAGATCCTCGTCAGAAGTCACACAAACAAGATGTTCTCGGATGCCCATCTCTTCAAAGTGATTTCCAAATGCGTCGTAAGAGATGAGTGCGCAAATATGTCGGTTCCAGGTTCATATAAACATGCCATATGATACCTTAAAATTTTTGTGATTTAAACTAACGATAGGGATGTATTTATCAATTATATGTACATATGTATGCCACTCACCTCTATATGTCTTCAGTATCTTCAGCAAAGTGTTATTCACGAGTTAATGGAACTAAAATTTAGAAGGCATCTAGTTTAAAATTGGTTCAAATTTTCATATTTGCACTGCAAATTATAACTAACTTATTTAACTATATGGCGGCCACCGTGGTGTGGAGGTAGTGTTGTCGGCCTACCACACCGAAGGTCCGGGTTCAAGCCCTGGTACAGGTTACATCAAAAAGTGGTTTGAAAAAGTTTTTCAAAACGGGGTCGCCCCTCGGCAGTGGTTTGGCAAACTCTCCGAGTGTATTTCTGCCATGAAAGGCTTCTCAGCAAAAATTCATCTGCTTTGTAGATGCCGTTCGGAGTCGGCGAAAAACCGTAGGTCCCGCCAATTTGTAGGAAAACATTTCCAAAGCGGCACACCACAAATTGGAAGAGAAGCTTGGCGCAAAAATCTCCTAGGAGGTTGATGATATAACTGTTGTATATCGCGCCATATATATATATATATATATATATTTAACTATATAATTCCGTGGTGTAACTTTTATGAAGCCACAAAATCAATTGCTTAGTACTCTACTTTTTTTTAAATCGTCATTAAAAGGGCCCGAGGGGCACGCTTTACCCTTATCCTATTCACGGCAAATTTCGCAAAGCTCATTTTCTATGTAAATGAACCAAACTAGGGGGTAGCGTGAGAAAAATAATCACCCCTATTCTGCATTTCGACTTGGATCGAAAATTTCTCCGCTTGGCAACTTTGGTATTCCGCGTTTCAATTCCACTACGTTCAACTTCGAAACTTCCAATTCTGCTAATTCTGCACTTCGATCGTAGCTCCGTTTTTCTACGTTGGAATTTTGTTGGCGGATAAATGCTTGTTTTTTATTTTGCAAACAATTTACGATTAATTCCCGCGATTTTTTGTTGAAATTCTTAAAATTTAAGTAAAACGCGTATGTATAAGTTGTAAAACGCTCGCTATATTTTGTTTCTGTGCTCTAATGATGTTTTTTGATATGTTTGCAGGGTAATTGTTTTCGACCGGCGGCGAGTGCTAATTTTTGTCCAAAAATGTAGGGAGGGAAATCAAAAGACGCGTTTCGATGCCAGGAATGTGAATCCGGCTACGGAGATCTAATATTTTTGGACGCGCATCGGCACCGGTTGTAAACAATTACAAATTGGACTAACATTCAAAACACCAATCTAACAATTTTACTAACACCGTTAAAACAAAGGTAATGCCAACCAAACGTGCACCTGCAGCCGCTCCTCACCACCAACACATACTCGGTAAACTCCTTTGTCAGTTTCGGGGCCGCCAATGTCTTCCTACAGCGAAAAGTACCACCTGCGGTCAGACTTAACCCTGACATGTCTAATGTTTGCTCGGCGTATGGTGTGGCCCCACGATGCGACGCCAACCATCTATGTACCTGGTCGAAAAAGCGCACTCTTCTAGCACTAGCTCTATGGAAAATACCAGCTACCTACTGACGATGTGGTAACATCCACCAACAGTGTCCTCTTGCTTTTTGTTGGTCCTTCGTTGTCTGCTACAATCAGTCAATTGATCTATAAAATTTCACTCAATTTATTCAATAATGCTCAAACATATACAATTAAGTTTATAAATCATAATAAAGCTTTACTTTTATTTCAAAAGTAATAATTTGTGTAATTTAAATTGCTTTGTTATGTTTCAATTTCACACATTCCAAGGCAAACAGCTGACTTCGAAAAACTTATAGCTCTTCCTCTTCTTCTTTCGATCCAAGCGTAGCTCAGAATGCATATTTACGATCCAAGCGGAGCGTAGAGCGGGAACGTAATTGTAATGCAGAATAGGGGTGAATACAAATTTTGAAAAAATGTCATATAAGGGCCACCCTAATCTACACATATAGTACAAACTTTTGCTGTTCCTGCAACAAATCTGGCGGTATTTTTTAGTTAAATCTGCTAAATTTCGTACATATAAATATAGATTCATACATATTGCGGTTGATAATTTTTGTTGCTGTCGACGCCGCTGTTAACGCTGTTGCCGTTTCTCGCTTTTCGCTGTCATTATATCTGCAGTTTTATCTCTCTAACGCACTTGCTTTGCTGTTGTAGTTATTTGCTACGGTGATTTTTCATTTCTTTGGCTATCTCCGCAAACATCGTTGCTGTTGTCCTCACTGTTGCTGTTTTTGCGCTCATAGGCTTTGGTAGTTGTTGCTGTAAGTTTTTTTTCCTATTTTGGTTTACTTTGACTGCTTTGTGTGATATGCCAAGCATGTCAACTAGCTCTAAATCTGCGCCCCTGATAAGCAATGTATCTGCAAATCAACCTACCCTTTAATCTAAAGCTTTCAGTTATCTGACATCGGAGGTAAAACAGACAACAACATTTACATGAACGAGTGCCTCACTCAGAAATTTGTAATTAGTTTCTTTCTCTTCTCTTTTTTTCTCAATCTGAAATGCAAAATTCTCTTTTTTTGTCATCTAAGTAGTAGTGGGTAAAATTTGCAACAATAGTAACCATTTTAACAGCGGACTTTCAGCATTCAATATGATAAGGGTCTTAGTAAGCAAAAAACTGTTTTAAAAATTTGTCATATTAATGTCCAGAGCCTTCCATCTAAAATTGACGAATTTAGAGATATTTTTGAGTCTACTGATGTGGATGGCATGTGCGTATCTGAGACATGGTTTTTTACGTGGCATAAAGACGATATGTTTAGGGATAGTGGGTATAAAAAGTTTCGCTTGGACGCAGTTACGCTTAGTGGTGGTGTTGCAGTGTTTGTTAAAAATAGTTTATCTTGTAACTGTACTTCAGAATCTTCTAGCTCAATAGAGCACATTTTTATTGAAATAAAATCGTTGCACAATAAAATTCTAATTGGTTGTGCATATAGACCTAATAGGTACATAGCGTACTTATATTTCGTTAATTTTATTGGAAGCCTGACTCTTTACTACAGCAATATTGTTATAACCGGCGACTTCAATGGCAACCTGATCTGCGAAAATAATTTTGCCCTTGCCATGCAGAATCGGGGTCTTTTTCCTGGCAACAATTCTATGCCCACACATTTCACGCAATCTAGTTGGGCACTTTCTTTGTAAACGACACCACAAAGGTCTACTTCTTGACCAACTGTCTGCTCCCTCTTTTTCCAAACACGATTTAATATTCTTGACATTTGACTTTGAATTGACCTATGATAATGTCATATATTCTTATAGCGATTTTTTGCATATTGATTACGTGCGACTTGAAGAGGCTGTAGAGAATGTTGACTGGGATTTAATCTATGACTTAGTTTCCAGCACTGATCAAATTCACTTCCTTGAAGCTAACATAATTTCACTCTTTGAACAGTTTGTGCTAATTTTATACAAATCCAATAATGTTAAAAAATGGCCATGGTTCAACAATTATATTAAAAATATAATTTCTAGACCCAACAAAACGTTTCGTAATTGGAGGCGTATCAAAAGTCAAGATAATTAGAATACATTTAAAGCCTGCAGACGGGATGTCACAAAAGCACTAAAATTAAGAAAACTAGAATACGATGAACATCAGTTTAGTATGGCAATAGGGTCGAATCAGACGTGGTGAAAAATTTGTGAAATCGGGATTGGAAGCAAACCCCAAACTGTCTCAGTGTCAGCTGATTTTAATGAACTAAATGAAAAATTTGCACGACCGCCCATCCCCGTGAGTAATATATCGAGCCCTATGAGCAAAAAAGACGAAAGAGCCATGATTTTAGATTTAAGCTTTTTGATGAAAATCCATAATGTATCATCACACGCATAACCTTCCAAAGTCTTTTCTCTGTCAAATATACCGTTATGAGTTGAAAGCAAAAGCAATTTTGACGTAACTACATGTGCTTTGCTTTCTCATATTTTTTGTGAAGGCAAAATGGCTGGTTCAGAACTAACCACACTTGTGCGTGAATTACTTACGATCCGAAAAATGATTACAAACACGCACAACCGTTTAAATTAAAGGTGGACTGACCGATCTCTTTATTTGCATGAATTGTACTGACATGGTCTGATTTTACTGCTACTAAGCGAACCTGCTTATTTATGCTTTACATAAATACATATTTACATGAGATGGACTGTATTATGAATATTCTTAACGGTTAGCAAAGACAATATGTACGAGTATATATACATAAATATATTGTATATACAGGAATATGACTTCACACGTTTCTCAACAATGGCTTTTACATCTTTTTTACCTTTTTTAATTAGAACGTTTGCATGTTGGCAAACCTAGTATGTGTTAATCTTCTGTGTAAATTAGAACGTGTATTTATTTTATTGATGCCTGTTGATTCCATTCATAGTACCATTGAATCATTTGTAAGGGGTAGGACTGTTTGGGCACCATGTGAATGTACCACTGGGATTTCAAACATTGGAAAGCATATTCCCTAGCACTGTTTCCCGATTCAGCTTCTTTTGAGAAAAATAACCCTATTATTATGATGTGAATTCAATTGCACAGTCTAGGCGCTAACCTGCTGTACTCAAATATGGGCAAGGTTTATGTTTGCCCAACTTCGCTCCGGATTCTGTAACAGGTTAAACTCTTAAATATCCAGACTAAACCTTGAATTTGCAATAATAGATTAAAGCAGCAGAAAATTAATTATTGCTACCGTAAATTTTTGACGTAACAGCCAAATTATTAGAAAGTAGACTGATTTGGTGAGGGCAAAAAAGACTTATGCACTAAAAACTACGCATACATTTCACATATTGAAATAAAACTGATGGCATTATGTAAGTTGAGATAAACAAAAGCTCTGAACCTAATTTCACGCCAAAACGTAAACTGGATGCGAAATAAATTAGAAAAAACCTTCTCCTGTAAAATTTACTTTCTGGCTCTTACGTCTCTTTTGCGCACATGGCTCGATATGTTGTAACAGTTACAGTAGTAGTATAAGTAATGAGTTATCCAGTTTCTGTTTTAAATGTGTTGATGAATGTGATATAGTTCGGTCCATACTTAGTGTAAAATGGAATGCGGCTGGTCTTGATGGTACAAATCCACAGAACCATGTCACTTTTCTGCCTTTGCTTGACCAATCCAAAGCATTCGATTCCGTGAACCATGAAAGGCATCAGCCCTTATAAAAAAAATACCTTAGTGATCGTGTGCAAGCTGTTTGTGTTGGAAATGGCATATCTGACTGGCTACCTTTAACTAGGTCCTTTCCTGTTTGTGTTATATGTCAATGACTTGTTTAATGTGCTTAAATATAGTGATGTACATGTTTATGCTGATGATGTACAGTTATATGTAAATTGTCCCCGTGACCGTATTAATGTATGTATTAACAATTTGAACATTGACTTGAATTCTATTAGCAAGTGGGCTTTTGTCAATGGATTAATTCTTAATCCAGATAAATCTCAGTGCATAGCTATTTTTAAGAAAATTATCAAACTTGACGACCATATGGAGATTAAGCTAAACAACTCTGTGATAAAATATGTCGACACTGTGAAAAACTTAGGCGTTGTTTTCAATAGAACCTTGACGTGGAGTAATCATATTTCCTGCGCTATTGGTTAAGTATATGGTATGCTCCGAAATCCGAATTCGACTGCTTCTAGCTAAAACCTACTTGTTACCTATGTTATTATATGAGCTGTTTTTGAGCTGTCATAGTTGTGTATACCAATATCGCTAGATACGTGTACAGTAAAAAAACGTTATGACCACATTTCTTTTTCCAAGCAAATCGCCACTGTGTCTTTTGACTATTTGTTGAAGTTAAAATGTTTAGTCTTCTTACATAAAATCATTACAAATCCAAATCTCCGCGTTCCTCTGAGAAATAGCTGCCTGGTATCAGAACGTCAATACTTTGTATTTTCTGTTCGCTCTTGGAGTGCTTTGCCTTTAAGGATTAAAGGCATAAAGGGAGCTTTGCGTTTCAGACATGAATTGCTTAGGTAATTTTCCGAATGTTGCTGAACACACCCTTCTTTCGACATCTCATACCCTCTCACCTTCCCTCTTTCACTCCTGTGTCCAGTGTTTTTTTCTTGTGTCCCCTTATCGTTATCTTTACTTTTTCTTATTTATTTTAATGTCTTTTGTTAGTTTCAAGCGCTGTATATGTAATCTAATTTTAAGGCCAAGCACTACAAAAATAACTTATGTTTGTGTGTTTGACCAAAATAAATAAAACTTTGCAAGAGTCGTGTAGATCCATTAGGTTTTGGAGCTCAACTTCAGCTGATACTTCGGTTATTTTGGGACTTAGAGGAACTGCTTCTTTCTTGGCTTGAGTAATTTTTTTGTATCCAGGGTGGCTAGATTAGCCACAACACTGGCAGGTGCAACCCTGCCGCCAGCATTCACCACACCACACACACACACTTACACAGTCACGCACCAACTAATTGTCAACACCAAACACATACACATTGTAAACAAAAAACACAATTCGTAAATTTCTGTGCAGGACGGTCACTTAGCGCCTGAGCAAACACCGAATAAATATACATATTTACAATTTTTTAAAACAATTATTCTTTCGATTCATTTAGAGTACGGAAGTGAGTGCAATAGTGAGTGCATTAACGTGTTCCGAATTATATACAGGGAAAAGATCGGCAACAATGACTTATTTGACATATTTTTTCTAGAGATTTCACGTTTTCTTCGTCTTTTTATATCTAATAGACAGCCGTATCAGACAGCTTCCTTTTCTTTGTGGAAGTAGAACACTCTTCTAAGGGTTTTGATGGTCTCTCTCTACATTGATTCGTTGACGTGCTAGGCATTTCATCGTCCAAAAAAGTTTTAAATTTTGAATTGGTAAGATTGACTTCCTGCCGTTGTGTATCTATTTTAATGTATATTAAACGAATTTTGTCTTCCAGGCCTTCTTTTTCTTTAATGCATATTCCACTCTCTAATTCTGTCATAATAGCCTCAACGAAGTCCCGTCCTGACTTTGTAGATTTAAACACGCAAATAGTTTCGAGTTTTCTAGATACATATTAGAATTGGCTTCAAGTGTATCTAACTAAATAATAAACTTTGAGCTATATTTAAAAATACTATTCACTTCATTTAAGTAAACAGAATACTTAGTTCCTTAATCTCCAAAAGACGAATGATGATGCACATTGTTTGATGGATAGCTTTATATACCTACTCAAATTATTAAAATGAATTTCAGGTATACAATTCGTAACTAAAAAAATGTACGTTGTTAATAAATTCCAATAACAAAACCGCCCTTACGACCGTACTGAATTATATATTTATCCAGCGTATTTATGCCCAAAGTTGTTCAACTTTGTTTGAAGTAAAAAGTGAAGGCGGGTGGACTTTATGAATATTTGACAAATAACTACTGTCAATTCGACGGAGGACATATTTGGACATTTTTTTTCCATCAATGTTTTAAAAAGGGCCCAAAAATAGGCATTTCGAAAAACAGGCAGATCCGACATCTTTTAATAAAAAAAAAAAACGATATCTTAAATTAAAGTATCTTTAATTGCCATCCACGGAAACGATAATCCGCCGCCTAATTTACTGACAAACCCATTTTTAGTGCAACAAAATAGAACAAAAATTTTAAATTTTTCCCAATGTTGAAAATTGGTCAACTTTGAACGGCTCTACCTGGTAAACTATAATTTCCTGTGAAAAAAAATTGTATATTATTTATCCCTGGAAAATTCTTTATTAGAAACATTGCTACAGGAAATCGAAATCAAAATAAGACAAAAAAGCCGCCAGCGGAACTAAAACGAGGAATCCTACTACGCGGTACAATACTAGAGCATTGGTCGGCAAACCTAACCCGTGTGCGTATTACTCTTCACATATATTCTTACTCTTCTGATGAGAGCGAAGAAGCACTTGCGGCACAGTGGTGAGTACTGTCGCTTTGTTGATTGTTTTATGTGATAGTAGAACTGGAGGCACCGACCTCCTTGATAGACAAAATTTTAGGAGAAGACAAAATTGCCTGGGCAATTAACAGCTTCTCACCCTATAAATCAGCGGGAGTAGATGGAATACTTCCCATTATGCTGCAGAAGACTCAGGCATCTTTGGTTAAGGAACTGAAGGAGATCTTCGCAGCATGCATTATTCATAATCACATCCCGTCCACGTGGAAAGAAACAAGGGTGGTTTTCATTCCCAAATCTGGCAGAAGAGGCCATGAGGTGTCCAAAGACTTTCGGCCGATAAGCCTTACATCCTTTGTGTTAAAAACTTTCGAGAGACTATTAGATATCCACATACGTGGACTTCTTCAGGACACCCCCTTTTCGGAAGCGCAGCACGCGTATCTAAGGTGGAAATCCACAGAGACCGCACTACACGAGGTGGTGCGCACTGTCGAGAAGTCACATTTGTTCAAAGAATTTAATCTAGCGGCGTTCATTGATGTGGAAGGCGCTTTCAACAACGTGAGAGCCGACGCGATATCGGAAGCACTCGTAAGGGTAGGGGTGGAAGAGCCAATAAGGAACTGGATCACGTCCCTACTCCTTAATCGCGAAATATCAGCCGAGCTGGGGGGAGCAAAAGTTAGGAAGCAGATATGCAGAGGCAAACCGCAGGGCGGGGTGCTCTCACCTCTGCTATGGCTCCTCACTATGAACGACATACTAATAAAACTTACCTCAAGCGGGGCAAAAGTCGTGGCGTACGCCGACGACGTGGCGATCCTAGTCTCGGGTTCCTTCCTTTCCGTGATGAGCGAGATCATGGAAAGAACGTTGGCAAGACTAAGTAGGTGGGCACATGATTGTGGCCTTAGGCTAAATCCGGAGAAGACGGATTTACTACTCTTTACGAGGAAGTACAAGCCGCCTACTTTCGAACTACCGAAATTAAATGGCCAGCGGCTATCCCTATCTACTAGCACTAAATATCTGGGGCTCATAATTGACTGTAAGCTAAACTGGAAAGCGTGTATTGAGGAGCGGGTGCGGAAGGCCTGTGTCGCTTTCTACGCCTGCAAAACAATGTTTGGTAAAAAATGGGGTCTAAGGCCAAAGATGGTGCTTTGGTTGTACGAGGCGGTGGTGCGGCCTGTGCTGACCTATGGATCTGTAGTATGGTGGGAAGCTCTCCGGAAGAACTACAACCTCATCAGCCTACAAAAGGTCCAGCGGGCGGCATGTGTTGGTGCCACCGGGGCCTTGCGCACTTGTCCCCCTGCGGCCTTGGATCCGATTCTAAACCTTCTTCCAATAGACTTGCACATACTGAGTACATCGGCGCAAACCGCACTCAGACTCAGGGAGTCCGGGTGCTGGAGGGATACTGAGCAGGGCCACAGTAGCATTCTTAACCATCTTCCAGCTGGCACTATAAATACCAGCACCGACTATTATCCTCACAAACTGGAGTTTGAGAGCAGTACTATTACTTCAATTCCAAGCAGGAATGATTGGAAAAGGGGCAGGGTCGGAGTTGACAGCGGCATCCAAATCTACACCGAAGGGTCCAAGATGGATTCAGGGGTGGGGGCCGGCGTCTTCTCGGAATCCCTAGACATTGCCGTATCATTCAGACTTCCATCACATTGCAGTGTGTTCCAAGCTGAAGTTCTTGCGATCTTGCAGGCCGGCAGATCACTCAGGGACCTGAACACAACTGGTAAAGTCACTATCTTTTCAGACAGCCAAGCAGCAATTAAAGAAAAAGGCGGCACCACATACTAGTTCGAACGTGGTGCACTCATGTAAGCAGATCTTGGCTGCACTAACTAACCTTGAACTATCCATTACCTGGGTTCCGGGCCATAGAGGTATCGAAGGTAATGAGAAAGCCGATGAGCTGCGCGCAGTGGCTCATCGGACCAAAATGAAGCAGCAATTGATATAGATATAGGGGCACCCTTAGCAGTAGCCAAGGGAAACATCCAAAAATATTACCGGAACAAAGCACAATTGAGATGGAGAAACACCACTAGTTGCGCAATATCAAGATCCAAATGGCCAGGCTATAGCGAAAAGAGGACAAGGAGTCTTCTAAGCAGGTCAAGAGTTAGCACCCACAAACTCATAGCAGTATTCACAGGTCACTGGGCGATAGGCACGCACGCGGATAAAATGGGGATTCCGCACCATGATTACTGCAGAAGCTGCGACGACAGCGATGCCAAAGAGACCGTTGAGCACTTCCTGTGTGGTTGCCCGGCTCTAGCCGGTAGGCGAATGAAATCCTTTGGGAGCCCCTTCTTGGGAAACTTGGATTGTATATCCGAGATAGGGATTCCAAATATCCTCGAATTTATAAACAACTCTGGTTGGCTGTAATAAATATCACTACTATATAAGTAGGTTAAACCAGGTGTTTAAGCGACTTAAACAATTTCTTTCGTTTATTTCATTTGCAACCCTTTTTATAATTCTCACCCAGCTTATGAAATATTCTGAAGATATTGTTTTTGGCTGCCTAACCCAAATGGGGTTTTTCTAAACGAAAATGAGGAAGCCAATCTCGTGCAATGCCTCAGAGCCAACAGTGCTCGCCCCCAATGAATACATACAAGGTGTAACAGGTGCTCTGCACCCTCCCAGTTCTATATAGAACAAATAAATTAAATTAAATAATAATAATAAAGAAATATGAAAAGGGCTCCCTAGTTAATATGTGCTCTGCACGCCCCCTTTTCCACCCCAAATAAATAATATAATATAAAAATTAAAAAAAAAAAAAACTTCTCGCTCCCTCAAAGCTTAAACATGGTCCTTCGAGCCGGATGGATTCGAACCGGCGCCTTCCAAATATCACTAGACGACTAAGCCGTCTAGGGGGGCGAGAATGTTTAAGCGACTTAAACAATTTCTTTCGTTTATTTCATTTGCAACCCTTTTTATAATTCTCACCCAGCTTATGAAATATTCTGAAGATATTGTTTTTGGCTGCCTAACCCAAATGGGGTTTTTCTAAACGAAAATGAAGAAGCCAATCTCGTGCAATGCCTCAGAGCCAACAGTGCTCGCCCCCAATGAATACATACAAGGTGTAACAGGTGCTCTGCACCCTCCCAGTTCTATATAGAACAAATAAATTAAATTAAATAATAATAATAAAGAAATATGAAAAGGGCTCCCTAGTTAATATGTGCTCTGCACGCCCACTTTTCCAGCCCAAATAAATAATATAATATAAAAATTAAAAAAAAAAAAAACTTCTCGCTCCCTCAAAGCTTAAACACCAGGGTTCGAATTTGCACGCACGCGTGCAGCACACTTGTATATTTTTCGCTCTTACACATGTGCTATGTGCTACCAGAAATATTTTTTAGCACACAGCTCATGTGTGTGCCGATTTGAGTTAAGCACATGCACACGTGTGTGCTTTTATATAAAATATCTATGCACGAACTCTCGTGCTGTGTGTAGAAAAAACTTTCACTTCAACACGCACTTGTGTATTTCAAAAACAAAACACCCACATTTTTTTCTGCCATATAAAAAATCAATAGAAAAATTTGAGAGCAAAT
Source organism: Sphenella marginata (assembly GCA_951509765.1). Classification (NCBI taxonomy): domain Eukaryota; kingdom Metazoa; phylum Arthropoda; class Insecta; order Diptera; family Tephritidae; genus Sphenella; species Sphenella marginata. Next base: position 82,580,423 of record OX608080.1, on the reverse strand, counting down.
AAAATAAAAAAAATACACGCATGAGTACAATACAAAACACATACGCGTGCAAGTGCTTTATTTCAAACTGCACACACGCGTACGGTGTGCTTAATTTTTTTTAAAGCACAGCTCATGTGCATGAGCAATAAGTTTTGTGAGCATTTTTTTGCACGCGTGTGTGTGCTGTGTGCGTGCGTGCAAATTCGAACCCTGGGTTAAACGAGCTTTTATGGCATCAAAACGGCTTCTAAAAGCTACTTGGGCGACCTGAGTCGCAGCCATTCTACCAACCTACCTACCTATGTGATAGTAAATTATTCGCGATTTAAAATTAATGAAAGAGCAATTCTTAATAATTTTTCACTGTGAACCAAGCGAGTGAGAAAATCCGCAATATGAAAAATTGCTTAGAATTGCACTAATTCTTTTACGATTTCAGATGTTTTCGCTAAAATAAATAGAAAAGAAACCAAGGCTAAGGAGGGATTTCAAAAAAGGTAATACCTAAAAAAACATAAAGTTGAAACAAAATCTGCTAAGCAGAATTACATAATTAAGCAAAGGAAAAAAATTTTAGGCAATTTTTTATAAAAGAAAATTGTTGGGGGAGTTTTAGAAAAAAATGACAGCCCACTAGATGTTTTTAATGAAAAAGTATATCTATCAGCCAGAACTGTAAATCGAAATGTAGATGAAATCGAATATGTATCTTAAACAAAAGACCAAAAACGCTGGATGACTGCATTTATTTTCTTTCAAATGCTGGGATGAAAGCACGGAAAACGACTTATATCAAATGGTCGTTAGTGTTGGACACGAAGCTTTTGAATCAATACTTTCGTTTGGCATTTATTTTAAGACGCGCATAAATATTATCATTCAAATTTTGCATCAAAGCGATAGCGTTGTTACTTCCTTGCTGTCGGTTAAGCAATTGACACGAAAATTCTATTCTTAGCACCACTGTAGCAATGTTACTCTCGCATTTACCAACACATACTCAAAAAAAAGACGCCGACCACTGTACTAGAGGTACACGACGATTGTGTAACGAAAGACCACAAACAACTAGAATCGCAATTCTAAACAAAATACGAGGGTTTCATTTAATATTTAGCGCCTTCGCAGCACGTAAATTTTTGTATTTTTTGGCATAAACTTGCATATAACGTTTTCAATTATGAGTTTCATCTGTGTTTATTTATAGCGAGTTTAAAATGGAATTAACCCGTGAACATTTTCGTGCGATGAATTACTACGCTTTTCGACGTGGATTATCGAGACAGGGATCAAACAATCAACTTACTTATACTTCTGGTGTTGAAGCACCTCACTTAGCGACTGTAAAACGATGGTATAAGTTCCTACGTGGCCGACAATCTTTGCAGGATGAATTTCGTGAAGGTCGTCCAAAAACGGTGGTTGTGCCAGAAACTGTCAATGCTTTGTGTCAATTGACAATCATGCGACATATCGCGAGATAGAGGCATTCTTTGCCATTAGTGAGACCAGCATAAATTGAATATCACATTCGGTCGTAAAAAAAAATTTGTTCTCGTTGGATACCGCATGCAAGGCTCGGAAAGATCCTCGCCAGGAGCCACACAAACAAGACGTTCGTCAAACGCGCTGATGGGACATGGGCAGGGTCATCAGCGGAAACCCTTGACATCCTAATAGGAGCCCACTTTCCGGATGGTTCTGGAGAGCTGGAGCAGAGAAGAAGGGTGGCGCAACTGGAGGCTCCGAACTCTTTGATAGACATAATTTTAGCAGAAGACAAAATTGCCTGGGCAATTAACAGCTTCTCACCTTATAAATCAGCGGGAGTAGATGGAATACTTTCCCATTATGCTGCAGAACACTCAAGCATCTTTGGTTAAGGAACTGAAGGAGATCTTCGCAGCATGCATCATTCATAATCACATCCCGTCCACGTGGAAAGAAACAAGGGTGGTTTTCATTCCCAAATCTGGCAGAAGAGGACATGAGGTGGCCAAGGACTTTCGGCGACCTGGGTCGCATAATTTGACAGTTGCCCAAAAAAGGACTCGTCTCTATTGGTAGAAAGAAATGGTGAAGAAATTTAACCGCGGCAGATCAAAGCACGTCTAACAGCGTAACAGGTTACGAATCTTGGATCTATGCATATAACTGTATGGGTACTCCAAGACGAGCCTAATCCAACTAAAGTTGTTAAAACGGTAAATTCTGGTTGGTATACAACCATTTTTTTGCCAACTTTTTCGAAGAATTAAGGAATTAAAGTAGAAGCTATAGAAACCTTCAAACAAAAGTGCTTTGGAAATTGGCTCAAGCGAATGCAGAAGTGTATTCACTTAGATGGACAATATTTTAAAAAAACAATATAAATATTTTCCTTAATATTTGACTGTGTTTTCATTATAAAGGCGTACGTCTCCATACCCAACCACAACCATACCGCCTTAGCGCTGTTGCAGTTTAACTCCTCTAATGCGGTAGAGGTACTCGCCAGCGTACCAACAACAGACGCCACCAACAGACTCTTAATTATGATCAAATATAATCGAATGTGGAATTTGAATGTGAACGCTCCCCGCACTGAAGAAATCCTTGAGGATATAATCAAATAGGGCGAAATATATGCACTTTGAAACCAGAAAAGATCATCATGTTCATACAAAATTGACAAGTCAAATTCGATGGTTCCTCGGCTGGTCTTAAGGAAGAATTTTTATATCGTGTCCATTCTCCGGCAAGAGAATGCTTGAATAGAGACTTCCAAGCAGTTTGTAGGAATCTTCCAGCTTTGTTGATAGGAAAATCACGTGACCTTTACTGCGGTATCATATCGTTTCCTTTATTGGGAATTCTTCTGTGATGCACTAAGACAAGAGCTTAAGGATTCTTCTTCTTTTTTAAATGGCCATATAACCGCCTCAGTGATTATGATCGTCCAACATAGTTTGCCAGTCATTTCTTCCCTGCGGCAACTAGTGCCAATTGGAGACCCCGAGAGATCGCAAATCTGACGGACTAACATCATCAGATTTCCTCAGCACCCTGTCGATGACAACATCGTCATCCATGGCTAGGAGCTCGTCCTTCTCAGCCCTACCCAGCGAAAGGCTATCCGCATATAGATATAGAGGCTGCGACAATGGTTTCACTGTCGAAGCTAAGAACAATCCAATTATGAACCGGAAGGTTTCGCTTGCAATAAGTAATCATCTGGAGAATTCTCTCTGGCTAGGAAGGTTAGACAGGCAGCCACACCACCAGCCTAAAACCTTATTCAAAGGATGGCTGAGGCCCCTGCTCCTAACTAATGCCATACAGGAAAACAGTGGATATTGCGGAAGCCACCCACAGCCATTCCTCCCTGGTTAGGGACCGTCGTTTTCGTCCGAGCCCCTTCTTCGTATTAATTTGAGGGTCGTGCTCAGTGTTTTCCAAGTCGTTTTTGTTGTTGTTGTTTTGAAAGTTTATTAAATTTTTGGAATTCATCTTGTTCATACGGCCACCTGCCCGGCGACACGGGCTCAGTAGCCTAGTAATTAATGAGGGGAAAGAGCCGTCCACCACATCAGCGCCCCTTACTGAGGTAAGGCCACCGTTACTTCCGGACGCGGTATAGAAAAGAAGAGTACTTTGAGGTACTGCGAAATAACTCCCAAATGAAATAACCCCAACGGAAAAAATGAAATGAATTGGGACTTATTTCACAGTTTTTTGTAGGGAGATAATTCGTTATGAAATAATTCCCAACGAAATTTGGTGGCACGTTGCCACGGTTCAGGCAACCACCCGGAGTTGGTATGGCGTATCCCAGGGGATTTTTTAAGCGCGGCCGAAGGCCGCCAATGCGGAAAGGTGTGCTGCACATAAAAAACATGGATCGGTCCCCCAAATCAGAATTTCACCTGGGTCATTTTTCGGTTTTTCGGAAATATTTTCCAAAATATTGAAAATATTGGTTGAGCGGAGTTATATGCATGCTCCTGGGACCGAAACGCGTCTTTTGATACCCCTCCCGACATTTTTGGACGCGTATTAGCGCTCGGTACCCCACGTAAACGATTACCAACTTATGTAAAAATATATTATAGACGTATTAGCTTATGGATGAATTTTGAATACTTAATAAATTACATATGAAATTAAGATTGGGAGTTATTCCATTTTTTGGGACTTATTTCATTTGGGAGTTATTTCATGTTTTTTGGGACCTATTGTTTAATTTTGAAATAACTCCCAAATATTGGGACTTATTTCATTTTCCTCTTTGGGAGTTATTTTATTTCTGTATGTTGGGAGTTATTTCATTTTTTTTTGGGACTTATTTCATTTGGGAGTTATTTTATTTTTTGGGTTGGGAGTTATTTCGCAGTACCGTACTTTGCCTCTTCATGTTGGTCGCCGTGCCGTGGCGAAGGGGCTTAAGTGTCGTACTGGTGTGCCTCTGGTAGGGATTCCAATACGGGACGAACTAAGAGGAAGGCTTCACTCCTCCCACAGCTTCGGGCTGGTGTGCTCTGAGAGTTCACCACGCCCGCTGTTGCGGGGGAAGTGGAGATAGCCGCACCAACACCACCCTAAGCCAAGGTGTTGAGGTACCCGTGCCGAGGGCTGAATGATCAGCGGGTGGCTATTGCATAGCTGATCGCTTACGGTCCCCTCCGACGCTTGGGCAAGGTCGGTTGTATAAGTGCCTTACCCCGGTATACTGGCTCTGCCGGGGCGGACGAACCCTTTCCAGCATAACTCGTGGGAATCAAATGGATACAACAAAATTAATTAAAAAAGATGAGAAGAGATGTGGGGAAGAGGAGAGCGTTCGGGGAACGCTTTCGGAGGACGAACTCCTGGGTACCAGCCAAAGTACCCCGGTCATCCCAAGCCAAAGAATAACCGTGGAAGGGGAGGGCAAGGGTACCAGCCATAGTACCCTCCACCCCAGCTCACTTAACAGACATGGAAGTGCACCAGCCAAAGTGGCTTCCAAAAGGTTTAAAAAATTTTCAGGTACTTTGGAGCGAGCCAAGTACCACAGGGCTGTCTTCATTCTGAAGAAGATAAAACGGAATGAGGAAGCTGGCGAGGTCCACGAGCGAGACGCAGAGGACAGGGTATGGTGCGAGGCCGTAGTCAGGGACTACGAGAGCAGCCATGCCAATAAGCCAGCAGCCGCCCAGCCACAGCAACAGCCAACTAAAGCCAGGAAATCGGCAAAGCGCGACCGATCGCACGAAGTGAACGAGCGCGATGTTAAGAAGGGCAAATTCGGCCAACATAGCGAAGGCCCTTCCACTAGTGCTGCAGCAGCGGCCAGGAACACCTATAGCGAGGTGGTCAGGGATCACCTCCAGGTTGCACTGGTCGATGCTGGGGGCGGCTAGTGGGAGGCAAGTACTGGCGGTTTGGAGCTCCATAGAGGGACGGCTGTCTGAGGTGGTCGTTGAGCACCTCATGGAGAACAAAACTCCAGTTCCTGTCTCCAGCTGTGAAGAGATATGCAGAGGCTGTCGGGTCATCAAATGCGCGGACGGTTTCTCAAGGGAGTTCTTGGAGAGGTGCGTTGCTAAGATAAGCAACATATTTGATGGTCTTAATCTTAAGATCATCATGGCTTCGGAAATCCCCAGGAGACCCCGGGCACGTATTTGGTTACCCAAAATGAAGCTGGATGAGGGGAGAATCATCCAGTGTCTCAAGATGCAGAACCCAGGTGTCCCGATGGATGACTGGGTCGTCCTGAACTGGGTCGAGGAACCGCAGAGGAACAGCCAGCCCGCGCTACTGCTAATCTCCAACGAGTCCCTGGGGGCACTTGAGGAGAGGGGGAACAAACTGAAGTTCGGCGTCAGGAACGCCAAACTAAAGATCTTCCCAGCAGCAGTCGCGCCTGACAACAATCTGGAAGAGGTTGACGATGCCAACAAACTCCTGGAGGAGCTTCGTTTGGCAGGCCCAACAGATGATGGTGCTCCGTCAACCGCCACCAAAACTGCAGGTGTGCCCCCCCGATCCGATGATTAGGGTGGCACAAATTAACCTGCAGCATTCTAAAATCGCCTCGGACAACCTTTTAGTCCTCCTAAGGGAGGGGGACGTCGATATATGCCTGGTGCAGGAACCCTGGGTGTGGCGCTCCAAGGTCAGGGGCCTCAACACCAGGGACTTCAATCTTTTCTACACACTTGGAGAAGGTAAACCGAGGGCTTGCATCCTAGTTAGGGATACTATTAATGCTTTCTCTTTACCTAATTTCAGCACTTTTGATCTAACGGTGGTCAGGATTGAGTCACGAGGCGGACGTAGTTTAACGATCGCCTCGGCGTATATGGCTCATGATCGGCCGGCACCTCCAGCGGAAGTACAACTGTTGATCGACGAGAACAAGGAAGCGACCCTTTTGTGCTGTGACGCCAAAGCCAGACACACGATGTGGGGCAGCAGCGAGACAAACGAACGAGTGAGTCTCTCTTTGATTTCTTATTAGCCAATAACTTAGACATATGTAATACGGCAGCTCTCCTACCTTTGCTTTTCCAAGTTCAGAGAACTTCGCGGGGTGGGAAGAAGTCCTTGATGTAACCATGAAATCTAACTCCCAGAAACTTGTAGTAAGGAATTGGGAGGTGTCCAAGCGTCTATCTCTATCTGACCATAAAATTATTCTCTTTGGTGTAGAATGGGAAAGGGAGATCAGAAAACCCCATAGAAACCCGAAGCGAACTTCGTGGGGTCTATTTGACAAGATAGTTAGCAGTAGGCTCAGTAGGAATAAAAAATCCATACAATCGAGCGACTGTCTGGATGACCGAGTTCGGTCTCTAGAGAAAAGCTTTCAGTTAGCCTACAAAGTTGCCTGTCTAATATCTAGAAGCAAAAAGACCTTCCCACCGTGGTGGTATGAGAACCTTGGCGACCTAAGGTCGAATCTCAGGTAGGGTCTTCAATGACTGCTACTCAAGTAAGAACTTTCAGGAGTATAGGATCTGCCTGAGAGAGTATAAAAAAGCTGTAAGAACAGCAAAGACGAAATCATGGCAGGATCACTGGAGGTCTATCGAGTCCACGAAGGACACGGCAAGGCTCGGGAGGATCCTCGCCAGGAGCCACACAAACAAGACCTTTGTTAAACGCGCTGATGGGACATGGGCAGGGTCATCAGCGGAAACCCTTGACATCCTAATAGGAGCCCACTTTCCGGATGGTTCTGGAGAGTTGGAGCAAAGAGGGGAGGTGGCGCCGCTGGAACCACCGACCTCTCTGATAGACAAAATATTGGCAGAAGACAAAATTGCCTGGGCAATTAACAGCTTCTCACCTTATAAATCAGCGGGGGTAGATGGTATACTTCCCATTATGCTGCAGAAGACTCAGGCATCTTTGGTTAAGGAACTGAAGGAGATCTTTGCAGCATGCATCATTCATAACCACATACCCTCAACGTGGAAAGAAACAAGGGTTGTATTCATTCCCAAATCTGACAGAAGAGGGCATGAGGTGGCCAAGGACTTTCGGCCTATAAGCCTCACATCTTTTGTACTAAAAACTTTCGAAAGATTATTAGACATCCATGTAAGAGAGCTTCTTCAGGAGACCCCCTTCTCGGATGCGCAGCACGCGTTACTCAGGGGGAAATCCACAGAGACCGCGCTACACGAGGTGGTGCGAACAGTCGAGAAGTCACTATTATACAAAGAATTTACTCTGGCCGCGTTCGTTGATGTGGAGGGCGCCTTTAACAACGTGAGAGCCGATGCGATATCAGCTGCACTCGTAAAGGTAGGGGTTGAGGACCCAATAAGGAATTGCATCACGTCCCTACTCCTTAACCGAGAAATATCAGCCGAGCTAGGAGGGGCAAAAGTTAGGAAGCAGATATGTGGAGGCACACCGCAGGACGGAGTGCTCTCACCTCTGCTATGGCTCCTCACTATGAACGATATACTGATACAACTCACCACAAGTGGCGCAAAAATCGTGGCGTATGCCGACGACGTGGCGATCCTAGTCTCGGGTCCCTTCCCTTCCGTGATGAGCGACATCATGGAAAGAACGTTGGCAAGGCTAAGTAGGTGGGATTTACTACGAGGAAGTACAAGTCGCCTACTTTCGAATTACCAAAATTAAATGGCCAGCGGCTATCCCTATCTGCTAGCACTAAATATCTGGGGCTCATAATTGACTGTAAGCTAAACTTGAAGGCGTGCATTGAGGAGCGGGTGCGGAAGGCCTGTGTCGCTTTCTACGCCTGCAAATCAGTGTTTGGTAAAAAATGGGGCCTGCGGCCGCGGATGGTGCTATGGTTGTACGAGGCGGTGGTGCGGCCAGTGCTGACCTATGGATCTGTAGTATGGTGGGAAGCTCTTCGAAAGAACTACAACGTCATCAGCCTACAAAAGGTCCAGCGGGCGGCATGTGCCAGTGCCACCGGAGCCTTGCGCACTTCTGCCACTGCGGCCTTAGATCCGATTTCGAACCTTCTTCCAATAGACTTACACATACTGTGTACATCGGCGCAAACCGCACTCAGACTCAGGGCTACACTAACTAACCTTGAGCTATCCATTACCTGGGTTCCGGGTCATAGAGGTATCGAAGGTAATGAGAAAGCCGATGAGCTGGCGCAGTGGCTCATCGGACCAAAATGAAGCAGCAATTGATATAGATATAGGGGCACCCTTAGCAGTAGCCAAGGGAAACATCCAAAAATATTACCGGAACAAAGCACAATTGAGATGGAGAAACACCACTAGTTGCGCAATATGGCCAGACTATAGCGAAAAGAGGACAAGGAGTCTTCTAAGCAGGTCAAGAGTTAGCACCCACAAACTCATAGTAGTATTCACAGGTCACTGGGCGATAGGCACGCACGCGGATAAAATGGGGATTCCGCACCATGATTACTGCAGAAGCTGCGAAGACAGCGATACCAAAGAGACCGTTTAGGATTTCCTGTGTAGGTGCCCGGCTCTAGCCGGTAGGCGAATGAAATCCTTTGGGAGCCCCTTCTTGTGGAACTTGCATCGTATATCCGAGATAGGAATTTCAAACATCCTCGAGTTTATCAACAACTCTGGTTGGTTGTAACAGATATCCATATTATATAAGTAGGTTTAAACGAGTTTTTTATGGCGTCAAAACAGCTTCTATAAGCTACTTGGGCGACCCGCGTCGCAGCCATTCTACCTACCTACCTACCTACCGTACTTTGACCCTAAGTTAAACAACATATTTCGTAAGGAAAGCAGACTGCTATTAACGGTATCGATCAAACTGGATCCGCACGAGGTGGAGCAGTTTTCATCACGAGCCCACTTTCATTACAAGGAACCGCGAAGTTTCATGGAGAGTTCTAAAGGAGCACTTCTTTTCTGGCCATAGATACATATATAAGCTTCTCTGTTTCAGATGCGCACACAAGCCAATAAAAAATATTGGAAGAACAAACTGGGGCTACTACAAGACGATCATAGGTAAAAATCTATCTAAAAAGGTGCGAGTCCCAGAAACGAAGAGGAGCTTGAAACGCTCGTTAACAATTTCAGTCAAAAATGTAGGACTGCAAACTCTTTGCAACTTAATGAAAGGAGCACTATCTAAAATATCACACTGGGCCACAGCCACAGGTTTGGAAGTTAACCCGGATAAGCCCGAGGTAGCCCTCTTCACGAGGTGGTAGAAAGTACCAAGTCTAACACCGGCAAGAATTGGGGGTACGTCTTTAGCTTTCATCAATAAAGTCAAGTATTAAGGAGTCATTCTGTATAGGAAGCTATTATGGAGTAATTATAATATAACGAAGCGAGCCAAGAGAGCAGCAGCAGCGCTGCGAGAGGGCTATTAGGACCTCCTAGGGCCTCTCCGCTAAGATGGTTTACTGGATGTACACAGCTATTAAGCGTCCGATTCTTCTTTATGATGTATCTGGTGGCCTGCACCTATCTTAATATGCTTCAAAAGGTTCAACGGGGCTCTCGGCTCCACTCCGACTGAAGCACTCAACACAATGCTATACCTGCCACCTCTTGACCTAGTGGCAAAGGAAATAGCGGTAGCCGCCGCTCTATGTATAAAGAAAACAGGTCTCTTGTCAAGTAGGCCTAACAATCCTGGGCCCCAGTCCGGGAACAGAAGTAAGCAATTCTACTTCCGCTTTTTTTATGTTTATTGAAGTTATTAATCGGAATAAAATTAAATAAAAACAAGTAAGGAAAGATATGTCTTCGGCTGTGCCGAAGGCTTTATACCTTTCATGAATACGAATAACTTTTTAAGTGTCCGTACTTACAAACTTTTCAAAACTGTTTATTTAAATATGCATAGCCCAAACCATCGGAGCAATAGATTGTATGGGAGCTATATATTATGTTGGTCAGAACTGTATGATTTTCACTACAAACATCACATTTAAAATAAGTACCAAACCTGCAAAACTTTACGTTCCTAGCTTTTTAACTGCAAACTTTATAGGCCAAAACCCATTTATCGAAATTATCGATTACATGGGAGCTATATGTTATGTTTGTCCGATCGGGGTGATTTTCGCTAAACACTTTACGTATATAGTATGTACTAAACCTGCAAAATTTACGTTCCTAGCTTTTTAACTGCAAAACTTTATAGGCCAAAACCCGTTTATCGGAACAATCGATTGTATGGGAGCTATGCGATATATCGGTCCGATATTGCTGGTTCCGACAAATAACACTGGATCACAAATTCCAACTTTTTTTCTGCACCAGAGACGCCATAGTGAAATTCCTATGTAAAATCACCTCCTAATTCCGAAAATCAAGGCTATTTTTACTTGAATGGTACCGTTTTTGAGATATTTACGATTTACCGTTATTTCAAAAAACAAAAAAGATGGCTCCACTTAATCGTGTATATCTCAAGAACAAACTGATCTCTTCCAAAACGGTTTGAAAATTTTGAAAGCTTATAAAATTTACTATAATCAGTACATACAACACTTTTTGCTAGGTCCTGCAGATTCAAACATATTGAACAATCATTACGGATTTTTTAAATTTTTTTTGTAGAAATATAAAAAAAATTTTACTTTGCGAGGAAGCATCTCGAAAACTTTTTGTTTTTTTTGCAGATATTTTTTCCCCCCTCTAAGCTCTGTTTTATTACAAAAAAAAAAGCTATCAGTGAACAAAATCGATGAACTAATACAAAAGTTATAAGCATTGAAGTAAATATATCCATTTAATGCGTACTACTGGTACATATGTGTTAGTATTCGTATATCAGTTAGTTAGCAGGTAGATTTTCGAAAAGTTATTAGATACAAAAAGCTGTTAGTGTCGTTTTCTCAAACCTAGGTACATTTTAAACAAGAGCATATTTTTGAGGCAGGTAGTGTTTTCTTTGTAGAACTAGGGAACCTTTTTGTTTAGGCAGGCTTGAATTTTTACTGGATCTAAGTATAAATAAGAGTACATGCGCCTTGTTCCTTCATAATATCTGCAAGGCTCGCCGGATACTGTTCAATTTATAATTGCAGTTTATAACCCGTCATTTACTTAAAAATAAAAAATGAATAAAAGGGCGCGAGAGTTTGAGTGTACAAATGATCCAGATATGTTCTGTTTCATCTGCGGTCAATTTATTGTTAAAAGTATGAGACGTGTGTTTTCAAATCCTTTGAAAGTTACATACTATAAGTGTTTTGGAATTGAGCCTAAAAACCATGGACACCGAACACTGTGTGCACCACATGCCGAGTCGAATTGATTTCTTCGGAAACCGGAACAAAAAGGTACGTTGTAAAAATTAGGAATTTGTTCCCTTTTAATGCATAGCTGACTAATTTCTAAAACTATCTATTTAGGCGACGTGTGAAATTTATTACACCAATGAAGTGGAGGGAACCAACTTGCCATTCAACGGACTGCTATATTTGTACTACAAGAGTTCTTGGGGTTGGAAAGTCCAGAAAAGTATCCTATGCGAGCGTATCTACAGTGTCATTACCAGAACTAATTTCAACAGAAGCGACATTGCCAGAATCAAATTTAACTTTAGTTCCGGCTCCAGTTTCATTGTCAACAGTAGTATCTGATTACGCGGCATCATGTTGTACTGAATTTCAAACGGAAAACGAAAGAAATTCTTTGTCACAAGCACAACTCAATGATTGGATAAGGGATTTGGAATTGTCAAAGGAAAAGGCCGAACTACACGCCTCTCGAATGCAACAATTTAAATTTGTTATAGAACTCGTCACGAAGAATTTTCCAAGTACTATACGAAGGAGGACAGTGTTTGTTACTGCAAAGACATTGCTGGTCTATTCAAACAATTTGGTGAACCATATGATTCAAAATAGTGGCTATTGTTCATAGACGGCAATAAATTAAATTTAAAGGCCGTATTATTGCATATTGGCAACCAAAAGCCACCTATCCCGATCGCGCATGCAGTAAATACGAAGGAAACATATGAGATAATGCAAAAATTGCTCAAGTTAATCAAATACGAAGAACATGATTGGAAAATATGTGTCGATCTTAAAGTCGTTGGAATGCTATGTGGCCTACAAAGTGGATACACAAAATACTGTTGCTTTCTATGCAAATGGGATAGCCGAGCTCGTCAAGACCACTACATCATAAAGGATTGGCCAGGACGAATCGAGTTTCAAGTTGGGGTAGATAACATAAAATACTCTCCACATCAAGCTCGGCCTTATCAAAAACTTTGTGAAGGCTTTGGACAAAGAAGGCGAAGGTTTTCATCATTTGAAGACAATCTTCCCAGAGATTTCAGAAGCAAAAATAAAGGAAGGGATTTTTGTGGGACCGAAAATAAGGAAAATGATGACCAATAACCATTTCAAAGAACTATTGTCACCAGTGGAGGCAGCAGCGTGGGATTCTTTTGAAAAGGTCGTTACTTCTTTTTTAGTTAAACACAAAAGTCCTAACTACGAGATGATAGTGAACGACTTAATCAAAAACTATGCGGAAATGGGTAAATAAAAAAAACATATTATAATAAATTATATATTACATAAATTTACATGAGAATATATAGCCATAAATCTGAATTCATCGTCCAGTTCCGAACAAACAAGAAAGGGAAAAATATAAACAAAAAATTTGTTCTGAATTGAAAGATAAATCCAGCCTAAGAAAATTATATACTAATGTGTCGCTTATGTATTTATCTAATTTACTTTTTTATTTTCTTTCAGGAGTAAATATGTCTTTAAAAATTAATTTCTTACACTCCCACTTAAATTTTTTCCCGCAAAATCTTGGCGACGAAAGTGACGAGCATGGCGAAAGGTTTCACCAGCCAGTGAAAGTGATTGAAAGTCGGTATCAAGGATTCTGGGATGTCGCTATGATGGGCGACTACTGTTGGTAGAGAAACCGATCCTAATCTAAATAAGCGTCAAAACAAGACACATAACTTTTTCAGTTATAAAATAAGATCATAGAGTTAAGACAGAACCATATGTATATTTACTTGAATGCTTATAAGTTATAACTTTTGTATTAGTTCATCGATTTTGTTCACTGATAGCTTATTTTTTTTTGTAATAAAACAGAGCTAAGCTAAGGGGGTAAAAAATATCTGCAAAAAAACAAAAAGTTTTCGAGATGCTTCCTCGCAAAGTACAAATTTTTTTAAATTTTTTCATAAAAAAAAAAATTTTTAAAAATCCGTAATGATTGTTCAATATGTTTGAATCTGCAGGACCTAGCAAAAAGTGTTGTATGTACTGATTATAGTAAATTTTATAAGCTTTCAAATTTTTTGTTTTGGAAGAGCTCAGTTTGTTCTTGAGATATACACGATTAAGTGGAGCCATCTTTTTTGTTTTTTGAAATAACGGTAAATCGTAAATATCTCAAAAACGGTACCATTCAAGTAAAAATAACCTTGATTTTCGGAATTAGGAGGTGATTTTACATAGGAATTTCACTATGGCGTCTCTGGTGCATTTTGGCTGTAAACCAGTGTAATTAATATAATACAAAATAGAGGCTCCATACCAAATTTCATCGAGATATCTCTAAAACTGAAGGACTAGTTTGCTTTCAAACAGACAGACGGACGGATAGATGGACATGGCTAAATCAACTCAGCTCGTCGCCCTGATCATTTTGGTATACTTAATGTTGGATCTATCTCTTCTTCTTCTCATACTTACAAACATCGGACCAAAGATACAATACCATTTCATGTTCATGAAAGGTATAAAATAAATGGTTACAAGTTTCGGTAGCTTGTATAAAACGTTGTGCTGTTGGTCCCCTATCGCCCGGATTTCTTAAAATCGTACATTTGTGCGGAGTGAAGCAACTTAAAATAATGCTACATACCAACCTCAGGGCCTCATGGGCATATGCGACAGGTAACATAATGGCCTTTCGCGAGTATCGAATTAAACTCAACGACGTGCTGTGCGTGTTTTACACAAATATGAGCATAGTGCAAAAATCAAAGCCAAAAGGATTCGCCTGAAACGACTAGTGTTTCGAAATGTCAGTCAGTAAAGATACAGATTGATATTTTGACATAATCAGGGAAGGAGATTTCGATTTTCCTGATCAATCCACTTGCACGTTGCACTTTAGAAAAACGGATCAGACTAATATATCGGAACGTATTTAAGTTTATTTCTTTTCCTACTTACCTCAGACGACCTCCTGTACCTGTCGTAGCTCCACTGAATGGAGCAACTGCTGTAGGCATGTTATGAGTTTCTGCTGTAAAAATTAAGTCCGACTCAGTTGGTATTAAAGTGACACAGCCAGGTCCTTCAAAATTCTCGGGCCGCATAGCTATGTGTGCAAACCCTCGTATTGCACTGCTGTTGTCGCTAAATTTAACTGTATTGTTGGCATTGGTATGATCTTGTGTATTCATTATCATTTTTATTAAAGGATCAGGTTTTTCTTTTCCATCTACGGTCATCTTTCCTCGAAAAAACCAATGACGTGAATGCTCGCTATTGCTTTGAGCGCAGTCAAAGAGTTCCACCGTAGTAGGATCTCTATGTAAGACATCTTTAAAAAGGTGAGTATAATAGTCTATATCCCAGTCACTAAACGCTAGGCAAAGTTCAGAGTTAACTTTCTTTACAGCATCTCGGCCATCTGATAAAAGAGGTACATGATACCAAAGTTCCTGAGATTTTGGAAGTTGTTCACAAAATGTATTTATGGGTAAGTTCTCGCTGGTATACTGACATTCAGTCATTGGGTCACCAAGTAAATCAACGATTTGGGAAATTATTTTTTGCTTCAGTGTCGGGATTGAATTAAGTCCAATAAGGTATCGTATAGAGGTTTCAATGCGAACCACATGATTCAAACCAACATTTTTACAAATATTGACACAATTTGTAGAAAATGCAGTGGAAAAATTAAAACGTGGGCCTATTTCAACTAAGCATGTTTGGGGATGACTAATAAAAAAGCTGTCACTTTGTAACGAAGTTATTTCAGCTTGTGGTTCTTTGAGCAACCAACGCAGCAAATAATCTTGGCGTGTACCCATATCAATTGGTATTAATGACTCTATATGATAACAGCGTTCCACCTCTAATGAAGATATGTCAGCGGAAAGCTAGAAATTTAAAAATATTAGTTATAAATATAGTATTGCAAAACTCAGCTTGTAAATAAATAGAAAACATAAAATGCAACCGCCTTCTTTAGATTAAAGGACTGAGAGACAGACAAATGGATGTTTTATTTTAATAATGTCTCCTAGTGCATAAGCTAAACCTAGAGATCCTGGATCACTTCTTACTTACTCGGTTTCGCGGCACAACTATTTAACAAAGAACACCTTATTCGTTAACCTGAAGATCCAAAAAAAATATTTGCCATCCTTTTCGCAAATAAGAAAGCATAAAAAAGTATCCACCGTTCGTATGGTGTGGTGAGGTCGGTGAAGCATGCTGGAATTCAAATGGTCCGGGCGTGCTTTTAACACTATACACGGGGATCTTTACTTTTTGTTGACGCGCAGAAATACGGGTAGGTTGTAACAAATGTTATTCTGCCGGCGGCAGAGGACCAATATGGTCATACTTCAGAGGCCATTTTTCAAGACGACTCGGTACCATGCCATTGCGCCAAATCGGTAAGTGTAATATTCAATTTCCAATACATTTGCATGCATTTTATTTAAAATAGTGTCATCTGTCATAATATTTTCTCTTCCAGGTGCAAAAATTGTTTGAAGACTTAAGAATTCCATATGACATGGCCAGGAAAATCTCTTGATTTTAATCCAAATGAGCATCTATGGCACACTATAAAAACGAAAGTGGCTCAACATTAACCGAACTCTAAGGCAGAGTAAAAAAAGTTCTTGGAAATGTGTGGGAAATAGATAGCCACCGAAGGTGGATTAACTAGACATTAAAATTTATGTTATAATAGTAATAGAGTCTTCTTCTTTAAATGTCCATCTAACCGCCTCAGCGGGTTTGACCGCGCCAATTGAAGACCCCGAGAGATCGCAGATCAGTGTCCACTTGGTACTTCCATCGGAGTGGTGGTCTACCTCTTCTTCTGTGAATTTAATGTGTTTTAGAATCAAAACTTGTTATTGTATCAGAAATGATTAACGAGTTATTAGAAAATAATGTATTACAAAGGTTAGGTTAGGTAACGATACGGTTGTGATAACCTATATGGCCTCAAACAAGAGCATCCCTTCCATGCCTAAAACGCGGGATCGAATCACCTCGTGGAAATAATGAATTTAGCAAGAGCCTTGGCCTCACATCTAGAGATTTCAGAGGTCTAATAAAAACGGTTGCCCCAAAAAGGCCAATCGCCGCCTGCCAAGTGCTGGACACTGGCACAGGAGGTGTTGGACACTCTCCTCCTCCTCGATACATCTACAACTGCGACATTGGTCGAAGATCGTCGCCCCCAATCGGATACGGTGAGTGCAAAAAAGGCGGTGCCCTGTTAGAACCCTTATCAGGGATGCTACTACAGATTTGTTTAGGGTAAGAAGCTCCTTAGTGGCCCCATTTCATATGAGGTCCAATTTAGTAAGCCTGGATGTCTCGCAAGTTGAGATTGCTGACCATTTTTCATTTGCAGATCTTATAGTGCTCGTGCTCACACGGAGCTTGAAGTGGCCATATGTATACCTAGCGAGTCATTTCCAGGAGGGATGTGGTCGGTGGTGCCTCTACTGGCCAGCTCATCCGCTCTGCAATTGCCATCAATATCCCTGTGTCCAGGTACCCCTATAAGGTGTATACTGAAGTGCTGTGCCATCTCGTTAAGAGATCTGCGGCGTCCAGGGTATTTAGTGCACCCGTTCCCATCACTACGTACAGTAGCCAGGTGGCTTACGGCTGCGTGTATTGCCAGCATTTCCGCTTGGTACACACTGCAGTGATCCGGAAAGCGGAAGGAGACCTCTAGGCCCAGATCCGGTGAAAAGATGTCCGCTCTTACCTTTCCGTCAAGCCATCGGTAAATATATTTAAAGCGCCCGGGCCTATATGCTGTCCACTATCCCAGTCTTTTCGCGTTGGTATGAATACTGCATAGTTCTTAGCAAATACATTCCTTGATGTACAGTATTCGGTGAGTGCTGGTTTTGGACAGCTCTGTGAAGTTGGCACCTCCAAGTGGGAGTAAATAAAAAAACGACATACCAATCGTTTGTCCAGGAAAAATGTTCGTTTGTCCACCCTTCGTTCAAAAGTAATTTCGAAAAAAAAAAATCTGTGTGAAGTTGGCACCTCCAAATTTAAAAAATTATAAAAATGGCACGTCGTTCGTTTGTCCATCGTTTGTCCACGTTTGTCCAGGAAAAAAATTTTCGTTTGTCCACCCTTTGTTCAAAAGTTATTTTAAAAACAAGTTTTTTCTAAAAAAGAAAAAATTGATTTTTTTTCTTTAAATTGGCTAAATTGTTTGCAAACTTTTGTCCAGAAATCAAATTTTTTTTACGAAAAAAAAAGGATTTTTCTTCATGCTTAATTTAGCTAACTCGTTTGACCAGGAACAAGTTTTGTTTATCCACCCTTTATTCAAAGGTTATTCGAAAAAACAAAACAAAACTTGAAGTAAAGTAATGACTAAATTAGCGATACTATTTAAGCGATTTTGTATTAATTTATTTTAAAGCGTAAAGTCAACTTTCTAGGAACATTGCGCACACATTTTTATTATATTTCAAATTCTTTCAATACAATTTGTTGCACGAGAAGATCAAAAATAAAGCAAAAATTACAAAAAATAATTTTTTTTCATTACTTTGGATAAAAGAATAAAAATATTATTTCTGTGACATTAAGTTTAAATTATAGTGCAAAATGAAATTTGAGCAAAAGTTGTGTAATAAGATATTTGTATACGGAGAACACAACGCAGGTAATATCTGAATTTATTTCTATATCGAGTTTTATTTTTTCCCTTATAGCCACAGATTTATACATATCAACTTGAGGAAATAACATTTATGAAAAGCTTTGGAATATATAACATTTGAGTTTCCATTTACTTAACGTTTACATTTCTTGTTGGAAATAATACCAGCTTACATACTGTTTAATTTGTAAATGAAGGCAAAGATTTCTCCAGATTTCTTTTGTCCCTACGCCCGGTTACGATTTAGTTTTTACATACAGTAATATTTCAGCGTTGATTGCTGACACTTTCTCACCCCGAATTTGCATAGGCAACCTATTTATGTCATTCTTGCATACCCAATTTCCCGACAAACGAAAATTTTTCCGGGACAAACGATTTAGCCAATTTAAAAAAAATTTTTTTTTTTTTTCTTTTTTAGAAAAAAAATTGTTTTTTAAATAATTTTTTAACGAAGGGTGGACAAACGAAAATTTTTCCTGGACAAACGTGGACAAACGATGGACAATCGAACGACGTGAAATTTTTATAATTTTTCAAATTTGGAGGTGGCACCTTCCCACCGATTTTTTTTTTTCGAAATAACTTTTGAACCATCGAAATTTTTCCTGGACAAACGTGGACGAACGATGGACAAACGAATGGTATGTCGTTTTTTTATTTACTTCCACTTGGAGGTGCCAACTTCACAGAGCTGTTTTGGGCACAAGTTCCTCTTGACCAGATACCTGTTTTCCATATGCGTAGAGCAAAGATAACAGATGATTTCCTCGTCACAAGGTCGAGGGGTGGCAGGTAAAGTATTGTGTTTAGTGCTTCGGTGGGAGTAGAGCAGAGAGCCCCTGTTATACATAGCTCCAAACTTCTTTTCACTTTTTACAGCACTTTAAGATAGGTGTTTTAAGCCAGTGCAGGCCACCACACCAAAATACCATATAGTAGTATTTTGGTCTTATACCATATAGTAGCATTCCCACAACAGCCCGTTCTACGTACCGGAATGACCCGGGTTTTACCCGGCCAAGGGCTGTTATTTCAGTGTAACCCTGTCCAATTTGTCCAGTCCCACTCCTAAATTGTCATCCTCGGAGCAATCCCTTGCAGCAGGGTTGCTCCAATGTCTCTTGCTACGGGCTGGTATCGAATCCAACCCCGGACCAAGAGACTGGATCTGCTGCGTCTGCTGGAAGAAAATATATGTAAAACGTTCACATTCCGTTCAATGCAGTAAATGCAAGAGATGGTTGCATAGATCTGGATGCTCAGGGCTTAACCCTGCCATCCCCAGAACCCGTACTTTTTTTAGTACTTTTGAGGCACCATGTTGTTCGCGCGCAAGCGCGTCCTGCGGTTCTCGTCGCTCCGGCGCACACACACCGCACCTACCATCATCAAATGGCCACAACAGTGGCCCGGTCTTCACGACCTGCAGCCCTGCTGCTCCCGCCTCACCTCAGTCCCCACTCTCGTCCCCCCCTACTTCCAGCATGCACGTGGGTCAGGAACATAACCTCCTCGTACCTTTCACCACGTGCACTGTTTGTCGGCAAAGACTATATACGCCTGCGGCATCGGTTAAGTGCAATAACTGTCTTGGCCTGTGCCACATCCATATGTGCTCTGGGCTCGCAAACAGGAACCTTTGGACGGATGCATTTATTGCCCCTTGCTGCAGTACTCAGCCGCCCTCCACGCCACACAACATCGGCGAAGGCGCGCTGAACCCTAGACTGCGTCACAGCTTGGGACTTTGCCCACCTCCATCTAGGCAACCGCATCGATCCCTTACCCCCAGCATGCCTCCACCCTCCCTCCCGACACACTTCAAAATCCTACAGCTGAACTGCAACGGGTTAGCTGGAAAGATCGCGGAGATAACAGACTTTATGAAGTCGAACAACATTAAACTGGCCGCCATTCAGGAGACCAAACTGAATGCTAACTCGGACTTACGTACTCGAGATGGGTACAATGAGCATCGGAAAGACCGTTCCAGCTGTACAGTATAACCTATTTGCCCCTGACGTTGACCCCAGGGACTCTACCCTTGAATGCCAGGGCATAGCAGTCCGGACAGGCGCCGTCGACCTGCGAGTGTTAAATATATACATTCCCCCTGATACGTGCTGTCCTCGTGATTATCGCCTTGATATTAGTGCGTTGCTAAGGGGCGATAACTGCCTCATCCTAGGTGATTTCAACGCACATCACGATCTCTGGCACTCCAACTTGCCAGCAGATAGCAGAGGGCACGCACTCGCAGAGCAAATAGATAATTCGGCATTCTGTACATTAAATGGAGATGCCCCCACTAGGGTGGCAGGTAACTGACACAGTTCGCCAGACATCTCCATTTCAAGTGCGGGCCTTATCAACCACGTTAACTGGCAACCTATGTTTACACTGGCATCAGACCACCTACCCATCCTACTTGACATCGAACTACCGTCCGACTTCATAACGACAGAAAAACGAACGTACATCAACTTCAGTAAAGCGGACTGGGACCGCTTCACGGACTTTACAGAGCACTCCTTCGCTGACCTACCCACACCGACGGACGTATGCAAAGGTGAGAAAGAGTTTCGCAAAGTCATCGATTCAGCTTCTGGCTGCTTCATCCCTGCTGGCAGAATCCCGGAAATTCGGCCGAATTTCCCTGCGGAAGCAGCGGCAATGGCAAGAGAACGTGACCAAGTGAGACTCTTGAACCCCGCAGATCCAAGAATAAAGGATCTCAACGCAGAAATCCGTCGGACTGTCAATGATCATAAATTGAAAAAGTGGAAAGAACACCTAGAGTCATGCAACCTCTCCGGCGGTGTCGGCAAACTATGATCGACAGTCAAGGCCCTATCCAACCCGACCAAATACAATGACAAGGTCGCCATTGCTTTCGGCGATAACGTCAAGTCGGACCCCAGGAAGTGCGCGAGCGCATTCTGCCGGCAATTTATACTGCATTCTCCTGCGGATAGGGCTAAGAGGAAAGCCATCCGACGCGCGCACAAACACAAACACAAACACACAGCCGCGCCCATTGTCGTCTCCGCTGCAGAGGTTAAGGAAGCTATAAGGAAGGCTAAACCTTCAAGATCACTCGGACCCGACGGAATTGCCATGAAGATGCTGAAACACCTCGGCCACGAGGGGCACAAGTACTTGGCGGCTCTATTCAACCTCTCACTGACCACCTTCGTTATACCAGACATCTGGAAACACGCGACTGTGGTCCCCCTCCTAAAACCTGGGAAGCCGGCGAATCAAGGAGATTCTTATCGTCCGATATCTCTCCTTTCGCCGGTAGTGAAGTTGTTAGAGGCTATTCTGCTCCCATACTATACTGCAAACCTGCAGCTGGCCAATCATCAACATGGCTTCCGTAAAAACCATAGCACAACATCAGCATTGAATGCCATCACGACGCAGATTAACTTCGGTTTGAACCAACACCAACCAAACCACAGGACGGTTCTCGTGGCACTTGACCTGTCGAAAGCCTTCGACACAGTCAACCACGCCACACTCCTTAAAGACCTGGAGGAGACACCGCTTCCTGCCGGCCTAAAACGATGGACCGCCAACTACTTAAACGGTCGGCTGGCGTCAGTGCAGTTTCGAAACGAGAGATGTAGACCTAGAAGAATTAGACAAGGGGTTCCGCAGGGTGCTGTCCTTTCACCCCTTCTGTTTAACTTCTACATCTCGAGCCTCCCTCCCCCACCAGAGGGGGTCTCCATCGTTTCGTACGCTGACGACTGCACTGTGATGGCAACGGGCAAAGGACCTTCCACGGACGAACTCTGTACTAGACTAAACGACTACCTGCGCGATCTTTCCCGCTTCTTCACAGAGCGGAACCTGACCCTGTCCCCGACTAAATCTCCGGCGACGTTGTTTACTACGTGGAACGCGCAGATGGGGCAGGAGTTGAATGTCCACGTAGATGGTGTTCCACTACCTACTGTCAACCACCCCAAAATTCTAGGGGTTACATTCGACAATAGCCTCACCTTCTCTAATCATGCCACCGCAATAGCTTCAAAGGTACAAAGCCGCAACAAGATCCTGAAGTCACTGGCCGGCAGTACTTGGGGCAAAGACAAAGAAACGTTGATGGTCACCTATAAGGCTATTGGCCGACCGGTTATTGATTATGCTGCGCCCATATGGTCGCCTAACCTTCACGACACCAACTGGAGGAAATTGCAGGTCTGCCAAAACACCGCCATCAGAACTGCGACGGGCTGTTTGCTTATGTCTCCTGATTCTCATCTTCACCAGGAGGCTCAAATGCTCAACGTTCGCGAGCATGCGGAACTTTTCAGTAGGCAGTTCCTTCTGAACTGTCACCGACCCAGTCATCCAAATCGACAGCTATTGGATGAAACTCCGTCCCCTAGAGACATAAGGAAACATCTCCGAAAGCATTATGATGAGATCCGGCATCACATCTTTTTGCCGTTTGATCTGCGGGACCATAGGCGGGCCCTAAAGGACCTCCACACTGAGTCGGTGGACAGATCCCTCAGATCCCGGCCTGTGAACCCCGTTATTGGTGCCCAACCACCCGTTCTTGCTGAGGAAGAACGTGTCCTTCCGAGGGAGACTAGAGTCATGCTGGCTCAACTTCGGTCTGGATATTGCAATAGGCTGAACTCCTATTTGTCCAGACTGAACCCCACCATACCGAACACATGCCCTGCATGCGGTATGGCCCCCCATGACACGCAACATCTCTTTTCGTGTTCTTCGGAACACACTCTTCTAACTCCCCTATCACTTTGGTCCAACCCTGTTGAAACAGCGCGTTTCCTTGGACTTCCGTTAGAAGTGCCCGATGACAACTAGGAGTGTTCTGGCCCTTTGGGCAGGGCGAAGCACTGCTAACAACAACAACAAACAACAACCATATAGTAGAATCGGGCGTACAATGGCCGTAAAGACCCAGTGTACCACCTTAGGGGAGAGCCCTAGGAGGCACCAATTTCCCTCTTGCAGGAGAAAAGCGCCGCCGCTGCCTTCCTGGATCGATCCATTATGTCGTCATTCCAGAGCAGTACTTGAGTACTTGATCTTATCGCTCAGAACTAGAGACATACCCCCGATTCTTGGTGGTGTTATATTTGGTATCTTGTACCTCCTGGTAAAGAGAACTAGCTCGTTTTTTTTTTTTCAGGGTTTACTTCCAAGCCAGAGGCCGTTTCCCAGGAGGATATTATGGATAGTGCCCCTTCCATTAAGTTGCAGAGGGTTTGCGGGAATTTTCCTCGCACAATGGCACAGATGTCAGCAGCATACGCGATCAATTTGTGACCCTCTGATTCCATAAGACATACAAGTTGGTTTATGGTAACCAACTACAAAAGCGGAGAGAGAACGCCGCCCTGCGGGGTGCCTTGGTTAGCGGTCCTGTGGACTTCGCTTCCGCCTAGCTGTTTTTATCCTCCTTTCCGTAAGCAGATTATAGATAAGTTCCACCACGCACTCGTCCGCCCACAGGCCCGTCAGGGTGGAGGTGATTGCTGCTGGAAAAATTTTGTTGAAAGCGCCCGCTATGTCAAGAAATGCCACCACTGTGTACTCCTTGAGGTCAGGTGACCTTTCTATGACAGACACCAGTGAGTGCAGGGCAGTGTCGTTGACCTGTCATTGGTAAAGGCATGCTGGGCTTACGATAGAGAAGATGGGTCAATCAGCCTCCGGATGTACCCGTTAGGAGCCTTTCAAATGTTTTAAGAAGGAAACAAGACAGGGTTATCGGGCTGTAGTACTTTAGTTTTGTGTGAGAGTATTTTCCCGCTTTAGGGATAAAGACTTCCCTCCACGTTTCCGGTACGTTTGAGCCTCAGACAACTTAAAAACATCATCTTTAACCAGGCTTTAATAAGTAAGGCCGTATGCTGAAGATAAGCCTGAAAAACTCCGTCTGAGCCCGGCGACTTATAGGCTTTAAAAGAAGATAGAGCAAAGTCTAGATTTCGATCATCTACGATTTCGTTTAAAAGTTGATCAAATGGGAGCCCTCCGCCAGCGAAATTTGAAGACACGCCTTCGATTTTCGGAAAATGTCCATAAGCAGGTTTATGGTTTCTGTGCATGTCTCCGTCCAAGAACCATCAGGCTTTTGGTTGTAGCTTAACTGAGTTGGGGATTTCGATAGCACCTTCCTTAAACGAAATATGGGCTGTGTTCGTAAATGCAACATGACTTGCAGTATAAGCAACAGTGGCATCACTGCGAATTTGACGAGCGATGCTCTTGATAGAATTTTTGACAATTTGCAAATACGTTTGTTTGCTTTTTTGAACGCGTATAATACTAAAATGGAAATTTTGCTGAATCTAACACTAGACGAATTTTATGAGCAAGGAAATGGTACATTTCTTTAAATTTAAGAAAAAGAAGGTTATTGTAGTCAAATAGAAAAATGTTTAGGTTCAAATGTTTGTCTTTAAAAAGAAAAATACCTAAAAACAAATCATTTATTAAAACATTTTCTATTCTCATTTCCGAATGAATTGGGCCACTTTTAAAGTAAGGTTTTATAAGTTTTATGAAAATTAATAAGTTATAGTTTAAATTTAAATAGGCTTTGGAAAAGGCTTGGACTCCTCTCTATTCAGCCGTACTCTCAGTAATAGCTGTGTCTCCGCATTACTAAGATTTTCACTAAAAATTTAAAAATAATTATTTTTACGATTATTATTAACATAATTTAACTAAATTTCAGTACAAAAATTAAAATAAAACAGTTTTGCACTTACTTTTCGTCAGACATCGTTAAATCGTGATCAAAAGCAACTAAAATTTCTTTGATGCGAGTGATGAGCGACTCTTGATAGAATTGTTGCATTTTAGAACGCTTGATTATTGCAGTGCTGCCATATTGGCATTTCTGAACGTTCTGCTTGTGATGCAATTGCAGTTTGCGCGTCTTGATGCATTTACGAACACAGCCATGGTTTCAATTAAACTACTGCACAGGCTGATTCGCTTTTCTATGCACACACTGTGATTCGGTGTTACTGCTTATGTTTGTTTTGATTCAGATGGGCAAACGATCAGCACTCACTCGACAACAAACGAGAACAAGAGTTGAGCGGCAATGAAGCAGGTCTCGTGTTGAGTCGTTTGATCTATTTCGATTATTATTGTCTTTCGAGTGACGAGCGATATAACAGTAACAGCACCACTTAATGCTGCAAATAACTCGCGCCATTTGGTACATGCAGTTAAATCGTAGCTGTCGGTCTGTCTTTTTTAAGCATAACAAATTATAATTATAATAGAAGAGGACGCTAAGATGGAAGGAGGTATAAGCAAATTTTATTAAGCTAGGTACTAACACCGAGTTTCACGTGAAACAGCTGTCAAAATCCATACAAAATTTCTTGTCGCGAAGTAGCCGTGAAATTTCGCTTGTATTTCACGCAAAGTAGTACTCAGTTCACGGCGTGTAAATGTATTGGCAACATTTTTTCACGACTTTTTAAATTGACAATGTCATTTAAAATTGAGGGAAAAGTGACATTTCTTGAAATTTCTATGAATTTCTATTCTTTTGACACTCAAAGTTGCTAGCATTTTGACGTTTCTTCTCATTTTGCTAGCAACATTTCACGGCAAGGAAAATGAATGTTGCTGGCGGAATTTCACGCTGTGAACTTAGTACTTGGCTTTATTGTTTTGATCAGATACTGCAAAAGTGTGGCTGAAATGCATAAGAGCTTTTGGTTGGTAAGTCCAATGAACTACTAACAATTTAGCAGCGTCTTCTAAGTTAACTTATTCAACGCAAACCATGTAGTGCAGGATAATTTTAAGACAAAGGTAACCCAACAAACAATTTTGTTTGATATCACCTTGAGATGCATTTTAGGTCAAATGCCTTTCTCAAATCTCCAAGGTTAATTCTCAACAGCACCTCAATAGTTTAGTTATAGCATTCTCAACATCAAAGCACTTTTTTAATATAGGAATTTCAGTGATTCTCAAGTTGAGAATGCATTAAATCTCAACTTCATCTTAAGGGCAATTCCCTATTTGGCAATTTCTCAACTTCATCTCAAATAATGCGCAAGTTGAGAAATAACGTTGGAGAACAAAGCTTAAACTCAAGTTGTGAGGAAAGCAGAATCTCCATTTGAGAATCAAGGTTTTATCAAAAGTTGGAGAAAAAAATTGTCTGTGTTTGTTGGGAACTTAGACATATACAACATACATACATAACAGCTACAACAGTTAAATTCCGGTTATCGTTAACCGGCTTCTGTGAAAACAGCTCTATGGAGTTAATGAGCTAACCAGCCCCATGAGAAAACACCTGTTTGGTAGTTGCGGGGAGAGTGGTGTTAGTGGAGAGATCTTTAGTACGTAGGTGCAACTGTGAGGTTGCAAGTCATGCATACAGCTATGCCGGTGTAGCTGTAGTCATGAGAGTTTCCCGAAACAAAAAATAAATAAAGTATGTCCACCAAAGCTGATAAAAAATCAGAAGGTATACCCGAGAAGCTCACTTTTTTGGTTATGATATTATTTCATTGGAACTACGAACTTGAACCTGGAGAGCATAGAGGTGGATACCGCTAATTTACCAAAAATGAAACTACTATTTTTAAATGTGAAACTTCTATTTTTAAAGTGTGAATTTGGGTCTAAAAAAGAATATAAGAAAAGTTAATTAAAATGTTTGTTATTTTCAAAAGGTCTCAAGGTGTAAGGTACTGGACATGGTGTACTAAGAAGGTGACCGCAAGAAATCAGCTGATTTTTACTTTTTTTATTTGAAGCTGAATTTCGATTTCCAACCTAGAGAGAAAACCTTCGTGTTTCATGATAAGTGTGGCAACATTGGCAAACATTGTTGTTGTGCGCCGTTGTAAGTTTGACAATCGAAATTCTAAATTACACTAACAAAATACATGGCAATTCAAGTTGCTCTCACCTTATCAGTACACCATGGTACTGGAAAATTATAACTTTTCAGTTCCCTGCTAGAAAAGTATGAACAATCTTTAAAGAACTATACATAAGGGAGTACCTTGGCAGAACAACGTCTGTCGGGTCAGCTAGTAACGAATAAAAATAAGTACAAATGTACCTGATTAAGCAAATTTTGTTCTTTGGTCTCAATTATGCTAAATTACACCAAATTTAGAAAAAAGCTTCTTTGTGAAGATAAAATAACGTGTAATTATACAGACAACATATTCAACCAGAAATCGGTTACATTTTCAAAACCGTTACTATAAATAAATATCTATTTGTACATTTATATGTTTATTGCAGTAACATTTGCTTGGTAGGTTTTGTGCTAAGGCTTCAAGCAAGAGATGCCAGGGCCGAAATTCATTATGTATGGTGTTTATTATGGTAAGGAATTGCTAATTTTTCATGTTCACATGTGTAAATAGTTTAATGTGCGTGAAACAACATAGATAAAATAATACTACCTGCTTCCTATTTTTTGGTAAATACTCATATAAATCTACTTACATATGAATGGTCATAGAAATTTGCGAACTCTTTGTATTGAATGGGCTGGTTAAGGATGAACAGTAGTAGGGAGATTTTTTATTGCGTTTGAACAACTGAAGAATTGCATAAAGGGTGACTATTTGTTTTAAATTTGGGTGTCTAAACTCGTTAACTAAATAAGCACAAAGGACATACTTGCAAAATGGATTGCGAATTCACCCGGCAGTAGCAGGTAGCTATTTTCTGCTTTTGTCTTCCCTTGAAAACCTTTCATATATTTTAAACAATGATTAGGTATACTAAATAGATATGTTTGAAAAAATTAAATTGTCGGCATACTATGTGTTAAGATGTAAAATTTATGTATACCAATTTTTCGGTTTACACATTAAAAAAAATATGAAGGAAAAAAAGCAAATCATGAGAAAAATACCATTAGTGGGATTCCTTAATGACCGGTTTTTCCGATCGTAGTGGGATTTTTTGAGTTTTTCAGATTATGCAGGTTTGCAGTTTATTGAATTTTAGTATACCTAATAAGATATCAATCTTAAGCCTCTAACTTAATTACTTGATTTTTGGCAATTTGTTTTCTAGCCAATAAAAAAAATCGACCTTACAAATCGGTATGAAAGAAATAGGCATTTCGGTTAAAAAAAATTGCCAAAAATCAGGTAATTAAATCAGAAGCTTAAAACTGCTATCTTATCATACTAAAAGTCAATAAACTACAAAATTGCATACACTCTAAAAACTCTTAGTAACAATCTCAAAAATTTCCTGATAATTCGCGGAATTTTCCTGAATTTTGCACTAAGTTCTAAACTTTTGTTTACAATATTTGTTTTGTATTCTTACGTAAATTTTCATAAGAAATTAGCGAAATTATTTTTAAAGAAGTACCATTGAAGAAATCTGCAGTGTTACGTTTTGAAAAAGATTCGAGACAAACTATAAGTAAACGGTTTTAGTTGAGTACGAAACTATTGCCTTTCGAATCAATTGTCAACCGACTCAACTGCCTTTCGAGTTAAGCATAAAACGAGCCACAAAACAAACACGCATTTCTCAATGTTTGCAGTGCAGTCTGATGCGACGTCTTGCTTGCTTACAAGCAGTTCGACTCATATCGCGTGTTATTGTTGTGCATAGCAAGACACAGAAATATTTGCGAGTGGCTTGAAAGGGCGAACGGATGATTCGTTGCAGGCGTTTAGTTTCAATCTTGCTGCAGAAATGCACCCAGGATGATCGCTTTTTCCTTTGGATAGCTTTCTTGTATGTGCTGAGTTTCGTCTCGTAATCCGCCAATGATTCCTCATGACCGTCATGTTTTGCTTTGTTAAAGGCCTCGAGATTAGACGACCATCATGGTGGTTTGCGGGTTTTCGCTGCCTTGTAGTTTGGGCAGGCCCTATCTAAAGCAGTCCTACAAAGCTGACTGAAATTGTTCACGAGCCCATTAAGTTCAGAATTGTTAGTCGGGGTTTGCACTCTTTTTGGCAGATTTTTGCTATAGTCTTTTTGTAGTAGCCCCAGTTTGTTTTCCTAACATTTTTAAAAACCTTAGGCCTAGTGGTAGTTTCCGCTACAACGAAGCTAATGTACCTATGGTCCGAAAAGGAGTGCTCGTTTAGAACTTTCCAATAAGATGACTGAAAGAGTCCGTGACTAAGGTATACATATATTAAGATGTTCGTTAAGAAAAACATGTTTTTTCGCCAGTCGAATTGGATAACTCTTAGAACTCGCGCGTTGCATTTGAAAATTTTAAAAACCATATGCACTCAGTTTGCAGCAGATCATATAAAAAACTTGATAGCCGTAAACTTGGTTCACATTTATTACGTGAAAAAACTTGCAGATTACGATTGTAAAGACAAAAATTTAAAAAGCCATTGGTTTTGAGATTTCGCGAAGTTATCGTTTCTTACAAAGTGAGAAAACGCCAATAGGTGTGAGAGCAATAAAACTGGCCGCACATGTGCTAGGTGTTGTTCGCCGCTACTCTAATGTCAGATGAGCGGGAGAGAGTTTCGTATCAAGTCATCTTTGTTGAAATGCTAAGTTGATCTTATGCATAGCAAATCTGATAGTTTTGCGAGAATTTCTTAAAGCTCCAAATGAGTGAACCGTTGCAGGAATTTAGTTGTAACCTCTCAGACTCTGATAATTGATTAGCGACTACCAATAACTTATCTCAGTGTGAAATATTATTTAATTTTATTCTTTCGTATTTTCATTATTGCTATTAATGCAAATTTCTTAACAGGGGTTTTAAAAGTGAATAGAGTAATTATTCTAGTACAGACGTATATTTTTTAATTTTCGGAAATTCCGGAATAGAAATACACTAGTCCTATTACACTCGTGAAAAAGAAAAATGGTGAAGTTAGCCTTTGTATTGATTATAGTATATTGAATAATTTTACACGAAAAGAAATTTTTCTAATACCTAATATTGATGAAACATTGCACGGCGCGAAACAATATCGAATAATTTGCGCGTTAGATTGAAATAGTGGTTGTTGCCAAGTGCCAATTGCAAATGAAAGTTTATCACTATTGTAACAACGAATTTAGACGCATGTCGTTGGGGTTAAAAAATGCACCAGCGGTTTTTCAACTTTTGATGGCGACAGGTAAATAAAAAACTAAACCAGGTGACATGACTAATAATATGGGTCATATTTTGGTTGCTGGTATTACTAGCGAAGAAGTAATGCAAAAAGACGCGTTTTATAGCCATATGTGATTTGTCCCTAACACTCAATACTGGTAAGTGCAATTTTCTTTCAAGAAACCATTGAAGTTTTGGATCACCAGATTGTTGCTGAAGGTGTAATACCTGGTAAATTAAAAACTTTACCAACCAACAAATATTGCCGAAGTTTGAAAATTTTTAGGCCTCCGGGGTGTTTTAGAAAATATGCAATTACTTTTGCGGAAAGAAAAGCCGTTCATTTGGGATTCCGAGCAAAGGAGTATTTCCAGAGATTTAAAGTAGCACTTATCTCACAGCCTGTTATTGCTGTCTTTCGGCTTAAAGCTGAACATCAACCCATCCCATTCTAAACCCCTACCCGCAGGGGTTGCATCTGTAGTTCTGTTGGTTTGGTTGGTGTATTGCTTCAATGTGGGGGTAATGATTGAAAAACAGTAATATATAACAGCAGATCGACCACTGGTGCAGAGCGGAGTTAGGAGTTGGAGTGTTTGGCTGTAGTTGGAGGGAATGAAGTACTATATCCAAGGTAATCCAACAGTTGTTGTGACCGGTTGCAGTGCTATGAGTCTAAGAACAGTCATGACAAAGCGAGGGTTAGTGCCACGTAGTGCAAGGTGGAGGCTACGTACACAGGATAATGAAATTAAAATTGAACATAGAGCGGGAAACTCAATGAGTCACGTTGACGCATTGCGTAGGGCTCCTGTTGACCCTCACAGAAAAAAGAATCAGCATCGTTAAGAATTGGTAAAGTCAACGTCGGGAATGGCGATTGATTATTCAGTTTGCAACACTAGGACGATAAAATTGAAGCAAATATTGATTCAACGAAGCAACAAAATGTTTCAAGGATGGATGGTTATATTCTTGAGAATGGTACACTTTATTGGTTGGACAACAACAAAAAGCTTTAGTGGTTCCCACGTATGCGAAATTTTACTAAATCGTATATCAATTCTTGTGTGGATTGCGCATATAACAAAAAGTCTGGCAGAAAAACTGAGGGTGAATGCCATTATTCCGAAATTGAACGCATACCGTTTAAGACTATAAATTTGGATCATTTAGGTCCTTTTCTGTGAAGCAGTTTACGAAATGAACACATTCTTATTATTGGTGACTCTTTTATAAAGGAAGAAATCATGTTATCGACATTTTAAATGAAGTATTCAGCTGTTTTGGCACAGCAAGTAGAATGATTACGGATAGAGGCACTGGCTTTACTTCAAATACATTTAAAACGGTTTGTTCTGACAACGATATTAGTCATATATTAAACGCTGTTCGTACACCAAGAGCTAATGGTTATGCTGAACGAGTTAATCGAAAATTAATATCTACTAGTATATCCCGTGGTCGAAATTCGACCACCTTAAATTAGTTTAACTTATTAAATCCTCTGTTCGCATTTTTCTCCAGTACCTTATGCCTAGAGGCATAAATATTGGAGACATTTTTATTGCTGAAAATAATTATTTATAGTTGAGTTATTGAGAGTCGCTTTCATAAAAGCTGGTTTACTCTAAAGACGGGTAATTTGACAACTAACCAAAAAAAATCCGTCCATTAAAGACCAAAATCGAACAAAATTGGCCATATGGATTGAAACGAATGAAAGTTCATTTTGAGATTCCGTTAACTTCTTAATATTAGCCGGTTTCCAAATTGTGTTTTTTTTTGGTGATACAGACTGTTTTCTCAATTTTTCCTTTAGTTGTGGATTTTTTGAAGTCCGTTTAGCGGGAGAATATTACAACTTACACATATGATGGTTTTCTGGTTTCTTTCGTCAAATTCAACTCGGAAATATTGTAAACACATGTCTTAACTGGCCCAATTAGCCTATATATGTAAGGATTCCGGTTATATGTCGACTCTTTTACAAATTAAAATTTTTAGGAATTTTAGAAAAGTTGATGTCTTTAGGAAAATTAACGCGATTTCAAACTATTACATGAATATAAAATTGAAGAAGCTACAAACTGTGTTTTTACTTTTTGTATATTAAATATGATATATTTCTTAAAACATATATATTGATAAACTGAAATAAGTTTTTAGCTTTTTTTTAAAAAAATTTGGTTTTTTCACTCCAAAATAGATGTCATAAACAGAAAAATATTGAAATATTGGGTTATATGTCGACTCTTTTGTAAATAAAAATTTTTAGGAACAAAATAGTTGATGTCTTTAGGAAAATTAACGCGATTTCTAATTATTTCGTAAGTATAAAATTGAAGAAGCTACAAACTGTGTTTTTACTTTTTGTATATTAAATATGATATATTTCTTAAAAAATATATATTGATATATTGAAATAATTTTTTAGCTTTTTTAAAAAAATTTGGTTTTTTCACTCGAAAATAGATGTCATAAACAGAAAAATATTGAAATATTGGGTTATAAATATGTCGATTCTTTTACAAATAAAAATTTTTAGGAATAAAATAGTTGATGTCTTTAGGAAAATTAACGCGATTTCTAATTATTTCGTAAATATAAAATTGAAGAAGCTACAAACTGTGTTTTTACTTTTTCCATATTAAATATGATATATTTCTTAAAAAATATAAATTGATAAATTGGAATAATTTTTTATATTTTTTCAAAAAATTTGGGTTTTTCACTCCAAGATAGATGTCATAAACATAATAAACAGAAAAATATTGGATTACAAATATAGTAAATTAAAAAAAAAAATATAATAAAAAGTTTTCGTATATTTTAAGGCAAATTCAATTTAGTGAGAAAAAAAAAAACTTAACCTGCCCTGAACACGTCCTTGAACCTACGAACGCACGCATCATAGCCGGCACGCTCACCACCTGCGCCACTGCTGTATGTACAACAAAACAGTCAGATACTGTACTTAACAGCTTTGGGTTTTGGTGAAAACTTTGATGAATTATTACAAATTAATGAAGCATTTTTTGTTACATATAATATGCCTATGCAAAGCTCCTGGCCCATGAAAACATATCAAAATATATAATAATTGGATTTATGCATTTTTCATGAGATACACTCTGGCAATTGATTGTATGGAAAAAATGTTAGCCTATTAATATATAGATAATGGTCACATAGAATGATGCCATATCGAACAAAATTGGCCATATGGATTGAAACGAATGAAGGTTCATTTTGAGATTCCGTTAACTTCTTAATATTAGCCGGTTTCCAAATTGTGTTTTTTTTTTGGTGATACAGACTGTTTTCTCAATTTTTCCTTTAGTTGTAGATTTTTTGAAGTCCGTTTAGCGGGAGAATATTACAACTTACACATATGATGGTTTTCTGGTTTCTTTCGTCAAATTCAACTCGGAAATATTGAAAACACATGTCTTAACTGGCCCAATTAGCCTAAATATGTAAGGATTCCGGTTATATGTCGACTCTTTTACAAATTAAAATTTTTAGGAAGATAATAGTTGATGTCTTTAGGAAAATTAACGCGATTTCAAACTATTACATGAATATAAAATTGAATAAGCTACAAACTGTGTTTTTACTTTTTGTATATTAAATATGATATATTTCTTAAAAAATATATATTGATAAATTGAAATAAGTTTTTAGCTTTTTTTTTTTAAAAAATTTGGTTTATTCACTCCAAAATAGATGTCATAAACAGAAAAATATTGAAATATTGGGTTATATGTCGACTCTTTTGTAAATAAAAATTTTTAGGAACAAAATAGTTGATGTCTTTAGGAAAATTAACGCGATTTCTAATTATTTCGTAAGTATAAAATTGAAGAAGCTACAAACTGTGTTTTTACTTTTTGTATATTAAATGTGATATATTTCTTAAAAAATATATATTGATATATTGAAATAATTTTTTATCTTTTTTAAAAAAATTTGGTTTTTTCACTCGAAAATAGATGTCATAAACAGAAAAATATTGAAATATTGGGTTATATGTCAATTCTTTACAAATAAAAATTTTTAGGAAGAAAATAGTTGATGTCTTTAGGAAAATTAACGCGATTTCTAATTATTTCGTAAATATAAAATTGAAGAAGCTACAAACTGTGTTTTTACTTTTTCCATATTAAATATGATATATTTCTTAAAAAATATAAATTGATAAATTGGAATAATTTTTTAAATTTTTTAAAAACATTTGGGTTTTTCACTCCAAGATAGATGTCATAAACATAATAAACAGAAAATATTGGATTACAAATATAATAAATTTAAAAAAAAAAAATATAATAAAAAGTTTTCGTATATTTTAAGGCAAATTCAATTTAGTAAAAAAAAAAAAACTTAACCTGCCCTGAACACGTCCTTGAACCTACGAACGCACGCATCATAGCCGGCACGCTCACCACCTGCGCCACTGCTGTATGTACAACAAAACAGTCAGATACTGTACTTAACAGCTTTGGGTTTTGGTGAAAACTTTGATAAATTTTTAGGAATTTTAGAAAAGTTGATGTCTTTAGGAAAATTAACGCGATTTCAAACTATTACATGAATATAAAATTGAAGAAGCTACAAACTGTGTTTTTACTTTTTGTATATTAAATATGATATATTTCTTAAAAAATATATATTGATAAACTAAAATAAGTTTCTAGCTTTTTTTTTAAAAAAATTTGGTTTTTTCACTCCAAAATAGATGTCATAAACAGAAAAATATTCAAATATTGGGTTATATGTCGACTCTTTTGTAAATAAAAATTTTTAGGAACAAAATAGTTGATGTCTTTAGGAAAATTAACGCGATTTCTAATTATTTCGTAAGTATAAAATTGAAGAAGCTACAAACTGTGTTTTTACTTTTTGTATATTAAATGTGATATATTTCTTAAAAAATATATATTGATATATTGAAATAATTTTTTAGCTTTTTTAAAAAAATTTGGTTTTTTCACTCGAAAATAGATGTCATAAACAGAAAAATATTGAAATATTGGGTTATATGTCAATTATTTACAAATAAAAATTTTTAGGAAGAAAATAGTTGATGTCTTTAGGAAAATTAACGCGATTTCTAATTATTTCGTAAATATAAAATTGAAGAAGCTACAAACTGTGTTTTTACTTTTTTCATATTAAATATGATATATTTCTTAAAAAATATAAATTGATAAATTGGAATAATTTTTTATGTTTTTTCAAAAAATTTGGGTTTTTCGCTCCAAGATAGATGTCATAAACATAATAAACACAAATATATTGGATTACAAATATAATAAATTTAAAAAAAAATATATAATAAAAAGTTTTCGTATATTTTAAGGCAAATTCAATTTAGTAAAAAAAAAAAAAACAACCTGCCCTGAACACGTCCTTGAACCTACGAACGCACGCATCATAGCCGGCACGATCACCACCTGCGCCACTGCTGTATGTACAACAAAACAGTCAGATACTGTACTTAACAGCTTTGGGTTTTGGTGAAAACTTTGATAATTTATTACAAATTAATGAAGCATTTTTTGTTACATATAATATGCCTATGCAAAGCTCCTGGCCCATGAAAACATATCAAAATATATAATAATTAGAGTTATGCATTTTTTTATGAGATACACTCTGGCAATTGATAGTATGGAAAAAATGTTAGCCTATTAATATATAGATAATGGTCACATAGAATGATGCCATATCGAACAAAATTGGCCATATGGATTGAAACGAATGAAGGTTCATTTTGAGATTCCGTTAACTTCTTAATATTAGCCGGTTTCCAAATTGTGTTTTTTTTTTGGTGATACAGACTGTTTTCTCAATTTTTCCTTTAGTTGTAGATTTTTTGAAGTCCGTTTAGCGGGAGAATATTACAACTTACACATATGATGGTTTTCTGGTTTCTTTCGTCAAATTCAACTCGGAAATATTGAAAACACATGTCTTAACTGGCCCAATTAGCCTAAATATGTAAGGATTCCGGTTATATGTCGACTCTTTTACAAATTAAAATTTTTAGGAAGCAAATAGTTGATGTCTTTAGGAAAATTAACGCGATTTCAAACTATTACATGAATATAAAATTGAAGAAGCTACAAACTGTGTTTTTACTTTTTGTATATTAAATATGATATATATATATATTGATAAATTGAAATAAGTTTTTAGCTTTTTTTTTTTAAATTTGGTTTTTTCACTCCAAAATAGATGTCATAAACAGAAAAATATTGAAATATTGGGTTATATGTCGACTCTTTTGTAAATAAAAATTTTTAGGAACAAAATAGTTGATGTCTTAAGGAAAATTAACGCGATTTCTAATTATTTCGTAAGTATAAAATTGAAGAAGCTACAAACTGTGTTTTTACTTTTTGTATATTAAATATGATATATTTCTTAAAAAATATATATTGATATATTGAAATAATTTTTTAGCTTTTTTAAAAAAATTTGGTTTTTTCACTCGAAAATAGATGTCATAAACAGAAAAATATTGAAATATTGGGTTATATGTCAATTCTTTACAAATAAAAATTTTTAGGAAGAAAATAGTTGATGTCTTTAGGAAAATTAACGCGATTTCTAATTATTTCGTAAATATAAAATTGAAGAAGCTACAAACTGTGTTTTTACTTTTTCCATATTAAATATGATATATTGCTTAAAAAATATAAATTGATAAATTGGAATAATTTTTTATATTTTTTCAAAAAATTTGGGTTTTTCACTCCAAGATAGATGTCATAAACATAATAAACAGAAATATATTGGATTACAAATATAATAAATTTAAAAAAAAAAATATAATAAAAAGTTTTCGTATATTTTAAGGCAAATTCAATTTAGTAAAAAAAAAAAAACTTAACCTGCCCTGAACACGTCCTTGAACCTACGAAGGCACGCATCATAGCCGGCACGCTCACCACCTGCGCCACTGCTGTATGTACAACAAAACAGTCAGATACTGTACTTAACAGCTTTGGGTTTTGGTGAAAACTTTGATGAATTATTACAAATTAATGAAGCATTTTTTGTTACATATAATATGCCTATGCAAAGCTCCTGGCCCATGAAAACATATCAAAATATATAATAATTGGATTTATGCATTTTTTTTATGAGATACACTCTGGCAATTGATTGTATGGAAAAAATGTCAGCCTATTAATATATAGATAATGGTCACATAGAATGATGCCATATCGAACAAAATTGGCCATATGGATTGAAACGAATGAAGGTTCATTTTGAGATTCCGTTAACTTCTTAATATTAGCCGGTTTCCAAACTGTGTTTTTTTTTTTGGTGATACAGACTGTTTTCTCAATTTTTCCTTTAGTTGTGGATTTTTTGAAGTCCGTTTAGCGGGAGAATATTACAACTTACACATATGATGGTTTTCTGGTTTCTTTCGTCAAATTCAACTCGGAAATATTGAAAACACATGTCTTAACTGGCCCAATTAGCCTAAATATGTAAGGATTCCGGTTATATGTCGACTCTTTTACAAATTAAAATTTTTAGGAAGAAAATAGTTGATGTCTTTAGGAAAATTAACGCGATTTCAAACTATTACATGAATATAAAATTGAAGAAGCTACAAACTGTGTTTTTACTTTTTGTATATGAAATATGATATATTTCTTAAAAAATATATATTGATAAATTGAAATAAGTTTTTAGCTTTTTTTTTTTAAAAAATTTGGTTTATTCACTCCAAAATAGATGTCATAAACAGAAAAATATTGAAATATTGGGTTATATGTCGACTCTTTTGTAAATAAAAATTTTTAGGAACAAAATAGTTGATGTCTTTAGGAAAATTAACGCGATTTCTAATTATTTCGTAAGTATAAAATTGAAGAAGCTACAAACTGTGTTTTTACTTTTTGTATATTAAATGTGATATATTTCTTAAAAAATATATATTGATATATTGAAATAATTTTTTATCTTTTTTAAAAAAATTTGGTTTTTTCACTCGAAAATAGATGTCATAAACAGAAAAATATTGAAATATTGGGTTATATGTCAATTCTTTACAAATAAAAATTTTTAGGAAGAAAATAGTTGATGTCTTTAGGAAAATTAACGCGATTTCTAATTATTTCGTAAATATAAAATTGAAGAAGCTACAAACTGTGTTTTTACTTTTTCCATATTAAATATGATATATTTCTTAAAAAATATAAATTGATAAATTGGAATAATTTTTTAAATTTTTTAAAAACATTTGGGTTTTTCACTCCAAGATAGATGTCATAAACATAATAAACAGAAAATATTGGATTACAAATATAATAAATTTAAAAAAAAAAAAATATAATAAAAAGCTTTCGTATATTTTAAGGCAAATTCAATTTAGTAAAAAAAAAAAAACTTAACCTGCCCTGAACACGTCCTTGAACCTACGAACGCACGCATCATAGCCGGCACGCTCACCACCTGCGCCACTGCTGTATGTACAACAAAACAGTCAGATACTGTACTTAACAGCTTTGGGTTTTGGTGAAAACTTTGATGAATTATTAAAAATTAATGAAGCATTTTTTGTTAAATATAATATGCCTATGCAAAGCTCCTGGCCCATGAAAACACATCAAAATATATAATAATTGGAGTTATGCATTTTTTTATGAGATACACTCTGGCAATTGATTGTATAGAAAAAATGTTAGCCTATTAATATATAGATGTTACGTACAACCACAATAAATAATAAGCGAGGGAATTTACATATGCGGGATTTACGATGGTCTTTGAACTCAGTGAAAAATTATACTAATGGAAAAATTCCTCAGGAGTTACTTTTTAGTTATCAACCACGTGGTACGTTGCACAACAAAATAAGTCTTACACTTCAGCCTGCGGAGCCACCCGGCAAAATGGATGCTGAATCCATTAGGAAAACAGGTATGTGAGAATTGCAATTCAACGTGAGAAGTCAAAGCAAAGTTTTGGCCGTCGCGTTATTATAAACCAACAATTTATAAAATGGGTAATATTGTCTTAACTGAAAGTGAGTTAAGTAGCACAGGCGAATCACGTAAATTAGAACTACGATTTAAAGGACCTTTATGATTGATAAAGTTCTTGGTAATGATAGTTATGTAATCCGATATATTTGTGTAACCTGCAGAAAAAACCCATATCCTACAGTATTTTCATCAGAGAAGTTAAAACTGTTTAATGCTATGATTTCTGATGATGATAACAAAAGTCCTGATGGTGTAACGACGAAATCTAATTGAGGTCAATTTGAAATGCAGGAAAGGCTGAAATGATACGACATACATATGTAGTATACCCAAAATGAATAAATATCTACAAAGTTCGCAGCACGAGCGACGTCTAAGTTGCTTGGTCAGTAACGCCAACAAAACGCGACTAAAGCTGCAAACAGCCACCGACGGAAAAACGGACGACGTGTCAGCTGACACGATCTACCTTATGAGAATTGCGTGCAAGCGATTTTTCACCGACGTTCGTGACGTACGTTTTACGCACGTCGCTACGTCAAAACCAAAAAATTTCTGATTTTTACGTAGGAAACGTGTCAGCTGATCGCTCTTCGCCACACAGTGTTGCCTATTCAACTATTTGCATGTTGAGTTTGGGCCGTTTGCAATTATTTTACAAAAATACCCAAAAAAGTTTTAAATATTGTCGAAATATCTAAAAAATTTTGACTTATGTTAAAGTTTATAAATAAATATACTATATGTAGTTATTTAATATTATTTTCGACATTTTCCAAAATGAAAAATTACAAATACAAAAGTAGAGGTTTGGGTAAGCATACATGCAAACTGAGGAATGGTAACACTGTATTGAATGTTTCTACGTAAGTCCAACGTTCATAAAAAATCGCAAATTTGCTCACGTACGTCAACCGCCACCGTCCGTCAGACACGTCGGTGGCTGTTTGCAACTTAATAGTCCAGTTACCCACCGACGCAAGCACGTAGTACGTGTCAGCTGACACGACCTGCCTTATGAGAATGCCGTGTAAGCGAACACTCACCGACGTTCAATTTTTCCGTATACGTAGAACGCAGCGTAGAAATCAAACTAATTTTGATTTTTTCCGTAGCGACGTGTCAGCTGATTGCTCTCGCACATGACAGTGTTGCCTATTCATACCTTTGTATGCTGATTATGGATCCTTTGCAGTTGTTTCACAAAAATACCAAAAAATAGCTACTAAATTTTCAGAATACTGTTGAAATAACCCAAAATTACTAAAGTAATTTGTTGATTTTAATTAAATTTAGTTGCTACACTTATTTAATATTAGCTTTAGACTTTTATTAGATAAAAAATAATCGATTAAAAAGTATGTGCTTACGTTAGCATGCATAAAAACTGATCAATGGCAACAGTGTATTAAATGTAAACAAAAGCAAATGGCTGATTTATGCGTTACCGCTACGGGAATAAAATTCGCCCAAATTTACGTACGTACGGGACACATATACGTACGTTACACACGTCAGCGGGTAATTGGACTATAAGTATTTGCTGATGCTAAGTATTTCTATGCTGCGACAATTTCCCACGATTTGGGCCAAGCCATTGAAGTAGCTTGGAGCTATACGCATATGAACAATTTTCCGGCTGCTAACGTTACATTCGCATGGAGGTTTTATTTAATTTATACGAAATAATAACAAAAATGTTAGAAACGTCCAAGGTTTTGCTACTTATGCTATCAGGTAGGCCTATACCTTCATTTTAAGAGTAAAATTAGTTTGATGGCTACCATACCGTAAAAGTTATAAGCGCGTGAAACGCACTGCTAATGTTACATCATTTGGAAGTGAGATCAAGATATAGATCATGGCTGGTTTGATTTCTGCGAGCTTGCTGAGACAATCTTCCCAATTTTTCTTCATGGTATATAGCAAGGATGCCACAAGGTCATGGCATACCGCTTTACCAAAATCTTTAGGATTTTTTAGCGTAATTTAACATAAAATAAGGCACTGCCTACGATACACAAAGCACTGCTAGCGTTACACGTGCGAAAACTGAGTATCTGTACATATGTATAATAAAATTGTAACCGTTGATCTCTCAACCAGTTTTGTGGTTATCAAATAAAAGGTGCTGATGAGTGCTCCAATATGTAATTCTATTTATTTTTATGATATCTGTGGTCACAAGCAATAATCGCTTATATTGCTGATTATATATATGTATATTAATTGGCTACAAATAAAAGTATATGGCATAGTTATAATTATGTTTATATGTACCCTGATGTAGGAAAAAAAGAAAAAGACCACAGTGCTTGCAATATTTGCCAAAAAAAAACTATTTGGTTTACTTTCCCAGAAAATCGGTCATTTGTATCTATAGATGTGCATAAGTGTCAGCGTCCCAACAAAAAGCAAGAAGACATTGTTGGTGGATGTTTAAGCGACTTAAACAATTTCTTTCGTTTATTTCATTTGCGACCCTTTTAATAATTCTCACCCAGCTTATGAAATATTCTGAAGATATTATTTTTGGCTGCCTAACCCAATTGGGGTTTTTCCAAACGAAAATGAGGAAGCCAGTCTCGTGCAATGCCTCAGAACCACAGTGCTCGCCCCCAATAAATACATACAAGGTGTAACAGGTGCTCTGCATCCTCCCAGTTCTATATAGAACAAATACATAATAAAATAATAACTTACTAAAAGGTCGTCCCTATTAACCCGTGCTCGGAAAAAAAAAACTTCTCGCTCCCTCAAAGCTTAGACGGTGGATTTTAAGGGCGCCGTTTTGATTTCCTACATTTCCATGGGCAGTCTTTTTTTAATATTAGACTTAAGTCTTTCTCAAGCTTAACGCTTATATAAGAATGCTTGTAACAACATTTTTCTCAAGACTTTTGGTTTGTTGGGTAGACGATGATCTGTTGGGGTGTGTTGGGCTGCATGCCTTTGGTTATTGTTAGCGTGTACGAATTAGAGTAAATATGTATTGTAGGGAATAAGTAGTTCATAAGAATTGTTAAGCATAAATAGGCTGTTTTTTTACAGTTAAGCAAGATTTGGATTTCGGCACTCAAGGGTGTCTCTCCAAAATAATTTTTGTTTCATTTCTGAATTCGTAGTCATCTCAAAGTCAAATAGTAGTATTTTCCAATAAAACAGCCCTGTAGAAGGAGACTATACACATATGTACATTAAGGCGTTTCACGCTTCATACAAAACAAATGGATATGCTGTTTCCATCGGAATTATAAACTTCAATGTATTCTAAGACCTTGATAAAAATATTTCGAAAAAATATTAAGATTTACCAGAGCTAAACCGCGTTAAAAAAAACGCTAAAAATATGATTTTTTTTTTGTATAAAATCCAAATGCTAACGTTATAAACACTGTTTAAATAATAGAACACCCTGAAGCTTAGGAAACTATAAAAAAATTATCTTCTAGTTATCGTCGTTATTAGCACTGTGAACTTTTTTTTTTAATTTTAATCAACACATACAAAAATTTTGAAAAATAAATATCCGAGCCGTGCGGATGGCTTAGATAAAACAACACAAAAACAACAAAAATAATGAAAAAAATTATATTAATTTCTCTACCTCAAAAATATAAAAATAAAACATGAAATGTTGAAGCATCTCAAGATAATATTACAGCAGGGTGCGGTGAACGCTCAAAAGATATCGTATCTTAAACAACTTATCACTGCATAAAATTCAGTAGTTGGTATTTCTCGCGAGTAAGTAAGCTAATGCATGTGCAATCTCTCGCAAGCAACAGCAATAGTGCAAGCGTAGTCAATTATATTTCTAGGCATCGATCGTTCGTTTATCTTTGGGTTTTCCCTAATAACTTAAAGCAAAAAAATAATAGTTCCCAGTTGTACAACAAAATTTAAGATATACTTAAAATTTTACTTCAGTGCTATTATATGTATGCATTTATATGAAAAAACCAGATTAGCACATTAAAATCTAAAGTATCAATGACAGACCAGTAGAAATTAATATAAAGATCTTTGACTTTCAATATTTTGTTTTCGCCGTTCTGCAAAATAAAACCAATATTCTTTTCAGGGAAATCAAGTTTCTTTTCATTTGGCCCAATCTAATGCATATGTAGGTACAGTAAACTGTCCCAAAAAATGAAAGATGGTTGATTAAAACGCATACTCCCTAACTTTAATAATTATGCATCAAAAACTATCCTGCCAAAGTTTTATGCAATTCGGGCCGTGGCAATCCGTGCCACATTGCAGTTGAAGTTATTAGCAAAAGCTTACTTCATTTCCCTGCGTTTTGCCAAATTATTCATTTATCTACTCGTTTTACTCTCATTAATGTATCCCTACCTTATAAGGACTTCATAATTAGTAAATCGGAATTTCTTTGCTTTTACCAGGTACTCAGGATGTCTTTTGAAGGATCAAAACCGGTAAAGCATCCTGAAAAATTTCAAGAAAATGTGGATATGTGGGTATCAATCCAAAGGACTACTCAAAAATAGGCGAAATATAACCTTTTTTTTTGAATTATCCTTTCAGGACATGCTAGTAGTGCCCTTTTTTTCAATATCTTTGTAAGGAATCCTGTTATCCTTATACAAATTTAAAGAAGGAAATTTGTTGCCGTCTCCTTTATTTATAGAAAAATGTAAAAATGTTGTCGTTTTTATAGCCCTAATGGACTTTTTAGCGGACTTAGTATAAGTTACTAGCTAAAACTTCAACTTAAAAGTGGCACGGGTTATCATTATCCTAGAACAATAAAACTTCGCACATATGTTATTAAGACCATAACCGACCATATAAAATTTCTAAACAAAATTTTTTTCCACACATTTTTGGGACGCTCTAATGTACAGGTGATATATGGGCGTTTCCTACGTGACGGACGTTCCTTTTGCAAAAACATTTGTAAAAGTAATTAACACAATTGCTTTTCGTTAAATGTCATTTTTTTTTGGAAAGTAT
Source organism: Sphenella marginata (assembly GCA_951509765.1). Lineage (NCBI taxonomy): Eukaryota > Metazoa > Arthropoda > Insecta > Diptera > Tephritidae > Sphenella > Sphenella marginata. The sequence continues at coordinate 82,535,979 of OX608080.1, read as the reverse complement.
GTGATTTAGCGCTACCTATCCGATACCAAAGTAAAGTAACGCCCTTAATTGTAAAATACTGTTCAAAAGAGATTTGATGTTGGTGTTCGGACGTTCTCTAAATGGAAGTTATATTTGAGGCCAGTGGTAACTTCTACGAAACTCTGCGAATCTGTTGGTGCTACGCAAAAATTATGGAGGGGTGACTGATAGAGCAATATATGACAAGTGCTAATGAACAAATTAAATTTTGCTACTTTGCTTAGTCACTGAAAAAAATTGGTTCTAAGTTGTTCGGACGTTCCAAATTTTTTCATACGTTTTTTTGTTTTAAATTTTTTAAAAATAAAATGCATCTAATATTTTTAAAGTTTATATATTCAATACAATGAGACTGAACAATCATAATAACTAACAAAATTTAAACAGTATATTTAATTGATAACGCCGTACGTCGGGCAAGTAGGTTTCTTCCCTCTTCACAAGAAAAACTGTGAAGCCCTTCAAGTCTATTTATTCTAATAAGTGAAAGCCACGTTCGGATAATGGGCTTGCGAGCTCGTCAATTTCTTAAGAGTCCATATATAGGATTTTGATTCCACTCATAATATTATGCTTTTTCGCGCACGTATAAAAATCGGAAGGTTTATTTAAAATTAAGTTTTGTGTTCGGACTACTTCCCATACTTAGGTTTTTAAACTGACTTGAGAACCCATCGGAAAATATGTACAACTGGTTAAAAGTAGTTGCACAATTGCGGTAATGAAACCGTAAACATCTTCTTTGTTGTGGGTAAGTTTGTTACTGATTGTTGCAAATTATTGGGTTTTGCGATATAAAAAGGCAACACAAGTAAAAATTGTTACTTGTCCGTAGCTAAAATGAGCTGAATGCACTTCATCTCGTAAACTAAGGCCCGGTTTCACCAGCTCGACTTAACTTGGTTAAGTCACGATTTTCACTTTTTCAGTTTCACCATATAACTTAACTAAGTCACAACTTAGTCAGCCTGCCAGCTGACTTATCCTCGACTAAGTCAGTGTTGCTGGCATTCGAAACCCATACGTCAGAAATGTTACTGATTTGCTTTGTGCACCGTCCCAGTTGGAAACTTTGCCATGCATGACTTTAAGCGTAGATGCACGTTAACGTTTGTTTGGAAGAATGCACTACCAAACCATCTTTTTCAATGACGCACTATTTTACCACCTTCCAATCAAAGGGATATGCTGCCTACGATCTATATATTCCTTGGTGCATTTTTATATATTACCATTTCTCAATGGGTATTGGTATGAAAAATACTACTATGTATAAAACAGCTGATCGGGTTGTTGTGGTCAAAACTATTTAAGTTGCTAAGTTGGTGAAACCCAAAAGTAAGTTAGTCGCAAATCTAGGCTAACTTAAGTCGCGACTTAGTTTTAGTCTTAGTCAAGCTGGTGAAACCGGGCCTAAGTCTATAGTTTTCTGCAACTACGGACATTCCCATTTATAATATCCTTTCATTTCTCGATACGAGTACTTTTTATAAATGTTTTTAATGAAATAGAAAGACGACACAAAACTTACTTATGCCACCGAATGCCGAGAAAGAACTAAAGTTACACCTGTATTTTTTTTAAATATACAGCTTTTTTCGCGTCCGTATGTTTTGAAAAATCACATATTTTAATTTTGAATTATACTTCAACTAGTAAATTTTAGAAGTGATATTTTAATTAGTATGAGTGATTATGCAACACATCAAATATGTTTATGAAATTCGTTCCAACTTTTGTTCAGGTTAAGCTATTATAGCAAGTTTTTTGAAGACGAGACTGAACTTTTTTTTTTAAATAATCAGGAGTAGTTGAAAAGTCGCTCTTGGTATGTGGTTAACCAATTGGAATAATATTTTAAAGCATGAAAGACGACATAAATAGCTGTCGATAGGAATCGAACTAACTTTCCTAGATATAACTTCGTTTTTCTGCTCTTGGTTGACAATTTTCAGGAAACGCCCATATGTATTCATATCAAAGATATTATATTTTCCAGAAAATTTTATGGAATACAATTTTGCGCAAACATATATTTAACCACTTTACGCTACCTAAAAAGGCTTATCGCTTATTTATACTCAACAGGTAAAGAAAAGAAAAAAATATTCAAAAATTATATTCTATTAACAGACGCACGAACTTACGTGCATCTGAAAATTACACTGTGACACAAAATGAGGGTTCATCTCTCCGTAATTGATGAAACTAATTGGAAGTGAAACTTGATCACTCCCATATCAAAACCTCATACTGGGTTTTTGGCCTATCGGTCTGGTTTTTTTTTTATTCGTATTTGAAGTTGGCAACCCTGTGTATGGGAAAAATTTACTAAAACTTGATCAAATAAGCAATTTTAGGTGGGTTTTTTTTTGTATACAACTATTTTTGGGTCGAGGAACTCATTTTTGACATTAGTTTTTACCTAAATCGCACGGTAGGTGGCGCTGTCATACAATTTTTCAAATTCTTGGTAGTTTCTCATCCAAAAATAGTAATAATAGTAAATTTAAAAAGGAAACGTACGAATCTGTGAAGTATCTACTAGAAGCAGTAAACTATGGAAGCCATAAATGGCGTATATGTTGCGATTTGAAAATGGTAGCTCTTCTTTGTGGACTACAAGGTGGATATACGAAGAATACGTGTTTTATATTTATGTTTGTGGAATACATGTTATAAAGGGAACCAATACCAAAAACATGATTGGGAGATCAGAGAAGATTTAGTTGTTGGATCAGATAATGAAATACACATTCCCCTTGTTCCAATTGAAAAAGTCTTGCTACCTCCACTACATATCAAATAAGGTATTTTTAAAAATTTTGTTAAAGCACTTCCTGCAGATGGACCAGCTTTTATTACATTAAGGTCAATATTTCCACGACTTAGTGCAAGCAAAGTAAAAGAAGGTATTACATATTTACATATACAAAATATTTTTTAAGATTTATGTAATTACTATGAGGAAGAGGAGGAAGTAAACTTACCGCCTTTAAAAATGTTCAAGTTTTAGTTTTTTATTACCGTTATTCTTGTATGCTTTTTCATGGCCACTGTTTTTCAAATTGTCAGAAAATAATTCAAATGTTAACAAAAAGATTACTTTGCTTTTTTTCCTATAAAAATACGTTTACTTAATTTTTTATTAAAACACTTTTCACACCTGTAAATATATATGATTAAAGGGAAATTATTGTAAAGTGAATTATCTGAGAATGAAAAAAGTTTGGATTTAATTTAGCATCTTCCTCACATTAATATAAATATTTTGCTTATCAGTATACTAGCTTAGTATTTGTAGTTTGCCGTCATACCTTATAAATTGACGTGACCCTTTTAGTACCAACTACATTAGTCGTAAAAGTTAACTGTTTGAATAGACAAAACTTTATTTGCGTTTTCCCAAAAAATTAGAATTTTGAGTTAACCCTGTTTACAGTGGAACGAGCGATATATGATCATTTCGACAATAAAACCGATAAAATGCAAGTATTTTTACTTAAACAAACCAAAAACCTTACTTTTCCATGAAAAATTTGAAAAATTTTATGACAGCGCCACCTACAGTGCAATTTAGGTAAAAACTAATGTTAAAAATGAGTTCCTCGACCTAAAAATAGTTATATACAAAAAAACCACCTAAAATTGCTTTATTTGATCAAGTTTTAGTCAATTTTTCCCATACACAGGGTTGCCAACTTCAAATACGAATAAAAAAAAAACCAGACCTATAGGCCAAAAACCCAGTATGAGGTTGTGATATGGGAGTGATAAAGTTTCATTTCCAATTGGTTTCATCAATTACGTAGAATCTTGTTGCACAGTGTTATTGGTATAACAATTGCCAACCATGCATGCAACTGCTAAAAATTACCAGTACCTGGGATCCCTTATACATGTGAGATGCAGCAAAAACATATGTCTACATTAGGCTGGGTTGATTTGTATGGACGAAAGTTAACCGATATCGCGCCATCGATTTTTCGATAGGTTTTGGGCTCAGGAAAAAAAGTTCCACTACGCATACCCCAAAAAATAATTTTCGAGGCTGCGAAATTTGATTTTTTTGAATTTTCTTCGACTTTGATTTTTAAGGTTTTCTTCATGACCTACTAAACAAACTTTCATTTGGTTTGCAAATTTCCATGTAAGCCCTTTACGACCCAAAAATGTCCGCTAAAAACGTTGGCGATAACAGTTTTTTGAAAAAAGCAATATTTTTTGGGTTTTGGGAACTGTTTGGGTCAAAAAATCTACGATTTCGCTTTTTTTTTAAGGGTTTTTTCAGCATACATAATAATTTTCGAGCCTGCGAAATTTGATTTTTTTGAATTTTCTTCGACTTTGATTTTTAAGGTTTTCTTCATGACCTACTAAACAAACTTTCATTTGGTTTGCAAATTTCCATGTAAGCCCTTTACGACCCAAAAATGTCCGCTAAAAACGTTGGCGATAACAGTTTTTTGAAAAAAGCAATATTTTTTGGGTTTTGGGAACTGTTTGGGTCAAAAAATCTACCCTTTCGCTGTTTTTTTTAAGGGTTTTTTCAGCATACATGCAAACACTTTTTCGATGAAAACGAATTTGTCTCACATATCCTTTCCCACTCAAAATTATGCGCTAAAAACGTTGGTGATAACAGTTTTTTGAAAAAAAATTTGTTTTCGGGTTTTGGAACATATTTTGGTTGAAACATCTACTTTTAATTTTTTTTTTTCATTTTCAAGGCTCCAAATCATTTTTTTTGGTGTCAATTAGCGTAGTCCCATGTGAATTCATGCGCTAAAGACGATGGTAAATTCAGTTAAAAAAAAAAATTATTTAATGGAGTTTTAGATGAATTTTGGTCGAAAAAGCCAATTTTTTAGATTTTTCATTGACAAAACTCTATTTTAGTATTCATTTGGCGATGTAATGAAAAAATCACTAAAATTTTTTTGTTTTCTCTTCCTGGTGCGATTTCATATGTATTAGTGATCGATATTAGTGACCGATATTCAGACATCAATGTCGATCGTTGACAAATGCAAAACCAAGTAAGTAGTTGGGAAAATAACTGCGACTGGGGTTTTGCATTTATCACGAGAGACGCCTTACTTGGTTTTGTGGTGGTAATCGATTCGATTAATTACTCGATTAATCGAATAAAGGCACAGCCCTAATTAATACCATCTTCTTCCACCAAGTGTTCTTATTAATTCTCTCTCTTACTTTATTCTCTTTATGAGTAATCTACCATCAATGATCTCCTATTTTTCTCTTTCTCATTAATACTTTAATTATAACTCTCATATTAACTGTTACTTTTAGTTGAAGTTTTAAATTTATTTATTTAAAAAGTTTTTTCATGTTTCATTCTTTCGACAAAATAAGTGTAGACAAACAGTTTATTAAAAAATAAGCAAAAGTAAAGGTGCGTAATTACTGCAAATTTATGTGAAAAGTGCATTTGCATTGATCAAACTTTGGATTTTTTTGCGGTTGTGTGGTGTTAATATTATTTTTCTTGAATTATTTGTGCACAGTGAAAAAGTGAATTAAGGAATACAGTATGGACGTAGGAGGATCATCATCATCAGGATATGTAGAGCACATTGGGGGCGATATAGAAGAAGCATCAACGTCAGCACCGTTAGGCAACTTGTATTCTTAAGGCTGGTTTTCATTAGGTCAAAATATGACATCAAATGGTGGCATACTAATGAAAACGGCTGGCATATGGAGTCAATTGCGTTTGCAGTCAGTTTTGACGACTCTTTGTCATATAAAATGACATGCATGTGAAAACTGTCAAATTCCAGTATGACAGCGCAGTTTGCAACGATTGACACGATTGCCAACATGTTGGCAAATCTATTTCATTTGACTCAATTCGTTTGTGGAGTCGGGTTCGCACCCCAAATTTTGTGAAAAAATTTTTTTTTTCCTTTTTTATATTATTTTTTATATTTTTTCCATTTTATATTATTGTTTTCTTTTGTAATCCTGTAATATTACCATTTTGTGGTCGGCTACGTTATATTCATATCTCAAATTTGTATATTTTTGTGTCGAGGACAAAACAAAAAAGTGAAAATATATAAAAAAAATAATACTTGCAATTAAAAAACAAAGAAAAGTTAATAAAAAGTTAAAAAACATTTAACAAAAGTTGGGGTGGGAACTCGCTACCCTACAATTGATAGTGGAGTAGCTTGTCAAACAGCTGACTGGGCAATTGTAGTGAAAACGGGATGTCAATCGTCTGACACCACAATTTTACGTCAGTCTTTAACACGCTCTGCTTTATCGACTTCATGTCAGTTTTTAAGTCGTAATGAAAACACATTTGACACCATATCGCCATAGTGTCAGTTAAGTCAGTTTTTGTGGTCAGTCATTTTGACCTAATGAAAACCAGCCTTTATAATGTGGAACTATTTGGGCCAGCGATATAGATGAGCTTTCTTTGCCAACAGAATTCCATATTCTGAAGTTTTACTTTTTTTTGGCCGATCAGGCCAGACAGACAAAGACTTTTACACCGAACGTTTACAATAAACTTATACAAATTTGGAGCAAACTGAATATTGATTTATTGGATAAAAAATCATCACAAAAAAACAACATGCATTACTTGAAAAATAAAAGGAATTGTCTAGGTCTTGACGATATTTAGAAAATTTTCAAAGTTTCGTGGATGGTACAAAGAAAATATTCTTCATAGCACAATGCAAATGCCCACTGCAAACACATCTTTGCAACTGTGGCAAAATTCCCGATAACCTTAAAGACTTCATTTTTGACCAGCACAACGATAGAACACTAACAATACCTGTTGTTGAGGATCGTTCAGAGTCAGAAGTGTTTACAATACTATCATCATTGCTATCATCTGGTGATGTAACGTATCAGCCAACTCCCTCAGCTTTGCAACATGATACTCGAATGGATGTGTGTGATACATCGTCCCAATCCCATTATTCTCTAAGATACAGTATACCAAAGTTTGCAATGATGTGCGATAGATTGGGCGTGACAAGCAGAGTTGCATCTTGCCTAGCGTCAGCTTTGTTTGAAGACATTGGATGGAAAGATAGTCACGGCCAAACCATTGTTTGTGACAAAAACAAAGTAGAAAGAGAAAGGAGAAAACTTAGATCGGATGTTCTCCGCCGACGCACAACAGGGTGTTTGGAAGCATTTTCGTTTGACGGTCGAAAAGACGACGCCTTGACTCAAAAAAGTAGATGTTTCAACCAAAATATGTTCCAAAACCCGAAAACAAATTTTTTTTCAAAAAACTGTTATCACCAAAGTTTTTAGCGCATAATTTTGAGTGGGACAGGATAAGTGAGACAAATGTGTCGAAAAAGTGTTTGCATGTATGCTGAAAAAACCCTAAAAAAAAAAAAGCGAAAGGGTATATTTTTTGACCAAAACACTCCCCAAAACCCAAAAAATATTGATTTTTTCAAAAAACTGTTATCGCCAACGTTTTTAGCGGACATTTTTGGGTCGGAAATTTGCAAACCAAATGAAAGTTTGTTTAGTAGGTCATGAAGAAAACCTTAAAAATCAAAGTCGAAGAAAATTCAAAAAAATCAAATTTCGCAGGCTCGAAAATTATTTTTTGGGGTATGCGTAGTGGAACTTTTTTTTCCTGAGCCCAAAACCTATCGAAAAATCGATGGCGCGACGTCGGTTAATGAATCGACCCGCCCTAGTCTACATACTTGGCATAGATAATTTTTAAACAATGGTATTCATCATTGAGTTGACCTTGGGCTTTTAAACAGTTTTTGGTTTTTATTATTTTATTTCATTATTTTTTGTGAGGAAATATGAACTGAACCACTGGTTAGCAGAACAATAAGACGGCATTCGCTTTTTTCTACCTATACCGGAGCCCTTAGATTAGCATAACAAAGAAATTAACTTCATATGTTGTATATAACACTTACATTTATTAAAATGTCAATTTCCTTCACACTTATGTATGTGTATTACAAAGCAAAATGCAGTTTTCCAGTAAGCTAGTATATCTGTTGCGAAAGGCATCCTTTGTAAGTATGATAAATTATCAAGCTTTTGTCGGATGTTCGCACTGCTTTGAGTTGTCCTTAGACCACTGGTCATGTTATTAAGCTTCGCCTCTAAAATATTGTAGGGATCATTGAGGGAAACCGGCATACTATCTTCTGATTCAATTCCTTCGTTAGTTATATTTCCTTCGCACCTGAGAAAATTAATATTTTTGATGCATACATGTAGTAAGCTATATTATTTAAACATACCACTGCATTCTTTTTCTCATCCTTAGTCATATACGGGGAATCCAAGAAGTTAAATCTTGGGTCCAGATATATACCAGCAAGGAAAGCAGCGGTGTCCAGTAACAATTCCTTTCTCTTTCCCATGGATTCTAACAGCTTGGCAGAAAACACATTTTCAGACATCCTTTTCAATTTAGCTTCACATACTAGCCAGTGTCTGTAGAAATCGCCAATCACGTATTGCTCGGTTTGAAGTTGTTTAGTACATTGCGCCATTGGTGTAAATGCATTTACAAATTGTTCTACGAAATTCCAATCAATTTCACAGTTGATAGGAAACTCCACATCATTCCCATTCATGCGTTCTTTAAAACTCAAAAGGGACATTTCAAAAGTGGAGTTCCAGCGGGTTATGTTGTCAACCGGTGGCAAACGTAGATCCGTAGTATTCCCTCCGCTCCTAATACTCGTCCTGAGGAGTTTGACAATTTTCCTGCAATCATCCAGTTTATTTTGCATGTCCTTAAACGCATGATGAGCTGCTAATTGAATTATATGGGCAGCACATCTTACTATCGCTAATACGGAATTCAAGTGGTCGTGTACTGATTCGTAGTCATCATTTTTATTTTCTGAAGGTGCTTCTAAGTCATCATTTTGTAAATCAGCCATTTCTTGATGGAGTAGTTTTGAGGCAATGAATGCTGACATTGATATTATTGGCCTTAACAACCGCGCCGTAACCTCTGCCTACTCCAAACTAGAAAAAGAAGCGGAAAAATGGGTTTGGTGGTGAACGAGGGCAAAACAAAGTGCATGCTGTTATCAAGCAAAGAGTCAGCGCACTCACGCTACTGCTGGCAGCAAAAAGTTCGAAATAGTGAAGAACTTCTTTTACCTTGGATTAGGCATTAACTCCAACAATAACGTCAGCCTAGAAATCCAACGAAGAATTGCACTTGCAAATAAATGCTACTTTGGACTGAGTAGGCAATTGAAAAGTAAAGTCCTCTCTCGACGAACGAAAATCACACTCTACAAGTCACTCATCGCTCCCGTCCTGCTATATGGTGCAGAAGCGTGGACACTAACAACATCTGACGAGGCGGCATTGGGAGTATTCGAGAAAAAAGTTCTGCGAAAGATTTGTGGGCATCTACGCGTTGGCGTCGGCGAGTATCGAAGAAGAATTAATGATGAGTTGTATGAGCTTTACGCAGATGTCGAAATAATACAGCGCATTAAAACACAACGGCTTCGCTGGCTAGGCCACGTCGTGCGAATGAACGAAGACGCTCCAGTCCAGAAGGTATACTTATCGGCACCCGCCAGGTGGAAGCAGGGGAAGAGGAAGACCACCACTCCGATGGAAGGAGTCAGTTGGCGCAATGAAGAAATGACTGGCGAGCTATGTTGGACGGTCAAAATCGCTCAGGCGGTTAGATGGCCATTTAAAGAAGAAGACAAAATTTGCTGTATGCCTCTTTTTAAAAGGGACCTGATGATGAGCCTGGAAACTCTGAAACATGTAATCCTATCCATCGCTGTTGATTTTTTCCTTTGTAATTTTTCTCCAATTATCAATTTTTCCCAAAAACTGACAATATTAATTCGCTTAGAATTATTGTTAACGGGTCTCGAGCTTGCTCATAACTTACAAATTTGTAAACAAAATAGACTGCAAAATCCAACAACAAAATACATTGAAACCATAGCATGGGTTTACGTTCATATGTAAATATGTACAAACAAAAAGACCAACACACATCATAACATACAGACGCATGTCTTAAGAAATTTTGTGTATACAGTTGGCAAGAACAAACAAAAACAAAAGGGAATTAATTGAAGTGGAGACGAATACATTGTGATGTCACAGGGCATCATAGCTTAGTGTTAGAGTTTTCTAACAGCGGCTGTGGTGCAGACACTGGTTCGCATCCCAGTGTCCGAAAAGGAATCTGATAATGAGCATGGAAACTCTGAAACATGTAATCCTATCCATGCTGTTGATTTTTTCCTTTGTAATTTTTCTCCATGTTTGATGTTCTTTCATATTTGTATTAATAAAATCTTCACTTTGCTCACTTGCAAACTAAAAACAGAAATAAATTTTGGATGTATAACTTTCTTAAAACAGATGAAATCATAATTTTGCATCTATGTACATCGTAAGAACAACGATCGCGATTGCTCAAAAATACAATCTTCTCAATTTGTGCTCCTAACTTATCGCGAGAAATGCAAAGGCAAACGAGCGTTCTTTAAAACATCGAAACCATTTTTCGTTTTTTACCTATAGCGTATGCAATTATTTTATGCATAAACATTGAAAACGAACAAGCATACAAACGGGATCGCTCGTAGCAAGGCTGCTGGTGAGAAAAATCTTCTTACTGGAATGTCAAAGTTCATATCTATGAACGAAGCTATTTCGAAATTCACAAATAGCTGTATTGAAGTCACGGGTAACCCAAATACATGTTAAGCCTGACGCGCCCACAAAATAATTACCGCGGTAATTTCTTCGGAAATAGTAACTACCGAGGTAATCAAAGACGAAGGTTTTAAAACAATTCAAATCGGTATATTAATACCTTTTCAAATTTTTTTTCAATTTTCACTAAAGGACCCAAATATCCAAAAAACATTTATTTAGACCAAGTACTTAGAAATTATGATTTAAACTGTGATCCAAAGAATATCCTGTGAAAAATTCATGTACATCGGTTGAGTACTTTGAACGCATAGTTATAACACATATAAAGTTATTTACTCATTTTCAGCTTTAACCAGCGAATTACATATTTACACACCTCTGGCAATCGCCACAAGCTTTCATAAACAAATTATTGCTGACACGTCAGTTTATCTTTTATTTTTTCATCCAGAATTTCCCACAGGTAAAATCTTAATAACTAAATGTTATTTTGCATTTCTTGTTTCGCAATCGGAGTTGCGCCCAATTCAGAGAATAAGCGCAACTTATAAAAATATTGTTTTCAATTGCACACGCATCCGGTTGAACGCTAAATGCTTACGCTAGCGTCTGGCTTATTTTGTGCAAGCGATTGTTGTTGTACTATTTTGCGCAAGCATTGTTGTTGCTTGCGTTAACTAAATTTTGAACTTAAAAGAATAATTATCAAAAATTAGACTTCAGTCCTCGTTCTGCATTGTGTCGGTTGATAGTAACAAATAATTTGTCATTTGGCGCCCGAGCTAAAAATAAAGAATTTATAGTTACAAAAAGTTTGAAGTTTAACTAAACTGAAATTAGTTTTAAAGGTCAACTAAAATAAAATTAATTAGTTACAAAAATTTAAAAACTTGACTAAACTGAAATTAGTTTAAAGGTCAACCATAATAATATTAATTAGTTACTGAGATTTTACACAAACAACAAGCTTGTGTTTTTGGTCTTTATATTTGAAGTATCCTGGTTCGAAACGAGCTATAGACCTATTAATAATTTTTTCTGCAGCGAAATGTTAGCTTAATAGTTAGCAATGCGTGCCAAAATTTCTCTGATGAGTGAAGTTAGCAACTTCCGAAATGGATCTATAAGAAAAGCTATGGCGGTTGTCTCTAAATTTTTCCTGTTCAACTCAACAAAAAACTTTTAATAATTAATAAAAATTAGTTACAAAATTTAAAGTTTAACAAAATTTTTAAAGAAAATACAACCGGAAAAGTTAAGTGAAAAGAACAAACAAAAAACAATAATTTAAGATTCTTTTGAGAAAAAAAAGAAACATAAAGTGCCACTAGCAAAAAAAAAGTGCCACTAAAGAAAAAGCAAAAAAAGAGTGCCACACCAAAAACATTAATTTAAGAAATAAACAGAAACATAAAGAGCCACTAGCAAAAAAAGTGCCACTAAAAAAGTGCCACACAAAAAAACATAAAAAGCAACATCAGCCGACCGTGTGTCCTAGGAAGGGACCCAAGTAGTGAAGCAGCAAGCAGCCGAAGCAGAAAGCAGTGAAACAAACAGGAGCATCCCACGGGACCTAGCGGGATGAGGACCAAACGAGAGATTTATGTTAAGAGCAAAAAATTAGTAATTATTAAAGCAAATCTTAAGAAAAATAAAATTCAAAAAAAAAAAAAAAGGATTTTGTAAAAAGAAAATTATAGTAAAACAACTACTTAGACTAATTTATAAGAAAATTTTCGCTGCGACACGGAAATTCTTTCGGGCAAACAGAAAAAAAAAACAGTTTGAGCCTGTGTAAAAACAAAATTTTTTTCTCTAATAAAAATAAAAAATATAAAATAAAGTTCTTTTTAGACAATGCTTTTGTGGTAGGCAATTTTTGGCAAACAAGTTAATTAGTTCTTTTAGTCTACGCGAAAACAAAGAAATAAACTAATAATGGCAAACCCCAACAATTTAATTAGGCCACCTGTTCTGGCCAACCCCAACCCGCAACCAGTCGCAAATCCAACTCTACAAGCCACTCCGGAACTACAAAACTTAGTTAGAAACCTACTGACTCAGATACTAACAACGGACGGACGAACATTAATTCAGGACATAGTTAGAACAGATACCAGCCCAGTACCTATAACGGCGCATAGGAACAATCTCACAGAAATTGATAAGATCCCCGACGTAGTGAGATCGTTGAGGGAATTTTCAGGGAAACCTGCGGAATTTAACTCATGGAAGAAAAGTGTTGAGAGGATACTTCATATCTATGAACATACAAAAGGGACGCCCAAATACTTTGGGATATTGAATGTAATAAGAAATAAAGTAGTAGGTAGTGCCGACATTGCACTAGACTCATATAACAACCCTCTAGACTGGACGGCCATCTCAATGTGTCTCACGACACATTACGCAGACAAACGTGACTTAGGTACACTAGAGTACCAAATGACGGGACTGATCCAGGGCAAAAATTCAGTCCAGGACTTCTACCAAAAAGTATATTTCCACCTTTCCCTGATATTAAACAAAATTGGATGTATGGAGGTAAGCCCGGAATCCATAAGACTCCTTACGGAAACATATAGGATAAAAGCTCTGGACACATTTGTCAGAGGCATTAACGACGACCTTCCCCGATTATTAGGCATGCGGGAACCAAAGGATCTTCCAGAAGCACTACATCTGTGCTTGAAGCTGGAAAACCAAAAATTCATGAGTGCTCATGCAAACCATCAGAATGGATTAGACAACTACAATATTAAACCACCACTGCCACCACGAACTTACCTAAAACCACCACAATTCTATCCCGAGCTAGCACACTTACCCCAACCCCAACAGCGATTTAATCAATTTCCCCAAAGGCCACAACAGTACCCTCAAGCCCCAAATAACCTCAGCAGACCACAATTCCCACGACAGCCGGAATCCAACCCCGGACGTAGAGAATGGATCTGCTGTATATGCTGGAAGAAAATTTATGTGAAACGTTCACATTCGGTACAATGCTCTAATTGTAGCAGATGGTTGCATCTAACTAGTTGCTCCGGACTAAATCCCTCTACTCAAAGACGCGCTAGTTTTTATAGAACTTTTGTGGCCCCTTGCTGTTCACGTCCTATGACGTCCAGTGGCCGTCGTCGATCAAGTATCGCTCCGCCTCATATGTCTGACTCTGTCACATCAGTCTCCACGACTAGCACTAATAATGCACATCAGCAAGTAGACCTTCCGAGCGGCCGCTCACGCCCCCAGGCGTCAACATCTCACACAGCAGCTCACAGCTACTCCCTACGTAGCACTTCCCAAGTGGATTTGAGCAATGCTGAGCGTCCGCTCTCTCCCACCCCCTCGGTCAGCCCCTCTTCTACCAGCATTAGCACGAGTATAAGCCACAACCATCAGCTCCTGCTCCCTTATACTACGTGCACTGTTTGTCGGTTAAGATTATATATGCCGTTGGCATCAGTCAAGTGCAATAACTGCCTTGGCCTGTGTCACCTGCTCATATGCTCTGGACTCGCGAACAGGAACCTATGGACTGATACGTACGTTGCGCCATTCTGTCGAGCTACGCAACCTTCAACGTCGTCCGACTCGCCTCTAACTTCTGGTAACGCGATTCCTTCGACTTCAAGATTGCGCCGTAGTGCGCGACCCAGCCTATTACCACCTAGGCATACGCACCAGTCCTTGACCCCTGGCATCAACTCTGCTCCCCCTGCACATTTCGGTATCCTGCAATTTAATTGCAACGGCCTAACCGGCAAAATTGTTGAAGTGACAAATTTAATGAAGAGACTTAACATCAAGATCGCGGCGATTCAGGAGACAAATTTAGGTGGAAGGTCGTCTCTTCAGACCTGCAACGGGTACAATGTACACCGTTGTGACCGTGCGAGAGGGCTTGGGGGTGGTCTGGCATTCATCACGCATCAATCTGTGCAGTATCGTCTATTTGAGCCTGACATCGACCCGAGGGACACCACCTTAGAACGTCAAGGTATGGTTGTCCGGTCAGGCGATGTCGACCTTGAAATCATAAACATTTACGTACCTCCTGTCACCTGTTGTCCCAGGGATTACCACCCTGACATTCGTGCGTTACTCAGGGGCGAGAACCGCGTCATCCTTGGTGACTTCAACGCACACCACGACCTGTGGCACTCCAGCCTGCAGGCCGATGGTAGGGGACAGGAGCTGGCTGACCAAATAGATGATTCGACGTTCTGCACGGTAAATGGGGATGCCCCCGCTAGAGTGGCGGTAAACTGCTCTAGCTCGCCAGACATCACCATAGTCAGCGCTGGCCTAATAAACTGCGTTGAATGGCGACCGATGCTGACGCTTGCTTCAGACCACCTACCTATAGTGAGTGCTCTCTATCGATCGCCCCACCGACTTTGTCACCGCTGAGAAACGCACATACACTAACTTCAATAAAGCCGACTGGGAGGGTTTTCTCAACACCACAGAGAGAGCCTTCGCTGCTCTTCCTACCCCGTCTGACGTACGAGAAGGGGAAAAGGCGTTTCGTATGGTCCTAAAAAGATGCGCGAGCGCCTTCTGCCGACAATTTGTAATGCATCCTCCGTTGAACAAAGAGATTCGCCGAGCCACCAGGGAAGCGCACAAATACAAAAACAGCGATGCGCCCATTGCCATCTCCACAACAGAAGTTCATGAGGCAATTCGGAGATCTAAGAACACCAAATATATTGGCCCCGATGGCATTTCCATGCTGATGCTGAAAGACCTCGGCGACGAAGGCATAAGATACCTTACACAAATTTTCAACCTTTCCCTTTCCACCTTTGTTATTCCTGAAAGATGGAGACAAGCAAAGGTGGTCCCACTACTAAAGCCTGGCAAGCCAGCTGCCGTAGGGGAGTCATATCGCCCGATATCTCTCCTCTCGCCAGTAGTGAAGGTGTTGGAATCTATCTTGTTGCCGTACTTCACCGCAAACCTGCGGCTCGCCGAACATCAGCATGGATTTCGCAAAAATCACAGCACCACCACCGCGCTGAACGCCATAACCACTCAGATAGGGGACGGACTAAACCAAAAGCGTCCAAACCACAGGACAGTGCTAGTTGCGCTTGACCTGGCCAAAGCTTTTGACACGGTCAACCATGCGCAACTAATGAAAGACCTTGAAGACTCGTCCCTTCCTCCCTGTCTTAAACGATGGACTGCCAACTACCTGAGTGGTCGTCAATCGTCGGTTGAGTTCAGAGGCGCAAGATCAGAACCCAGAAGAGTTAAACAAGGGGTGCCACAGGGTGGTGTCCTATCCCCGTTTCTGTTTAACTATTATATATCGAAACTTCCCCCCCCCCCACCAGAGGGTGTCTCGATCGTCTCTTACGCCGACGATTGTACGATTCTGGCAACAGGCCCCTCTGTTCTCGAATTAACTTATACCTCCCAGCCGTGTCCGAATTCTTCGCCGGGAGAGACCTGGCATTGTCACCGAATAAGTCCTCGGCCACCCTATTCACGACGTGGACAACGCAAGTGAACATGGAATTAGACGTCTACGTTGATAGTGTCAAGCTACCAACTGTCTCACACCCCAAAATCTTAGGGGTGACGTTTGATAACATGTTCAAATACGGCGCTCATGTAACCGCAATTGCCAATAAAGTCCAAAGCCGTAACAAAATCCTCAAGTCCCTAGCTGGCAGCACTTGGGGTAAATACAAAGAAACGTTACTAGCTACATATAAAGCAATTGGCCAGCCGGTACTGAGCTACGCGACGCCAATATGGTCGCCGGGGCTAGCTGACACACACTGGACGAGGCTACAGGTCTGCCAAAACACCGCCCTTCGTACCGCCACTGGGTGTCTTCTTATGTCTCCTGAGCATCACTTACATAATGAAGCGAAAATGCTCGCCGATAAGGAGCCATCTACGCAAACACTACGATGAGATCCGGCAGCTGATTTCCACGCCGTTTGATCCTAAGGTGCACCGGCAGGCCCTCACCCTCATCCACGCGAATTCGGTAAATTCCTATGTTGGCTCTCTCCCGGTGAACGCCGTTCTTCAGGCAACAACACCACCCGTTGCCGAAGAGTAGCGCGAGCTGCCTAGGGAGACTAGGGTGATGCTGGCCCAACTCCGGTCTGGATATTGTAATAGGTTAAACTCTTACCTATCCAGACTGAACCCCGACTTGCCTAATGTTTGTCCGGCATGCGGCTTGTCCCCCATACTACTAACCATCTTTTTGTCTGCTCATCCGAGCCTACTCTTCTAACACCCATATCCCTCTGGTCCTCCCCTGTTGAAGCCGCTAGGTTTCTAGGACTTCCGTTAGAAGAGTTGGATGACAATATTGGGTAAGGTTGATACTGACTACCTAGGCAGGGCAACGTAGTGTTAAAACAACAACAACAACAACAAAATAACTTCAGCGGAGCACTACTTCAACCAGCAGCAAACACAGCAGAATCAACGCTACAACACACCTCCTAGGCCCACAGCTCAAAAGCCACAACCAAAACCGGAGCCAATCGACATAGATCCCAGCATCAGAACAAATGCTATTAACTACGCAAATAGACCCAACTTCAAATACGCCGGTAAAAGACAAGGCGGCTCAAACTTAACAAATCCACCTATAAAAACACAAAGAAATTTCCATGTAGCCACTAGCCCAGAAGCCAACGACCCACTAGATATCGAAAATAATATCCCACCCAGCACTCACGAACAATACGATACCGAAGCCCCCGAATATTATCCATACGAAAACGCAGATTCCACGGACATACATTTTTTAGAATAAGGAACTCTTCACTGCCTTATTTCAATTGCAGAACGAAGAGTGGAGATATTTTAATAATTTTAGTCGATACAGGATCTAATAAAAATTACATCCAACCCCAACTAGTAAAAAAGAAAATCCAAAACGACAATAATTTTTTTGCAAACTCAGTAGGAGGAAAAATAGAAATTACCCACCATACGTTCGTAAATCTCTTTAATTTGTCAAACATTAATTTAAAATTTAATCTTCTGCCAACCCTCACATCCTTCCATGCCATATTGGGCAATGATAGTTTAAAGGAATTATCAGCAGTCATTCATACAAAAGAAAACTTCATGACCATTAATAATTCAGTTAGAATACGCCTCAAACAATTACTTTCTCAAGACGTGAACCATATCCCCATAAGAAATGAACATATGAACAGTTTCCAAAAACACATACAGGGCTGTCATGGAATCCAAGTTGGTTTTGCATTTTATCGGAATTGCAAATCAATATTGATTTCATTTGGTGTCATGAAACCGTGTCAGTTTTGTTATTTTCGAATGTAAACAAAACCGATGTTCGAATCAGCTGTTTTGTGTGGATCGCAAATTTTATTTTCGCTTTTTTGACTAAAATTTGTGAAATTCCATTGTTTTCTTCAATAAATCATAAAAATTTAATAGAAATAAAAGTATATGAGTTAGCTGAGCTGTAGCGTTCATGTTGATGGAAAAAGGAAGTTGCGGGAAGGTCAAAATGAAAATTTTGAGGGATTGCAGCAACCCGCTTGAGCTGCCGGACACAGCGTAAGTAGATTTATTGCAAAGTGCGCTTGTAAATACTTATATGATATTTGCAGGTTCATAGTGTGTTAAAGGCTACATGAAGAAGCTTTCCAAATGGTACTTGACACTATTGGCGAACACTTGGCACGATCTCAATTTCCAGCAATACTGCAGCCAGCAGATAAAATGCGATTTTTATATTTTCCCCAAGTACGAATAAAAATATGAGCCTCATTAATATATATTTTTATTTAAAACCATCATTTACTAACATTTTTATTAAATTTTCTATCTGCAATTGTAAAATAAGCAAATCCAATAGCTGCTAGCTGCTTGGTTTATTTCCGACAACAAAACCGATATTATCGGTTTCTGTGACACCTAAATCCGACATAATTCCGATTCGAACATGAAACCGATAGCATTGGATTTCATGACACCAAAGCAATTTTTCTGTCGGTTTTAAATCCAATTCCGACAACTATTGGATTCCATGACAGGGGTGATAATGAGCTCACTAGTAAACCGGAATCTAGATCTTTTCTCTGACCCCAATGAGAAACTAACCTATACCAAAATTACTAGACGATGGTATAATAAGACCTTCACGGTCCCCGTATAACTCACCCATATGGATAGTTCCAAAAAAACAGGATGCTTCTCTCGAAAAAAAATACAGACTAGTAATTGATTATAGAAAACTCAATTCTATAACCATAGCCGACCTATATCCAATTCCGGATATAAACGAGGTCCTGTCTCAATTAGGTAAAAATAGCCTATTTTCTGTTATATGTAGATCTAAAAAGCGGTTTCCACCAGATTCCACTGAAAGAATCTGATGTTGAGAAAACTGCCTTTTCAGTAAAAAATGGCAAATACGAATTCACACGTTTGCCATTCGGCAATTTTCCAAAGAACTTTGGACGACATCCTCAGAAAATATATCGGAAAGATCTGTTATGTTTATATAGATGATATAATCATATACGGCAATGACGAAAAAACACATGCCCATAATATCCACGAAATCTTTGAAACCTTAAGAGCAGCTAACATGAAGGTACACATCGATAAGTGTGAATTTTTCAAAAAAGAAGAAAAAAAGAATTTTTAGGCTTTTTAGTTTCATCAAAAGGAATCAAAACTAACCCCAACAAGGTTCAAGCAATAGCAAATTTCCCATACCCGAAAACCCTAAAGGACTTACGATCATTTCTAGGCCTCTCCGGCTACTACAGGCGATTCATAAAAGATTACGCCCAAATCACCAAACCCCTCACTAACCTTCTAAGAGGAGAAGAAGGTAGGATTTCAAAAAACCTGTCAAAAAAGAAGCTTATTCAAATAAACAGCGACGCCATAGCAGCATTTAATAAAGTAAAAAGCTCTCTCATATCAAAAGAAGTCATACTGACCTACCCAAACTTTCAAAAATAATTCCACCTGACGACGGACGCTTCAAAACATGCAATCGGTGCAGTGCTCGAACAAGACGGAAAACCTATCACTTTTATCTCAAGAACGCTTACAAAGACGGAAGAACACTACGCTACTACGCTGGGCACTCAAATCTCTAAGAAACTATTTATACGGAAAAGCAAAAATTAAGATATTCACCGATCATCAACCCTTGACCTACGCATTGAGTAATAAAAATGATAACTCTAAACTAAAAAGATGGAAAGCAATCCTCGAGGAATACGACTATGAACTCAAGTATAAACCAGGTAAAACCAACATAGTGGCCGACACCCTTTCTCGACCTCCAGAACTTAATACAGTAACAATAGCAACCCATTCCGACGAGAGTTCAGGCCAAAATCTGGTACCCTCCACGGAAGCTCCAATCAACGTATTCAAAAACCAAATCTGGATACTCACTGAACCCAAAAGCTCATACAACTTCACAATTCCGTTCCCAACCTACCACAGACATACTATTACCAAACCACATTACTCTAACGACGACCTGAAATACTTATTGAAACGATATTTAAACCCTTCTGTTATCAACGGGCTATTTACTTCGGAAAAAATAATGGGACAAATACAAGAATTATACCCTATCTATTTCAACAACTTTAAAATTAGATTCACCCAATCACAAGTAAAAGATCTATCAACAACAAGAGCAACAGATCTTACTCGAACATAAAAGAGCACATAGAAACGCAATAGAGAACAAAAAACAAATCATTCAAAAATTTTATTTCCCACAGATGCAAGCTAAAATTACAAAAATTGTCAAACAGTGCAGAGTTTGTGCTGAAAGCAAATACGACAGACACCCAAATAAACCTGAAATAAAACCCACCCCGATTCCCGAATATCCCGGACAAATCGTCCACCTCGATATATTCATAGCCGAAAAAAAGTTGGTATTAACGGCAATAGATAAATACTCGAAGTACGCTCAAGCGAAAGTAACTACATCCAGATCAATAGAAGACATACATGAACCCCTCAGGCAATTACTTTTTACTTTTGGTATACCGCAGACTATAATTATAGATAACGAAAAATCTCTCAACTCACAATCAATAATTTTCATGTTAGAAGATCAATTAAGAATTAAAGTTTATAGGACACCACCACATATTAGCAAAGCAAACGGACAAATCGAACGTTTCCATTCAAAGCTCGCCGAAATATTGAGATGCTTAAAAACCGAAGACATAGAAAGGACTTTTGACGAACTGTTGGATAGAGCCGTATACGAATACAACTTTTCAATTCACTCGACGACTGGACTGAGGTAGGTAGGTAGGTAAAATGGCTGCGACCTGAGAGAGGTCGCCCAAGTAGCTTTCTTAGAAGCCGTTTTGATGCCATAAAGACTCGTCGGACCTACTATCAAATGTGCGGATGTTTAGTCGTGTTCTGGCTAGAGCTGGGCATTCACACAGGAAGTGCTCAACGGTCTCTTTGGTAGTAGTGTCTTTACAGCTTCTGCAGTGGTCGTTATGCGGAATACCCATTTTTTCCGCATGTGTGCCAATCGGCCAGTGACCTGTGCATACTGCTACAAGTTTATAAGTATCCGCTCTGGACCTGCCTAGGAGACTCCTTGTTCTCCTCTGATTATACGCCGGCCAGGTGGCTCTAGATATTGCACACGTAGCGATGCCGCTCCACCTACGCTGTGCCTCATTTGTATAGTATTTTTGGATGCGTCCCTTTGCTACTGCTAGGGGTACACCCGTCTCAATTTTGCTTACTTCTTCATTTTCCGCTGATGAGCCCCTACGTGCCAGTTCATCAGCCTTCTCATTGCCCTCGATTCCCCTGTGACCCGGGACCCAGACAATGGATATATCCAAACTATCGGCTAGCGCTGCCAAAGTTTGCTTACATGTATGTACTACACTTGAACTAGTGTGCGGCGATGCGATTGCCTTAATCGCTGCCTGGCTATCAGAGAAAATAGTAACCTTCCCTGTTATACTCATGTGCTCGAGCGATTTGCAAGCTTGGCCAATCGCAAGAACTTCTGCCTGAAAAACGCTGCAATACGACGGAAGTCTGAAAGATGCAGAAATAGCCAGACTCTCCGAGAATATTCCAGCCCCCACACCCGAGTCCATCTTGGAGCCGTCTGTGAAGATTTGTATGCCTCCATCACTAACTATCCCGCCTCTCTTCCATTCACTCCTACTTGGAAATGCTGTAGTGGCATTGCTCTCAAACTTCAGTTTGTGAGGATAATAGTCAGTTGCGTTGTCAATTACTCCCGATGGGAGATCGTTAAGGATACTACTGTGCCCCTGCTGAGTATCCTTCCAGCACCCAGACTCTCTGAGCCTCAGTGCGGATTGTGTCGATATGCATAGTATGTGTAAGTCGATTGGGAGCAGGTTCAAAATAGGATCTAGAGCCGCAGTGGGGCAGGTGCGCAAGGCCCCGGTGGTGCCAACACACGCTGTGCGCTGGACCTTCTGCAAACTAGTGAGATTATAGTTCTTCCGAAGAGCTTCCCACCATACCACCGAGCCGTAGGTCAGCACAGGTCTGACTACCGCCTCGTACATCCACAGCACCATCCTTGGCTTCAGACCCCACTTCTTACCAAACATCGATTTGCAGGCGTAGAAAGCAATACAGGCCTTCCTCACCCTCTCCTCGATGCACGCTTTCCAGTTCAACTTACAATCAATTATTAGTCCCAGATACTTAGTGCTGGGGGACAGTTTTAGTTGTTGGCCATTTAACCTAGGAAGTTCGAAAGTAGGCGGCTTGTACTTCCTCGTGAAGAGAAGAAGTTCCGTTTTATCCGGATTCAGCCGGAGGCCACTTTCCTGTGCCCACCTACTGAGTTTTGCTAACGTTCTTTCCATAATCTCGCTCATTACGGAAGGGAAGCGACCCGATACTAGGATCGCCACGTCGTCAGCGTACGCCACAATCTTTACTCCATTTGTATTAAGTTTTAGCAGGATATCATTCATGGTAAGGATCCAAAGCAGAGGTGAGAGGACCCCACCCTGTGGTGTACCTCTGCATACCTGTCTACTAGCTTTTGCTCCCCCTAGCTCCGCAGATATTTCACGCTTCCTGAGCAGGGACGAGATCCAGCTTCTAATTGGCTCCTCCACTCCTAACCCCACAAGTGCCGCTGAAATTGCCTCGGCTCTCACATTGTTGAAGGCGCCCTCCACATCTACAAACGCCGCTAGTGTGAATTCTTTATAATGAAGGGATTTCTCCACTGTTCGCACTACTTCATGCAGCGCGGACTCTGTGGATCTTCCCCTCAGATACGCATGCTGTGCCACTGATAAAACGGGCCCCTCCAGAAGTTCCCGTATATGTATATCCAGTAGCCTCTCAAATGTTTTCAGCACGAAGGATGTGAGACTTATTGGCCGGAAGTCCTTGGCCAGCTCATGTCCTCTTCTTCCAGACATCGGAATGAAAACCACCCTTGTTTTCCTCCATGATTCCGGAATGTGGTTATGGATGATGCAGGCAGCGAAGATCTCCCTCAGTTCCTTAACCAACGGCATCTGAGTCTTCTGCATCATTATCGGAAGTATACCATCTACTCCCGGTGACTTAAACGGTGAGAAGCTATTTATCGCCCAGGCAATTTTATCTTCTGCTAGAAGTTTATCTATTAACATACCAGGTGCTTCCTGCTGCACCACTCCCCTACTCTGCTCCGCCTCCCCGGTACCGTCGGAAAAGTGAACCTCTATCAGGATATCAAGGGTTTCCGCCGCTGATCCGGCCCACGTGCCATCTGCGCGTTTCACGAAGGTTATGTTTGAGTGCTCCCTGGCAAGGATTCTCCCGAGTCTTGCTGAGTCCTTCGTGGACTCAATAGACTCACAGTGTTCCTGCCAGGATTTCGCCCTTGCGATCCGCACTGCTTTCTTATATTCCCTTTGGGAGATCCTGAACTGCTGAAAATCTCCCCTAGTATGACAATCGTTGAAGACCTTCCTCATTCTTGACCTTAGTTCGCTAAGTTCTTTGTTCCACCATGGGGGGAAGGTCTTCTTGCTCCTTGATGGTGGACAGGAAGCCTTGTAGGCAACCCGAAAACTACTTTCCAGAGACCTAACTCGGTCGTCCAGAGTGTCTGCTGATTGAATGGGTATCTTGTTCCTGCTGAGCCTATCATTGACTATCTTCTCAAATAGACCCCAAGAAGTCCGCCTAGGATTTCTATACGGTTTCTTTATCTCCCTCTCCCAATCTATTTCAAAGAGGATCATTCGATGATCCGACTGGACTGAAACCCATAGAAAATTTTTTCGGACGTAAAGTCTATATAAACCCAAAACAATACGAAGTAGCTAGACAAAATAACATACAAAAACTGAAACTTAAACAAGATAAAGACTTAGAATTTCACAACAAAAAGAGAACACCCTGTAAAACCTATTCACCTGGACAGACTATTTTTGTGAAAATTAATAGAAGATACGGTACAAAACTCACACCTCGCTTCAAGAAGGAAATTGTTAAGGAAAACAAGTCATCCACGGTCATAACAGAATCAGGCAAAGTGGTTCATAAGAGCCTAATAAAACAAGAATAAAAAAAAAAAGTAAAAATATTTAAGTTTCCCTTTTACTTTTCTAAAATTTTTCCATTTTTCTTTTCGAAACAAAATATAAAATGTTTCTTTCGAAATAGAAAAAGCGGAAAAATTATTACAAAAAAAAAAAAAAATTATAGATAATAATAGGTAAATTAGTAGGAAAAAAGAAATTATAGAAATAAATCAGATGATGAGTATTAAACATTATTGATTTATTTTTGTAAAATTTTTAGATTGATTGCGATGGTAGTTTGCGCTTCAGCAAACGTTCAGTTCCTGGATTACTCATCATCCCACCTGGTTACAATTGACTCAGGACCGGCGAAATTACAAACAGGGAACTTCAAAATCATACATATAATAGAACTAGACGACTACGACAAGACAATACGACACTTAGAAACGACAATTAATGAACAGCTCCCAAAGCATCCCTTAAATCCCATCCTTTTATCACTCGCCAATCAATCAAAAAATTATTTAAATAGAATAAGAATAAACAAAGCACACAGTAAAAGGTCATTAGACTGTATAGGTTCGACATGGAAATGGATCGCAGGGAATCCAGACCATAGCGACTTTAATATTATAACTGAAATAAATAACGTCCTAGGGAATAATAATAGGCAAGTTGTAATAAATAAATTAACTAATGAAAAAATTAACGAAGTAATTGATAATACGAATAAAATATCTAAGTTAGTGCAAGAAAAAAAGGAAATTGATAATGAACTATTGCTAAAAACGAAGTTCAAATTAGAGACAATTAAAGAAGAACTAATAAACATTGCGTATGCCATTCATTGGGCAAAATCGAACATAATAAACTCATACATTTTATCCGATAAGGAAATCGAAATAACAAACAAATTTTTAGAGGATGAAAACATTCCTTTTATAAATACCGATGAAGCACTAGAATTTGCTGATATAAAAATTGCATCCAATAAAGAAAGCTTAATTTACATAATAAATTTACCCACAACGGAAAAAGAAGATTGTAGATCGTTAGAGATAAGACCTGTCAAAAAAGGAAAGGTTATAAACAAAATTAAATTTGATTCGATATTAGTATGTAAAAACGAAATTTACGGAAAAATTAAAAATTGTAAATCATACAATAATTTGTCAATATGTCCTAAAGATGTAGTAGAGAATATAACAAACGGCATTTGCATAGCCCATCTGCTGAAAAGTAAAGTAGATAATTGTACAAAAATAAATAACCAACATATAAAAACTATTGAAGAAATTTCAAATGATGTACTTTTTTTTAAATGAATACAAAGGTTTCGTCAAATTTGAAAACGAAACTATAAAAATAAATGGAACATACCTAATAAAACATTTTAATACAAATATAGAAATAGAAAATAAATTGTATTTTTCAAAAGTAATAACAGGGAAAAAACCCCTACCAGCTATTTTACAGCCTATGGCAAAACACCAAAAAATCGAAGAAATATTGTCATTAAACTCAATAAAAGAATACCATAATAACGAAATTAAAAGAATTAGAAAAGTTAAAAAAAATAAATCAAATATATTTTAGTATTAATACAATATCTATAGGAATTATCTTGTTGTTGGATTTTTGCGGTCTATTTTGTTTACATATTTGTAAGTTTTTGCAAGCTCGAGACCAAATAAACAATAATTCGTAATGAATTTAATTGTCAGTTTTTTGGGAAAAAATTGATAATTGGAGAAAAATTACAAAGGAAAAATCAACAGCGATGGATAGGATTACATGTTTCAGAGTTTCCAGGCTCATCATCAGATCCCTTTTCGAATTATCGCAAGCGATTGTTTTTGTACTATTTTGCGCAAGCATTGTTGTTGCTTGCCATAACTAAATTTTGAACTTAAAAGAATAATTATTAAAAATTAAACTTCAGTCCAGGGCTGAAAAATAACGTTATTTTTATTAATAAACGAAAAAAACTTTTCTTTTGATTTCGTTTTGTTTTTCAATAATATTAACGTTAAAAGCTCAACAAAAAAATATATCGTTGCGTTGAAAATCAAAAAATAATTATCAAAATAAATTTCGTTTCGGTTTTTATCAAAACAATTCACAAAAAATATTTGAATATTTCAAAATAATATTGGTTAAGATTTAAGATTGGTTTTTTTGTTATTTTTTGATTTGATATTCAACGAAAAACTTTTTTTTTTGATAATTAATTTTTGATACTTTTCTTGATAATTAACAAAACGAAATTTTTTTGTTTATATCGTTGTGCAGCCCTGCTTCAGTCCTAGTTCTGCATTGCGTCGGTTGATAGTAACAAATAATTTGTCATTTTACACATTCATTTTATTTATAAGATTATTTCATGTACTTACCAATTGCAAATCCTTCAGCTGTCGCCTTTTATTCGACATGTTTAGACTTGGTATGGAGTAAAACCGAATAATTGCCATAGTGTTATTCACCCAGTGGTATCTTAAAAAAAGTAGAAGTTATTTAACTAAATAAATCGCTTCCTGTTGCAAAAATATACCCTACTGTATGACGACTATAAAAACTAAAGGAAGAAAACATTCCGACGAAGGGACCAAAGGCTGTAATTTTCGTTTACACACATAAATGTTTAGGTCGAAAGCTCTAAGGGCCGTATTCTCAAATTTTTTTTTGTACATGGGTATTGCCCTATATACATATTCAGATTCTATGTTCACATTTATAAAAAAAATGCAATTACAAATCAAAAATATTTGGTTTTGTAGAAGTTATAGCGATTTGAAAATTTTGCATTTTTGCACCAGGTCCTTTCGCGCTATTTCGGTCGATAGAGGGCGGCGGGTAGCTACCTGTTGCAGCGATGCATCGAAAAAAGATCTACTCAAAGCACAACATACTCATCTTATTAAAAAACAAAAAAAAAATGTGGCTGAGAAACAGTAAAAAGGAGATAAAAGGTCCCAAATACACAGGTAGATTTGGCAATTCGTTAAGTACATATTAAGAAACTCATCTAAACTTTTACTGACGGATTGGCATTTTGATAGCGTTATGTTTATCCATATCACAGAGGAATGATGTCTTCGAGAATTTTTAAACGAGCGGCTAATTTGTTTTGCGGTATATGTAGCGAGTGTATTAAAAGAAGACAAAAAACTTTGATTCAACTAAAAACACAAGGATTTGCGAGACCCACCTAGCCTACTTCGGTCTACCTTTTAAAAACCAGGACAAAAACTGGGCTCCACATATTTCATGTAACTCTTGCAGAGAAAATAAAATTATGAACTGCCATATTTTCCCGGACCTACTTGAAATGAGGAGGAACTAGCGTTGAACAGTTTTAAGGCAGTAGTTCATGGCTTTCTTAAAAATCATAGGTATGAAAATTATAAAGAGCTCATAACTGGCATGATTACGAATTTTTCCGCCATGGGATGTAGAATGTCGCTAAAGATGCACATGTTACATTCACATCTGGATAAATTCAAAGATAATATGGGAGCTTATTTAGAAGAACACGAGGAGCGATCCCATCAAGATATAATGGAGGTAGAGAAACGCTACCAAGGCCAGTATACGGAAAGGATGATGGGGGGCTATATTTGGACGTTAATAAAAGAAAATGTTACCGAATATAGCAGGAAAAAACTTTTTTAAACATTTAAACTGTATACTAAAAAAAGAGACAGCTGTTGAACCGGCGGGGGTTATTTTTTTAAGCACAGAAACGTGTTCTGCACATAAATATCTTAAATCGGCCCCCATTTGGCATCGGTAATTTGCAATGTTCTAGTTACTGAGGCCGAAACGCGTCTTTTGTTAACCATATCGATAATTTTGGAGTAATATTAGCACTCAGTGGTGTTCGCAAACAATTACCACAAATTCTATTAGCGACAGAGTTAAAAAATTTAATAATATCCATAAAAAGCAATATCACAATCGAAATTATTTTATCAAAATAGTTCGCTTCGAACTCTAAACAAGAGCAGCTGCCGCTTTTTATGCATTCACAATGCATCTTTTATGAATTTTTTCCCATATCCAGAACTGTGTAAACGAATATGTATGTCATTCTAAGCCAACCCATGATTAGTTCACTATAAAATAAAGTTTATTTTAACCAAACATTGAGAAAAAGACCCAAAAGAAAAACGATTTTAAATCTCCACGAAAGCACCAGGAGTAGGCAAAATATGTGGACTGCCATCACGAAGAATCGATAGTTGCAGGGAAGATGTGAATAAGAGTAGAATGGATGTGGAATCGGTGAAGGAGTGTGTAGCGGAGAGGGTGTGTGAGGTAGTGAACGAGGTTGTGGTAGTGCATGAGTGTGAGATTCTGAATGAGACCACAACGGGTAGTGGATTTGTTGCTCAGGAAGCAGCAGCTTCCGAAGCTCCATGTTTTGAAAGGCCGATTTCTTAAAAAAAAACCGTATTAAAAAGACGCTCCTCCGAGATTCTCCAAGAGAAATTAAGTTTTCAAAGGAAGCTTTGTGATACTATAAAAGGTGCAGTACCACAGAGCGGTAAGATCATGTTAAAAAAATTATAGGTCAATGGAGAAGATGTTTGATTTAAAAAAAGAAATGCAAACGTTAGAAGAAATGAAGAGGCATAACTTTTTTATGGAAAACCTCATGCTTCGTCAAGTGGAAAAGTGACGGTACTGAAGCTCCTTGTGGGGTATGTATGTATATCGTCGCTACCGACGAAGAAAGGCGCATTCAACAAATTGTCAACGAAAAAAGGCGCATTAAAGATATTGCGGGAAATAAGGACGCATTAAAAAATATTTTGACGAAAAAAGGCGCATTAAAAAATATTTTGACGAAGAGGGGCGCATTAAAAAATATTTTGACGAAGAAAGGCGCATTAAAAAATATTTCGAGGAAGAAAGGCGCATAACCATTCCATTTGCTGGAAATATGAAATATAATCAGTAAAGGCCTACACCAAATTGAAAACAGGCTTTCCCCATTTTCCGGCTGCAAAAAATACAAGGGATGCGTACATAAAATGAAACAGCAGCTTAAGAGTAACGCCAACTTATACCGCCTTTCTTTCTATTTTAAAGCGCCTTTCTTTCTTAAAAATTATTTTAATGCGCCTTTCTTTCTTAAAAATTATTTTAATGCGCCTTTCTTTCTTAAAAATTATTTTAATGCGTCTTTCTTTCTCAAAATGATTATAATGCGTTTTTCTTCAAACAAAAAAAAAGTTTGCGCTTTTCTTCGTCGACAAACAGCTTTGCGCCCTTTTTCGTCGATAGGAACGATATACAGTCACTCACATAAATAAGTACATACCTCTTTTGGCCTCTCACCATTTTTGGCTTCAACAAATTTATTTCAAATAATTTCTTTTAAGACAGTTCTCACGATCTAACACATAAACTTTAAATTATATTTTAAAAGTTTGTGAAAAATTCGCAAAATGGAAATTTTCAAATATTTTCCCAGAATTATTAGAATTCCATTCAGTATGATGATTTGTAGCCCGTTCAAGATGTAAGTCTCAAGTCCGTTAGAAACCTGGCTTATTTTTTTTTCTAAAGAGCTTCATTGTCTTTTCCATATAAAAAAAATTACGTTCATAAATGTAAGTTAACACAGGCAACCATTCGACCGGCCAAAACACCGCTCCCACCGAATCTGCTGACGGCACGTCTATAGCTTTGCACGTAACAGCAAGCAAAAGTTCAATACCGCTTCAATAACTCATCCGGCCAAAACACCGGTTCCACCGAATTTGCTGACGGCGCGTTTGTAGCTTTGCACGTAACAGCAAGAAAAAGTTCAATACTGCTTCAATAACTTATCCGGCCATTCTACCAAAGGGGCAGTTATACTCTTGCGCGTGACAACAACAAATAACATGCAGTAACTGAAATTAGGGCAAGAGTGTAGGTATTTAGACGCTAGCGTCGCTTTCATGTAATTGGTTCTTTCAACTCATCCCCTGAAACCGGCTGCCCTTGGTGATCCAAGGGAAATAAATAATTTGAAAACAAACCAAGTGGTTAATATTACTGGCGCCCAACGTGGGGCCAAGCCAGAGAAAATCCTTGTAAAAGGACACGCGAAGAAAAACCCTCGCAAAATGATACGCGAACGCTAGTTTGGCCGTGGGTTCGAACGAACCTCCTAGAAATTAAAAAAAAAAATAATAATAATAAAAAACTTTTAAACTAAGTGCAACTAGAAAATTTTGAGATTAAGTGCTACAATAAATATAAGCACTACCATCAAGTGAAGATATAAAAAAAATTAAGAAAAACTACAAGTAAAATCAACGAAATTATAAAATTTTGAGACTAATTTCCACAATAAATATAGGCACTACAAAATAGAACCATCATCAAGTGAAAATACTTAAAGAAAGAAATCATCGAAAATATAAGGCTTTGCACTCCACGCAGAGGCGTTGCCAAAGAGGGAGTGCAACAAATAAATATCATCAAATAAGAAAACAGGACCTCAGCAATCATCCACTGAAGACGAACATGGCAAATGGATGTTTGTCCCCCCATAATACAAATCATCTTTTTGTCTGCTCAACCGAGCCTACTCTTCTACACCCATATCCCTCTGGTCCACCCCTATCGAAGCCGCTATATTTCTAGGACTGCCGTTAGAAGAGTTTGATGATACAACTGGGTAAGATACTGACTACCTAGGTAGGGCTAAGTAGCGCTACAACAACAACATGGCAAATGGCATAAAAATTAGAATATTCATGTGAGTAGAAAACTCAGCAGCTGTATGAAAGTATATATTGTAATTTGTGAAAATTCAGACTCCAAATGAAAATTTAAACTTTTCTTAGGCTTTTTTGACCATTGTTTGTTGATGCGAAATAAAAACTTGATCTCATGCTTTCCAACCCGACGTTTCGCTAGGCTCCCTAGCTTCCTCAGGGGTGATCTGTTTATTAAAATTATATAAAAAGGACAGATATGACGGACTAATCTTATGTCGCATTCAAATATATACATAAATACATGACCAATATCACAATTTCAACACATGATAGCACTAACAAACATTTATCACACTTATGTACATATTTTAATTTTATAAAGCTATTTAACTATAAATATTATTAGTACCATTTTCTAATGGTATCATTGTCATACTAAAATTCTAATATTGACTACAGGTATAAAGTGTAAGCTGCTGCGATGTTCTCAGTGTCTTCCTTTTTATTTATTGTCTTTTCTCTATTTTGTAAAATTCTTCGGCTTTCCAATGTATATCTAGTTCTTCCTTTTTTGTTTTTATCTATTATTCTTATGTTTGCTAAGTCAGCTGTATATCCGCTTTCTGTTGTGTGTTGTGATAAAGCTGTGCTTTGCCTCTTTTTCTTTATGTCAGCTGTGTGTTCGGCTAGTCGAACTTCCATTTTTCTTCTCGTCGTACCGATGTATATTTTATTACATTCTTGTTGTTGTTGTTGTTTTAACAACAAAATCACTCCCCGAAGGTTTTGGGGAGTGTTGTCGAAATAACAGTCCTTGGCCGGATATGAATCCGGTACGCTCCGGTACTCCCTTGCGGTACTGCCCGACTGTCGTGGGAGCGATTTGGTATGACCAGTGCAACCTTCTAGGTCATGTCATCCCTCCCTCCGAAAGGAAAGAGAAGATGGGTAATGAGAGGTGGGAGGCATCATATCCGTAGATCAACCATCGCGTTGCACATCATTACCTTTGTGCATATTGGTCGCCTCTTACGACCGGTATGCCTACCGCGGGCATATTCTAAGCCCCAACCCGCAGGGGCCTATTACATTCTTCGTTCTCACTACTTTGCATGGTATTTCGTAGACTACGTTGCCTTGCTGAAGTTGGTCTATAGCAGATGTCGGCAGTTTCATACATCAGATGCAGCGCAATTCACACGGATAGGTATTTGTATTTGTATTTTATTTTGAATATTTTCCTGGCACAACAATTTTTACAAAATTATTTTACAGTACCAGTCATGAATAAAATTAAGTACATAATAACAATTATAAAAAGAAAAAACAATATTAAAATAAAACTTAGTCTAAGAGAGCTTAATCTAATAAGAAGAGTTCGAAGAGTTGTTAAAGAGTTAAGGACAAGTTGAGGAGATGATTTAAGAGAAAATAATAATAGAAAAAAGAAAAAAAGATAGAAAAGGGCAAGTAGGAATGTAAGTAAAGTTGTCAACGAGAGTAAAAACTAGGAGCGGTTATAAAAACATATTAAACTTTTCTTGAAAAGCAGTGCATTGCTTATAGTCCTAAATCGGTTTGGTAGAGAGTTCCAATGACGTACCGAGGTGATGAAAAATTGGCGTTCAGACGTTCGCAAACGATATATAACGTGTGTGGGAGCCACAGACCGAGTCGAATGCAGAAAGTTAAGCCTTTGATATAAGTAGGAGGGTTCCTTCGTGTATATTATTTTGTGTAGTGTGGTCAGCGTTCTGACTTTTAAAAGATTGTCGAGAGAGATGTTTAGCAACTTTTCAGCGTAGTAAGAGACGTGGGCAAGTCTGTTTAAACCGTATACATATCTAGCAATGTTGTTGTAAACAACATTTAGTTTCTTTTTGCTCACATAGTCACAGTTAGAATAAATCTCACAACCATAGAGCAGCGTAGGTATTAAGTACGCTTTAGATAAAAGTCGTCGAATATGTAAGGGAGTGAAATACTGTGTTAACCATAGTGTACGAAGCATTCCGTACACTTTTCCTACCGTACTAAAAATGTGGTCTTTCCATGTCAATGTTTTGTTAAAAATTACTTTCTAGGTTCTTTGCTGTGTCGACATACTCAATCACAGAGTTATCAAAAATAATATTGTCTAGGCCATTAGTTTCGAGCGCCTTCCTATGAATGACAATACATTTAGACTTTGTAGGGTTTAGACATAGGCCATTCATGGAAGCCCATAAGCCAATTTGAGTCAAGTCATTATTTATATTATTTATACATAAACTAAGGTGATCACAAGGACAACATGCATACAACTGGACGTAATCAGCATAAATGTGAACATCACAATGCTGAAGTACGCCAGGCAAGTCATTAATATATAGAACAAATAACAACGGGCCGAGGATTGAGCCCTGTGGAACACCTCTTAAGACCTTTAGGAAGTCAGACTTTCTGTCACCAACACTTATTGCCTGAGTTCTGTCGCTAAGATATGATTTGATAAGCGCGGTAGCGTGACTGGAGAAGTTAAAAAAATTACCCAGCTTTTTACATAGTTACGCTTTATAGCTTTTTTATAGTGCCACGGTATCATAAATATGTGCTTTTGCTTCGCTGTCAAGCAGGCAACTAATAAACATATCAACTGGTTCGTGCGTTGAGAGCGCTTTACCAATACTAACGCCCTTACAATTTTGCCGACCCTTGGTCTATAGGACTTTTTGTTTTT
This sequence comes from Sphenella marginata, assembly GCA_951509765.1. Classification (NCBI taxonomy): domain Eukaryota; kingdom Metazoa; phylum Arthropoda; class Insecta; order Diptera; family Tephritidae; genus Sphenella; species Sphenella marginata. The sequence goes on along the minus strand of OX608080.1, from coordinate 82,502,263 downwards.
GTAAATATCGTTGATAATGTTTGGTTAGATTTATATGCGAGTGATATTATGTGTTTGTTGTTGGTGAGTGATTTGCTGATGTTCTCTGTAAGCTTCGATATGTATGTCACGCTGAAATATTGTTTTTTTTTGCTTCTTCTTGTGTTATTTTATTACGTTTGCTTTTTGTTTCCATTACTTTTTGTTCGGTTAAGCTCTTTATTAGGGTGCTCGGGTAGTTGACGAGATTATACTAACCAATATTTATGATCAACAACTTTCCTTAAAGGCGCAGCGACCTTTTGCGTTTTTTGATCCGCGAAAAAAACTTAAAACTCGGAACTTAATTTTTATCCTTGAACGATAAAAAATATCTCTCAAAGAATAACGCTTACTGTCGAGCAAAAATATAAAACTCAAGGGTAAGTTTTATTTCCTCTCAAAATAGTAAAACTCAGGGAATAAGTTTTATGTTTGACCAAAAAAATTAAACTCAAAAGTAATGATTAAGTTGTAATTTATATAGGATTTCATTAAACTTATTTCAATCATTGTAGATTTCGGTTGAGCATGAAGAGACATGCTCATTCATGTACTTGAAACTGTTCTACAATAGGAGGAAGCCTTTGAGTTTTGACATTAAAAATACAAAATTAATCGTTATTGGGGGTCCTTGATGAATAATGAAAGATTTCCAAGCACAACATTCATTAATGATTCTATCGCATGTGAGGGGGGATCAGACACTCGGTGTCAATTGACACTATTACCAGTGACACTATTACCTATCACCTCGCCAGACATATCCTTTTCAAGCGCGGGTCTAATCAACCACGTAAACTGGGGACCAATGCTTACATTCCATTCAGACCACCTACCCATCCTACTTTACATCGAATGACCATCCGACTTCAGAACGATACAAAAACGAACGTACATCTTTAGTAATGCGGACTGGGACCGCTTCACCGGCTTTACAGAGCGCTCCTTCGCAGACCTACTCACACCGATGGACCTACGCAAAGGTGAGAAAGAGTTTCGCAAAGTCATCGATTCAGCCTCCGGCCGAATTTCCCCGCGGAAGCAGCGGCAATGGCAAGAGAACGTGACCAAGTGAGACTTGTAAATCCCGCAGATCCAAGAATAAAAGATCTCAACGCGGAACACACAAGTTTACAAAGAGTCAAATCGGACCCCAGAAAATGCGCGAGCTCATTCTGCCGGACAAAACTAAAATTGTCGTCTCCGTTGCAGAGGTTGAGGAAGCTACAAAGAAGGCGAAACCCTCTCGATGAAGATGCTGAAACACGTCGCCACGAGGAGCACAAGTACTTGCCGGCTCTATTCATGAGCATTAAGTTAGCGAAGCACCCAAAACGAATCGAGACGGAGCCAGGTGGATAATTTGCCGTGATTTTGCAGGGAAAGAATTAATTTTGACGTGTAATTTTTTCTCCGAATTTTGGGATGCTTCGCTAACTTCACGTCAACTTAGCGAAGCACCCTAATGAAAAACATGTTAGAGACGAAATATCGAATCCGGTTTTGTGCCATAATTTGCCGTAAATTAGCCGGGAAAGAATAAATTTTGAATTTCAATTATTTTCAGATTTTTTTGTATGGGGAATTTCGTGTCAACTTAGCGAAGCACCCTAACGAAAACCATGTTAGAGACGAAATATCGAAACCGGACTTGTGCCATAATTAGCCGGGAAAGAATAAATTTTTAATTTCAATTATTATCAGATTTTTTTGTATGGGGAACTTTGTGTCAACTTAGCGAAGCACCCTAATGAAAACCATGTTAGAGACGAATAATCAAATACGGACTTGTGCCATAATTTGCCGTAAATCAGCCGGGAAAGAATAAATTTTGAATTTCAATTATTTTCAGATTTTTTTGTATGGGGAACTTCGTGTCAACTTAGCGAAGCACCCTAATGAAAACCATGTTAAAGACGAGATATCGAATCCGGACTTGTGCCTTATTTGCCGTAAATTAGCCGGGAAAGAATAAATTTTGAATTTCAATTATTTTCAGATTTTTTTGTATGGGGAACTTCGTGTCAACTTAGCGAAGCACCCTAACGAAAACCATGTTAGAGACGAAATATCGAATCCGGACTTGTGCCATAATTAGCCGGGAAAGAATAAATTTTGAATTTCAATTATTTTCAGATTTTTTTGTATGGGGAACTTCGAGTCAACTTAGCGAAGCACCCTAACGAAAACCATGTTAGAGACGAAATATCGAATCCGGACTTGTGCCATAATTTGCCATAATTTGCCGTAAATTAGCCGGGAAAGAATAAATTTTGAATTTCAATTATTTTCAGATTTTTTTGTATGGGGAACTTCGAGTCAACTTAGCGAAGCACCCTAATGAAAACCATGTTAAAGACGAGATATCGAATCCGGACTTGTGCCATAATTTGCCGTAAATTAGCCGGGAAAGAATAAATTTTGAATTTCAATTATTTTCAGATTTTTTTGTATGGGGAGCTTCGTGTCAACTTAGCGAAGCACCCTAATGAAAACCATATTAGAGACGAGATATCGAATTCGGACTTGCGGCATAATTTGCCGTAAATTAGCCGGGAAAGAATAAATTTTGAATTTCAATTATTTTCAGATTTTTTTGTATGGGGAACTTCGTGTCAACTTAGCGAAGCACGCTAATGAAAACCATGTTAGAGACGAGATATCGAGTCCGGACTTGTGCCATAATTTGCCGTGAATTAGCCGGGAAAGAATAAATTTTGAATTTCAATTATTTTCAGATTTTTTTGTATGGGGAACTTCGTGTCAACTTAGCGAAGCACCCTAACGAAAACCATGTTAGAGACGAATATCGAATCCGGACTTGTGCCATTATTAGCCGGGAAAGAATAAATTTTTAATTTCAATTATTATCAGATTTTTTTGTATGGGGAATTTCGTGTCAACTTAGCGAAGCACCCTAACGAAAACCATGTTAGAGACGAAATATCGAAACCGGACTTGTGCCATAATTAGCCGGGAAAGAATAAATTTTTAATTTCAATTATTATCAGATTTTTTTGTATGGGGAACTTTGTGTCAACTTAGCGAAGCACCCTAATGAAAACCATGTTAGAGACGAAATATCGAATCCGGACTTGTGCCATAATTTGCCGTAAATTAGCCGGGAAAGAATAAATTTTGAATTTCAATTCTTTCAGATTTTTTTGTATGGGGAAGTTCGTGTCAACTTAGCGAAGCACCCTAATGAAAACCATGTTAGAGACGAGATATCGAATCCGGACTTGTGCCAAAATTTGCCGTAAATTAGCGGGGAAAAAATACATTTTGAATTTCAATTATTTTCAGATTTTTTTGTATGGGGAACTTCGTGTCAACTTAGCGAAGCACGCTAATGAAAACCATGTTAGAGACGAGATATCGAATCCGGACTTGTGCCATAATCTGCCGTAAATTAGCCGGGAAAGAATAAATTTTTAATTTCAATTATTTTCACATTTTTGTGTATGGGGAGCTTCGTGTCAACTTAGCGAAGCACCCTATTGAAAACCATGTTAGAGGCGAAATATCGAATTCGGACTTGTTCCATAATTCGCCGTAAATTAGCCGGAAAAGAATAAATTTTGAATTTCAATTATTTTCAGATTTTTTTGTGTGGGGAACTTCGTGTCAACGTGACGAAATATCGAATCCGGACTTGCGCCATAATTTGCCGCTAATTCGTATTATTAAACATTACATACATAAATTTTGTTTAGAAACTGATACACTTTTTTAAAGGTAGCGGCAACACTGGGTGTACCACAAAGTTAAATGGAATTTTTCGAGCTTCAAAGCAGCGACAGCCGCGTCACAAATCAAAGTAAAAGCAATGACGCCACTTGCAGTCGAAAACTCAGAAAATTTGTTTTTCAAAAGAAATTCAACTTTTACTTTTCTAGTGTTGCTGCCGCTTTCTTGCAAGCTTATGTACGAACTCAAAGCAGCACGCTAGTCCAAATGTGAATTCTAGTCGCATTCTGGTATGAATTGAACTTTTTTGACTATTTTTATGAAATTATAGTTCGATACTGGTATTTTTAATGACTAGTTTGATATTTCACTGCAGGGTTGATTCAAGAAATATAAAACATACATATTTTTAAAAGCTTTTTACCATCAATCAATCTAAAAAAGTGTAACATATTTCCATTGGAAAAAAATCGTTTCAATTAAGCATGGATTTCTACAAAAAGGTGTAGTATGAACTAATTAAGTCAAAATTAAAAAAATGAGTTGACATTTATTGTTTTGATACATTATGTGTTCAGAAACTGATACACTTTTCAAAGGCAGCGGCAACACTGGGTGTACCACAAAGTTAAATGGAATTTTTCGAAAGCAGAGGCAACCGATCTTTCGCGTTAAATTTGTATTTTGGAAAGAAAAAACAAAAACAATTATTTTTGGGTTACTGCTAGGTTTAATGAAAAGTTTCGCGCCACAAATCAAAGTAAAAGCAATGACGCCACTTACAGTCGAAAATTCTTGAAATTTTGTTTTGCAAAAAGAAGAAATTCTCACTAAATACTTGATCAATTTATACTTTTCTGGTGTTGTTTCTCTAGATAAATGGATATTTTCAAAGAAGCCGCAACCGAAGGCTTGTCGAAATTTTTTTGTTTTAAGTTGCGTGGATAGATTCGAAGTCAGCAGCAGCCGATTTCTTTGCGCCATGGATCAAAGTAAATTTTTTTTTTCAATTTGAGCTCATATTTTAAAAAAATTTAAAGAGTTCAGTGTAAAGTTACATCGGAAGACAAAAACCAAGGATTACTTTTGTCAGTGAAACTTAAAAAAAAGCAGTGTGTCAAACGTATTGAAACTATTTTTGTGTTTTAATTACCCAAAATGCCTAGGGGACGCCCGCCGAAAGTTGATACAGATAAAATTGTTGAAACAATTCTAATGTTAAGGAATGACATAATCCTGGACGAAAAAATCAAGTCGTTTGCAGTAAAGACTGACCCAATATGGAAAACGATTTCCGAGGTTTTAGATGACAAAATCAAACTCACAACTTTACATTCATATGTAGTTAGCAATCGGCATTCACTACACACATTTTTATTCAATAATATCCAAAATAATACACCGGAATTTATTAGTGACATAACTGCATCCTCTTTCAATGATACCAGCGGGTCTATTGGAAAACCCAATGACCTTGGATTTCTTTTAACATTCAGTAAAAATGAATTCAGTGATCTTATATTAGAGACACAAAGGCAAACGGAGAACAAAAACGGAAACAGAAATCCTTTCAAAAAAAATCTATGACGAATATCGCTTGTCACATGGATACCACTTCAAAAGTAGTCACATAAGTCGGGATATAGCTTCGGGTGAGATTACAGGTAAACGTTTGTGCTTAGAATTTACAATAGAGAAACTAAAGTATTGAAATCGTTAGTGTCTACATGCAGCTGTGTTCAATATAATAGCAGTGAAATTAAAAGGAATATTGTTCGACCAAAAAAGAATAATAAGTGATTATACAGGCAGGTTCTTAATTTCACTTTCGGGTGAAATTGCATGTTGAACCTACATAAATTAGCTGATTAAAGCAAGTGAATCCGAGGGAAAGTGAATTGTAGAATGTGCCTGTATAATCACATATTCTTCATTTTATTTAAAATAAAATATCCACACAGAAACCACATACAATGGAATTTTAAAGTTTACACAAAGTAGATTAAATTTAAAACAAAAGGTCACCAAAATCTTCAACTTCTTTCCAGAGTTTTCAGCAAATTTCACAATACGCAGTTTTATAGCTCATTCAATTCTAGTATAATAATTTGCAATTTAGAACTCGGTGAAAAATTTCCTTTCAACAATTTTTATGTCAAAGGTTTAAGTGATTTATTTTGCATTGAAAAAAGTACACAGCATCCTTGAAAAAACAATTCTAAAATTTCAGTGACAGCTCTAACATCTATATATTAATAGGCTAACATTTTTTCCATACAATCAATTGCCAGAGTGTATCTCATAAAACAATGCATAACTCCAATTATTATATATTTTGATATGTTTTCATGGGCCAGGAGCTTTGCATAGGCATATTATATTTAACAAAAAATGCTTCATTAATTTGTAATAATTCATCAAAGTTTTCACCAAAACCCAAAGCTGCTAACTACAGTATTTGACTTTTTTGTTGTACATACAGCAGTGGCGCAGGTGGTGAGCGTGCCGGCTATGATGCGTGCGTTCGTATGTTCAAGAACGTGTAAGAGGGCAGATAAAATTTTTTTTTTTTTTACTAAATTGAATTTGCCTTAAAATATACGAAAACTTTTTATTATATATTTTTTTTTTTATTTATTATATTTGTAATCCAATAGTTTTCTGTTTATAATGTTTATGACATCTATCTTGAAGTGAAAAACTCAAATTTTTTGAATAAAATCTAAAAAATTATTCCAATTTATCAATATTTATAAATTTATATTTTTTAAGAAATCTATCATATTTAATATGGAAAAAGTAAAAACGCAGTTTGTAGTTCTTCAATTTTATATTCACGAAATAGTTTGAAATTGCGTTAATTTTCCTAAAGACATCAACTATTTTCTTCCTCAAAATTTTTATTTGTAAAAGAGTCGACAATAAACCCAATACTTCAATATTTTTCTGTTTCTGACATCCATCTGCGAGTGAAAAAACCAAATTTTTTGTAAAAAAAAGCTAAAAAATTATTTCAATTTATCAATATATATTTTTTAAGAAATATATCATATTTAATATATAAAAAGTAAAAACGCAGTTTGTAGTTCTTCAATTTTATATTCACGAAATAGTTTGAAATTGCGTTAATTTTCCTAAAGACATCAACTATTTTCTTCCTAAAACTTTTCATTTGTAAAAGAGTCGACATATAACCCAATATTTCAATATTTTTCTGTTTATGACATCTTTTTTCGAGTGAAAAAACCAAATAGTTTGAAAAAAAAAGCTAAAAAATTATTTCAATTTATCAGTATATATTTTTTAAGAAATCTATCATATTTAATATATAAAAAGTAAAAACGCAGTTTGTAGTTCTTCAATTTTATATTCACGAAATAGTTTGAAATTGCGTTAATTTTCCTAAAGACATCAACTATTTTCTTCATAAAAATTTTTATTTGTAAAAGAGTCGACATATACCCCAATATTAAATTGGGCCAGTTAGGTTATGTGTTTTCAATATTTCCGAGTTGAATTTGACGAAAAAAACCAGAAAACCATCATATGTCTAAGTTGTAATATTCTCCCGCTATACGGACTTCAAAAAATATACAACTAAAAGAAAAATTGAGAAAACTGTCTGTATACCAAAAAAAAAACACAATTTGGAAACCGGCAAATGTTAAGAAGTTAACGGAATCTCAAAATGAACTTTCATTCGTTTCAATCCATATGGCCAGTTTTGTTCGATATGGCATCATTCTATGTGACCATTATATATATTATAAGTCTAACTATGTTGTTGTTATATGCCCATGAAATTTAATTTTGTTTATTGAAATATTGACGGCATATGAAAGGAGTGGTGGGTCTGATGGTGGACTTTCAAACATTACTAAGTACCGTTTTTGCCATCTCCTATTAATGATTACTGGTCTTTAATGGACGGATTTTTTTTGGTTAGTTAAATATTCAAATTACCCGGCTTTAGAGTAAACCAGCTTTTATGAAAGCGACTCTCAATAACTCTCCAATATTTATGCCTCTAGGCATTAGGTACTGGAGAAAAATGCGAACAGAGGATTTAATAAGTTAAACTAATTTAAGGTGGTCGAATTTCGACCACGGGATATACTAGTGCACATTGTTATGCTAGAATTTAATGAGATACAAAAGTGTTTTCTAAAAATTCTGCCCAAAAATATTGAAATTTTGATGTCAAATTTGATTAAGTTTCCTGAACTTTTTGTAAACTCTAAATTCCGTATTATATGGTTTCTATATTTTAAATGAAAATTATTTCGTCGAACGATATTCATTTTAATTTCATTACTTTAAGCAAAACAGAAAGATATTTTAGTTATAAGATCTTATTAAGTATAATATGTTAAACACGCTGATTTAGTGTTCATTATACAGCTCCATTCATATTATTGAACGGCAAGTAAATCGTAATCTCCCCTAGTATTCATTATTTATTTTATGTCAGTTCATTTTGAATTATACTAGCCCGTGTAAAATAGTTGTTTATCATCAACTTAGCATGAGAGCAAATTGCTACCGATTATCTATGATTGGCGGCAGCCTGGGGGGTTATTCTGTATCGCGAAGCGAAAGAAATGTCATTACACGGCTAAAAATTTGAGCCCAAATTTTAAACCCTTCATTAGTTTAAGCAATTTTTTAAACTTTTTTGGAATAAGTGTCATCACTAGTTTTAAGCATGAAATATCATCTCTGAGATGTACTCCATAACTCTGTACCTTTCTCTTTTTTTTATATACTTACACTCACACAGAGACACATATGAAATGTACCTATCAATTGACTCAGTAGAGTTGGTTCTTAATAAACCATCAAATAGTAAAGACGTTAATTAACTCAATCGGTTATCCTAATCTGCATGTGGCAGATTCTCAGAAGTGAATCGAACTTGAAAAAATTAAATAATAGTTTTCGTGAAAAATGGACTTGTCCAAACTAAGTGTGCAACAATTGAAAGAGGCTCTGCGTAGCCTAGAGCTGAAGGTGACGGGTAACAACACGCAGCTGATACGACGGTTGCAGGAGGTAGACGAGGAACAGGTAAAAGCGGTGGTGGAGGCAATATTGGAGAACAGCGGCGCGGAGGAGGCAGCAGCGGTGGATGGCGAGGGTAGCAGTCTGGAGGTACAGGTAAGGGAGCTACTTAGTGTGGTGGAAGCCCTTAGTGCTCAGGTGAAGGCCCTAAGTCCAGTTGGTGCAAAGGAAAACGCGGCTGTACAAGCAAATAGTGCGTACAACACCACAAACATACCTACGTCGCAGTCAGTGCAAAACGCAGTTCCAGAACGTTCGAAGAACAGCATCACAAGCAGCGCACAACGAAATGAACAGGTCGCAACATGCCAGACAACGCCGTCGCAGCAGAACGACGCTAATTACATATTTTCACTAGTGAGTGTATGATGCCACAAACACATATATATAGGCAGCCGGTCACAGCAGTGATAGAGCGACACACGATAAAAGAGATCGCTTCTATTTTGCCGTCATTTGACCCATGCGACAGCGATTACTCGTCGATTCAATTTGTACAACGAATCGAGCAGCTAAGAGAAGTTTACAATTGGGAAGACTCTTTGCTTATCTTTGCCGTGTTGAGTAAGCTCAAAGGTGTTGCCAAGCGTTGGGCAGATGCGCAGCCGGTATTTAAACAATGGGGTGAATTTGTGCGCGTATTCTTATTAGACTTTCCGTATGTGCAAAACGCTGCTGACGCACACCTACGCTTAATGAATGCTAAAATGAAAAAGAGTGAGGAAGTGATAGAGTTCTATTATAGAATGATTGCAATTGGTCATCGTGAGCGTATTGACGACACGTCAATTATTAGATATATAATTATTGGTCTTTGGGACGAAAATGTAAAGCGCACATTAAGCGCTATGAACTTCGGCCTGCAAGCTGGAGTGCCACAGGTCGTGGTGTGCGTTGGAGTCACCAAGGATGACGCGGTTCTCGCCCCTGAGTAACGCACGAATGTCAGGGTGGTAATCCCTGGGACAACAGGTGACAGGAGGTATTTAAATGTTTATGATCTCAAGGTCGACATCGCCTGACCGGACCACCATACCTTGACGTTCTAAGGTGGTGTCCCTCGGGTCGATGGCAGGCTCAAATAGACGATACTGCACAGATTGATTCGTGATGAATGCCAGACCACCCCCAAGCCCTCTCGCACGGTCACAACGGTGTACATTGTACCCGTTGCAAGTCTGAAGAGACGACCTTCCACCTAGCGTTGAGTCGCTTCATTAAATTTGTCACTTCAACAATTTTACCGGTTAGGCCGTTGCAATTAAATTGCAGGATACCGAAATGCGAAGGGGGAGCAGAGTTGATGCTGGGGGTCAAGGACTGGTGTGTATGCCTAGGTGGTAATAGGCTCGGTCGCGCACTACCGCGCAATCTTGAAGTCGAAGGAATCGCGTTACCAGAAGGTAGATGCGAGTCGGACGACGTTGAACGTTGCGTAGCTCGACGGCATGGCGCAACGTACGTATCAGTCCATACGTTCCTGTTCGCGAGTCCAGAGCATATAAGCAGGTGACACAGGCCAAGGCAGTTATTGCACTTGACTGATGCCAACGGCGTATATAATCTTAACCGACAAACAGTAGTATAAGGGACCAGGAGCTGATGGTTGTGGCTTATACTCGTGCTGATGCTGGAAGAAGAGGGGCTGACCGAGGGGGTGGGAGAGAGCGGACGCTCAGCATTGCTCAAATCCACTTGGGGAGTGCTACGTAGGGAGTAACTGTGAGCTGCTGTGTGAGATGTTGACGCCTGGGGGCGTGAGCGGCCGCTCGGAAGGTCTACTTGCTAATGTGCATTGTTAGTGCTAGTCGTGGAGATTGATGTGCCAGAGTCAGACATATGTGGCGGAGCGATACTTGATCGGTTACTCACGGTTGCAGGGGAGTAGTGAAATAACAGCCCTTGGTCGGGGAAACCCCCAGTCATTCCGGTACGTAGAACCGGCTGTCGTGGGAATGACATTTCGTTTAACACGGTTAGTGCGGGAGCGGTTTTAGTGCTTCTTACGGCTTTCACGATTTGGAATTTCGAGAACGCGTCGGATATCGCTAATACGTAAGTATTACCACGTTTACTACGTACGGACCCATATGATCGATATGTATCAATCTGAAGTATAGGTTGTGTCGGGCCGAAATGCATTCGTCCCTCGGACTTTCCTGGATGATGTTTTTGGTAACAGCAGGGTACACAAGCGAAAATATAGCTTTTCACATAACGACGTAGATTTGGGAACCAATACGACTTTTGTATACGTTGTATGGTTTTTTCGAGCGCGGGATGACCCGCGTCATCATGACACGATTTCACGATTCGCCAACGTACGGATTTTGGCACAACGAATAAATGTCCATTTGGTGTTTTACGGTAAAGTCTATGATTCTTAAGCTCGAATTGCGATTTAAGTTGTTTTTCATGAGGAGATTTTAACTCACCCTTGAAGACACGGATATCTTCATACAATGATTTGTCTTGAAGTTGCATGGTCAGGAGCCAATCATGGTGACTTGCGGTTACGTTCACAACAGAACCAGCGGGCTCTAATTCGCTTGAAATTTCGACAGGGTTTCGGCTGAGTGCGTCCAAATGAGATAGCAAGCTACCTTGACGATGGAAACACTCAAAATTAAATTCCAGCAGCCTAAGCCACCAGCGAGCGATTTCCGGTTTGATTTCTTTATTGTCACTCATTTTCGCGAGCGCGGAACAATCAGTAATTAAGCGGAACGATTTTCCAAGAACATACATTCTAAAACGGTTAAGAGTTTCTACCACGGCAAGCGCTTCTAGCTCGTAGCTATGATAGCGGCTTTCGACATCGGTACAGTGACGACTGTAGTAGGCGACGGGTTTCCAGTTTTTACCATCATTCGATTGTAGCAATACACCCGCGAGACCAACACTAGAGGCGTCGGTATGTATTTCGTGTTGAGCGTTTAAATCGTATAGCACAAGCACAGGTTCACTGATTAGTTTCTCTTTTAGCAAATTGAATGATTTTTGTTGTGTCTCAACCCATTCAAAGTTATTGATTTCACTTTAATGCAGTAAGCGCGTTATCGGTTTGGCAATGAATGCATAGTTCGGTACGAATTTCCGGAAAAATCCTGTAAGTCCCAAAAACCTACGGACTTCGGTTACATTTTTCGGCGGAGTAAAGTCATTTATCGCGATTACCTTACGTTTTCCCGGTGTAATTCCGTTTTCGTTTATTACGTGGCCCAAATACTCGATTTCAGTTGGGAGAAACTTGCATTTGTCCATTCCGAGAGTTAAACCGTTTCGTTTTAAAATATTTAGGCATTTTTCTAGTCGTTCCAGTCCTTCGTCTAATGTCTTACTAGGGATGATTATGTCATCCAGGTAAGCTGATGCTTCATTAGGCGGCATTTGAGCAATTATTTTGTCCATCATGGATTGAAAATAAGCAGACGCGTTAACCAGTTCGAACGGCATTCGGTTATACTTATAATGACCGTCGGTGGTTACAAAAGCGGTATATCGTTTCGAATTTTCATCAATCTCGACTTGATGATAACCGGTACGTAGATCGAGTGTAGTATAAAATTTGTTTCCGGATAATTTCGCGTTCGTTCTTCCATGACCGGCATGGGATACGGTTTTTTAATTGTCACTTTATTGAGACAGCGGTAGTCAACACAGAGTCGATGTTCTCCATTCCTTTTCTCCACTAGAACTACGGGAGATGCGTACGCAGATTCGCTAGGACGCATAATTTCGTTGGTCAATAGCTCACTTACGATGTCCGATACAATTGTGCGTTTAGCGAACGGAACACGGTAGGGTTTAAGATTTATTGGCGTATCTGTTTTTAATTTGATTGTCATTTTGGAAATACCACATTTCCCGATTTCGGCAAGATTAGATGCGAACACATCAGCGTAATTGTTTAGCAAACTTTCAAATTTTTTACGATCACTCACGTTTAAATCATTTGTGATTTTAATATTTTGAATTTGCTCGATTCGGCATTGATTTTTTTCAATAATCAAACGTGTACCTTTTGCACAAAGTACGTCTCTACCTAGCAATATTGGTTCACACAACATTTCATCTTCGGTTAAGAGAATGTCCGTCGTAATTTTATTGCCATCGATTTCGATAATAGCATTTAATTTTTCGGTACACACGTATTGTCCTCCAGCAAAACCCTGTAATGTCGTTAGGTGCTTTTGTGGAAGTCCAATACGACGCGCAAATGTTTTTCGAATCAACGTATGACTACTTCCGGGGTCAATAAACGCGACGGCCTCATTTTCGTTAACCTTGATCACTTTGTTTATTTGTTTATCATTTGTAACTTTCTCGATTTTATTAATTGGATTGTTTGCTTTCACTGCCCTACTAGACCGGCCTAACCACACTCACTAATACATGCAAGCGAAAATTGTAAATTACTAACACACACAAAGTCTTCTTTCAAACTTAGCTTTTTCTTTGTGTTTCTTCTTCTTGTAAGTGTGAGCAAAATGCAACTGTATGTATATGTATGTATATGGTGCGATATACAACAGTTATATCATCAACCTCCTAGGAGATTTTTGCGCCGAGCTTCTCTTCCAATTTTCGCCGACTCCGAACGGCATCTACAAAGCAGATGAATTTTTGCTGAGAAGCCTTTCATGGCTGAAATACACTCGGAGAGTTTGCCAAACCACTGCCGAGGGGCGACCCCGTTTTGAAAAAACTTTTTCAAACCACTTTTTGATGTAACCTGTACCAGGGCTCGAACCCGGACCTTCGGTGTGGTAGGCCGACAACACTACCTCCACGCCACGGTGGCCGCCGAGCAAAATGCAACTGCGTCTTTAAAATATGTAAAAATTATTAAAAAAGCAGTTTAGCAGTGAAATTACAACTAAAACGCCTTGATAAGGAAAGTATATAGTGCTTATAATTGTTATTTAACAAGTGAAGTACTGTTTTGAATATTTATGCACCAAATTTTTATACTTTCAGAGGGACGAGCAAATCAAGGAACCTTTAGGCAAATGGAGTAAAATTATACTTTTGCAAATGTTTAGTGATAGAAATATGTATTTGAAGAATTTACTGATTATTGTAAACGTAAAAATTGTGCAATTTTGACTTATATTAAACAATAAAAAGCAAATCTAATAATGCAAACAATTGTCTTTTCATAGTTAGCTATGTATAAAGCTTGCGTCATTCATAACCATTAGCGCTGGCTTGTGTTTGCATTATACTAGAGCTGCAAAACTATCGATGGTACTATCGATAGTATCGATAGTTTTTTTTTTTGCGATATATCGATTTTTTTTTTGGGATAGTCGATAGTTTCGATAGTGTCAGTGCTTTCAAAATTTGTGATCTTTATAATATTAGCTGACGCTGTGATCTGAGGTAAAGTAATTTTTCAGAATTTAAAGCTCAAATTGCAATATTTGTACTGTTTTTTATTTAGGTACATATTATTGATATTGGAGGTTCTGCGTGTGGAAGATCAAATACAATGAGTAAGTATTATTTCGCATAAAAGCCACATGTATGTGCATAAATAACAAACGCGTATTTGATCCTTGTTATTTTATGCAAATATGTATGTATATTTACAGATACTGTGCAGGAATTGTAATAAGTGACAGTGACAGCGGCTCAGATTACAGGCTCAAACTTTCGAAAAGGACTAAAAAGGGACACTCCGACGTTTGGACATTCTTTGATAAATCTCAAAAACGAAATGAAGCCAAATGTCGCTCATGCGGGAAAATTTACAAAACCAGCGGTAATACTAGCAATCTGTTTGACCATTTGAAACGTTTTCATCCAAATTATCGCGAAATTGATAAATCAAGTCTTACAATTGATAAGTTTTTTAACAAAGCCGGAACAACCTATGAGTCGACGTCGGCACGAAAAAAATTTCTGGATGACGCTCTGGTTAAATTCATTGCATTAGATGTGCAACCAATATCAATTGTTGCAGACAAAGGTTTCGTAATCTTTGTCAAAGCACTAGATTCTCGGTATGAATTGCCGTCCCGTACTACGTTACAGTCTGTGCACATGACAAAACTATTTTCTGATATGAAAATAAAATTGCAAACTATTTTAAATGAAATAGAGTATTGTTCCATAACCATGGACTGTTGGACTTCGCGAGCTAATGAAGGATATTTGACGGTTACATGTCACTTTATAACAAAGGATTTTAAATTGCGTACAGCCGTACTATCAACCAAAAAGCTCTTGATTGAGGTCAATCACTCCGCCGCAAATATTGCATCATCTTTGCGTGCTGTTTTAGAAGAATGGCAAATTATGAAAAAAGTAACTGCAATTGTAACAGACAATGCATCATCTATGCTGAAAGCCTGCGAGTTGTTGGAAAAAAGAAACCTGCCGTGCTTCGCACATTCTCTAAATCTGGTTGTTCAAGATTGTTTGTCGCAGGACAACATAAAAGAAATTTTAGCAAAATGCAAACGCATTGTGACATACTTCAAAAGCAGCACCATAGCGTATGAAAAATTTAAACTTGAACAAAAAGGTGAAAAAGTGTATAGCCTTAAACAAGAAGTGGTCACTCGTTGGAATAGCGCGTACCACATGATTGAAAGGGTTGTGTTGACAAATGATGCCATATCTGCAGTACTCCTTACCACGTCAAAAGCGCCATCTCCTCTGACCTTGGATGACATACATGTATTAACAGATTTAATTGAAATACTGTCGCCTTTTGATCATGCCACCGTCCAGGCATCGTCAAACAGCTCGGTTACAGTATCACTTATAATACCTATTATAAGTTGCCTTTTGCGAAGTCTAGAGGACGCAAAATTGAAAATGAAGACATCAGAAGGACTCGCAGCATGTGTATTCATAATCGATCGCCTTAAAAAAAGACTGACCAAATACGAGGAGCGCAAACCAACAAGATTGGCCACACTATTAGATCCAAGGTTCAAAAAGGAGGGATTTGAATCTGCATTTAATTCATCAGAAGCAGTGAAAATTTTAGAGAATGAATTAACAACTTTAAATAAAGAATATTCAAAATATTTTTCTCTGGAAACTGAAAACGCAGAACCGTCAACATCAACTAGTAGCCAGACCAGACAGCAGCAGCCACTTTTCAAGTACATTGAAAACAAAATAACAAATAAGGTGCGAAACAATAGGGTTGATGCAATTATTTCCCTTCGCCAATATATGGAAAATTCAAATGCTCCTCAAGAAAGTGATCCGTTAGATTTCTGGAAGGTAAATTGTCTTTTAAGAAGTAATGCTATTCCAAACTAAATGCATTATTTTTATTTACAGTGCACTGCAAAGGAATCAGCATCGCTAAAATCGTGTGCGGCACGTTTCTTATGCATCCCAGCAACTTCAACGGAATCGGAAAGAATGTTCAGTAAGGCCGAAATTATAATTTCTGATCAAAGAGCCTCTCTGAAACCAAAGAATGTAGATATGATCTTATATGTGAATAAGAACTTTTGGGTTAATGAATAATTTGTGGTAATCAGCGTTGCCAGGTTAGCCTTTTCGAGGCTAGATTTGCTTTTTTTTGTCCTTTAGCCTCGTAATTTTCAGTTTAGCCTCGTGGCTTTTGTTTAGCCTTTTTTACTAAAAATATTACTTGTACTAATTTGTATAACAAGAACTTGCAGTAATTCATGTGAAGATGATATTATATAATTAATTAGTTTGGAGTGATTTTTTGTTCTATGTACATAATATAAGTATTTATTTAAAAACAAAGTCATGTACTAGTCAAGAAAATGTGCCTGATATGTGTTCATGCATGAATAGTTCCTTTAACGTGTCGATTCTGAGCGTAACCGGAAACTTTGTACCCAGAAGATTATCTAACCAAAAATCGTAACCGGTGAATGTACCCGCGATTCTAGCGCGCATGGTAACGATGTCAAAAACAAACAATGCGCAAAAGAGAATAAAAGGCAAACGCGCACGAAATATCACGTAAAAAAGTGATTATATTGTTTATTAATTCTTCTGAACTAGTATGTGTATAAAATTTGTGCTATTTTCTGTCCAAAAAAATATTTACAAAACACGTGCAATTTGTCGCGGTTACTTGGCGTTACCACCTCTTTCGGTGGTTACGAAATTGAACTGCAACTTGAGCCGGCAGAATACCAAAAGGGTGTAAAAGTTTCCAAGATATTTGTTTGCCGGGTAAATCGAATGTTGTTACCACTATAGAATCGACCCGTAAGTGGTACTTTAAGCTAACCTCACAAATAAAAGCACTCGTTGAATTCCGCTTTAAAATTTTATATGTACATATACTCTGGAATCATATTTTGCTAAGCCACATATGCTTGGTGTAAATGTAAAATTTGAAACTTGTTGGTAACGGACTTTGTGTATTAAGTATGTATGTATGTATTAAGCAAATTTTGTGCGGAGTTTGAGTTTCTCTACATTTAAAACACGATAGTATACGATAGTTTCATAACTATCGATAGTATTTTTCGAGGTATCGAAAAAATCGAATGGCGTCACTATCGATAGTTTTGCAGCTCTACATTATACCTGACTGTTAGCGCTAACCAAACTTTTCGTTATTGATAACATGAGTGAAGAGTGCGGATTTATGTGGTTTTACATGCGCTAGAATGAGATGCAGTATACGTACGTGTGCAAAAAAACAGCAAAGATACGGTTAGATTTGGCACACTGCTCTGCAGAAACTAATTGAGAAATATATGTAAAAATAACGCAAGCGCAAGTTAGGCCGAGAGGTTATCTGACTCGACAAATAACCTGCAGCTGTCTAGTAGGGTGGGCACTCGGCAGTTTTATGTGTAGTTCGTACATTTTTCGCACCGCGGCTTACGTTGAGGCTCTTTGCAATTAACCGAGTAGTGCCCTAGCTTAAAACAATGGTGCATTTCACTTTTTCTAAAGCTACCGACTTGGAATTCACTTCGTTTTCGAGTTGCGGCGGTTTTCGATTTGGAAATTTTTCTTGCGGCATCTTGCTACCGATTTTAGGCGGAACGGATTTTACTTCATTCACCCTTATCGCAGAGTTCGCCCGAACAAGTGTTCGCCTTCATTTTTTTTGTTCGGGCGAACTAGTTCCGCCTATCGTCAAGTTCGGGCGAACGAATGTTCACTTCGAATCCGCTGTTGCCCTACTTCGAATTAATAGTGAACAAATAAATTTGCGTGCTATTTTGTGAATTTTGTAAAGAATTGTACATTTTACTAAAATTAAGTAAAAAAATTATTCAAAAACATATATAGTGTTGGCCTTAGGTTGTTACTGATTGATCGCGAGGAGAATGCAAGTGTGAGAACAATCCGGAGGCAATTTGGAGCTAAGTGCGTTGAAAAAAGTTGTTTTTTTTTGCAGTTTTCAATAGCAAATTAATTGTTACTTTACTAGTTTTCCGGTAAAAACCGGTAACCGCTAACCGGAGTTTAATTGACTTTTTTTGTACGGCTTAACCAGCTTTTATGAAATTTGCCCTAAATAAGCCAGCTGGTAGCTCCTTGGAGTCATTGAAACAAAAAATTGGAGTACTTCGCTTTGTACAGTGGATAGCTTGCATTCCCTGAGAAGCGCCAATTTGCGTAGGGATTTTATATGAAGCTGCCAATTCTGGAAGTCTTAGGGCCACTTTCATAAAAGCCGGTTAAGCCTAATCGGCGATTAATTTGACAGCTAACCATGCAAAATACGTCAATTAAACTCTGGTTAGCGGTTACCGGCTTTTATGAAAGCGGGCCTTAGGATGCGCTTATGACGTAAACGTCAAAACATCCATTACAGCACACATAAATCAATTCTGCAATAGAAATGGCGAATGTTAAACTGCACTTTTGTAATCATTTCGTGGTCTTTTTTGGACTTTACTTATTGATTTACTATTAAAAATAAAAGTATATTACTTTAAAAGAATATCTAATATTCAAAACATACAAATGCGTACAATTTGTTTCTTGTTCGCCTCTAAAATAAAAGTGAATAAATTTGCCATTTTCCGTTGTTCATTTCGCCCGAATAAAGAGTTGGCAATAAGGCGGAATGTTTTTCGAACACGAAAAATTGGTTCGCCACCGTCTGCGATAAGGCGAACAAAAACTGTGAACGTTTAATAAATTGATTTGAATTTAGCGATTTATCCGACGACGGATCAAAATACGGTAATAACTCGACTATGTCGCGAACGTTATCATACGGACTATAATAGTGCGGTACTGCCGGCGAAGTACCATATCCATGCATATACGGAGCAGACGGATATTGTGGATAGTGTTGATTTGTATATTCTGCGTTTGAAATAGGAATATACGTTGACGGTGGCGGAGTCGCTGAATGTATAGTTGGCTGCGGTCCAAACATTACATGTCTCGATCTCGAAAAATCTAAGTCACCAAAACTACTCGGATTTTGGGCGGTAGTCCACAAAGAATTTAGACTACTAAACGGTATTTGCGTTTGCGCACATGTATATGTACTAGTTGTTGCCTGATTATTTTGGGCAGTTGTTTCTACTGCACTTATTGGTGACGACGACATTGGCGGCTCAAAATTCCGCTCACGTTGCTTACTTCGACTTTCAGACATAAATTCCGTTATTGTTTTTTCTAACGTTGCAATACGTTGTAACACTACAGTGTCATTCCCTACTAGACAACTGCAGGTTATTTGACGAGTCAGATAACCTCTCGGCCTAACTTGCGCTTGCGTTATTTTTACATATATTTCTCAATTAGTTTCTGCAGAGCAGTGTGCCAAATCTAACCGTGTCTTTGCTGTTTTTTTGCACACGTACGTATACTGCATCTCATTCTAGCGCATGTAAAACCCCATAAATCCTCACTCTTCACACATGTTATCAATAACGAAAAGTTTGGTTAGCGCTAACAGTCAGGTATAATGCAAACACAAGCCAGCGCTAATGGTTATGAATGACGCAAACTTTATACATAGCTAACTATGAAAAGACAATTGTTTGCATTATTAGATTTGCTTTCTATTGTTTAATATAAGTCAAAATTGCACAATTTTTACGTTTACAATAATCAGTAAATTCTTCAAATACATATTTCTATCACTAAACATTTGCAAAAGTATAATTTTACTCCATTTGCCTAAAGGTTCCTTGATTTGCTCGTCCCTCTGAAAGTATAGAAATTTGATGCATAAATATTCAAAACAGTACTTCACTTGTTAAATAACAATTATAAGCACTATATACTTTCCTTATCAAGGCGTTTTAGTTGTAATTTCACTGCTAAAAAGTTTTTTTCTTTAATTTTGACACTATGCGCATTTTTCAGTGCAGACAGACAAATAAAGTGCAATATTAACACTTTTTGGAGTGGTAGCAACACTTTTTGTGGTGCTTCATTCAGATTTAGTACCAAAATAGTGCAATGCGGAAAAGTGTGGTGTAATTTTATTATTTTATGAAGTTTCGAACACTATTTAGTGCAAACTTAACACCATTTCTTAGGGAACTCATTATGGCAACGCGGTGGGCAAACGAACATGTCGCATGTGGCAACCTAAAGCACTTATATGTTCGTTAACGAACATTCTCATACGCGTGCTTTTCATTGTGTATCTGTACTAGTGTCAAACGTTTGACAGGCACTTCAAAATGAAGTTTTTGACAGTTTTTTGTTTACATCTGAGGCACTTCAATATGGCGGCGCATCCGGTACTCCTATCTTTTAACGAATGATAGAACGAGATGCAGGATGAAACCAATATAGAATATAAAAAAACAGGTGTTAAATTTTTTAAAAATTTTGACGACTAGTACATATACATGTGCGCAAACGCAAATACCGTTTAGTAGTCTAAATTCTTTGTGGACTACCGCCCAAAATCCGAGTAGTTTTGGTGACTTAGATTTTTCGAGATCGAGACATGTAATGTTTGGACCGCAGCCAACTATACATTCAGCGACTCCGCCACCGTCAACGTATATTCCTATTTCAAACGCAGAATATACAAATCAACACTATCCACAATATCCGTCTGCTCCGTATATGCATGGATATGGTACTTCGCCGGCAGTACCGCACTATAATCGAAAACCGCCGCAACTCGAAAACGAAGTGAATTCCAAGTCGGTAGCTTTAGAAAAAGTGAAATGCACCATTGTTTTAAGCTAGGGCACTACTCGGTTAATTGCAAAGAGCCTCAACGTAAGCCGCGGTGCGAAAAATGTACGAACTACACATAAAACTGCCGAGTGCCCACCCTACTAGACAGCTGCAGGTTATTTGACGAGTCAGATAACCTCTCGGCCTAACTTGCGCTTGCGTTATTTTTACATATATTTCTCAATTAGTTTCTGCAGAGCAGTGTGCCAAATCTAACCGTATCTTTGCTGTTTTTTTGCACACGTACGTATACTGCATCTCATTCTAGCGCATGTAAAACCACATAAATCCGCACTCTTCACTCATGTTATCAATAACGAAAAGTTTGGTTAGCGCTAACAGTCAGGTATAATGCAAACACAAGCCAGCGCTAATGGTTATGAATGACGCAAACTTTATACATAGCTAACTATGAAAAGACAATTGTTTGCATTATTAGCTTTGCTTTCTATTGTTTAATATAAGTCAAAATTGCACAATTTTTACGTTTACAATAATCAGTAAATTCTTCAAATACATATTTCTATCACTAAACATTTGCAAAAGTATAATTTTACTACATTTGCCTAAAGGTTCCTTGATTTGCTCGTCCCTCTGAAAGTATAGAAATTTGATGCATAAATATTCAAAACAGTACTTCACTTGTTAAATAACAATTATAAGCACTATATACTTTCCTTATCAAGGCGTTTTAGTTGTAATTTCACTGCTAAACTCCTTTTTAAATATCTTTTACATTTTTTAAAGACGCAGTTGCATTTTGCTCACACTTTCAAGAAGAAGAAACACAAAGAAAAAGCAAAGTTTGAAAGAAGGCTTTGTGTGTGTTAGTAATTTACAATTTTCGCTTGCATGTATTAGTGAGTGTGGTTAGGCCGGTCTAGTAGGGTTGTCACTATCGGAAAAATTGTTTTCACTCAGACGTTCAATTAATTGCCTTTTGGTACCAGCAACTGGTAAGCCTGCAACACGACACTTTTCTTTTAACTCACACACTTTCAATTTGTGTAGAGGCATTTTATTTCGTGTTAGTTTTGATCACTTCGTTCTTGTTTGTTGCACTATACGCGACAGATATATTTTTACGCGACAGATATATTTGCAACAACTTAGATTTTCATACTTCGATTTTCGTATAACATTTTTCGGTTACGATTCAATTTGTCGGATATCGGATACACATGTAGATATGTATTTCGTGTGCATGTACATATGAGGAGGTCCATAACAAAACGCAATAATTCCACCAAAACAGTTTTTTGGAAAAACGAAAAAAACTAATTTAAAAATAAAATTAATTTAATTGGATACATATGGAAATGTTTCATTTTGGTCTGAACTAATATTTTTGGCGTTGAATAACAGTAAAATTATTGACCTTTGGAATGTTTTATAGCAATGGTTACATAGGTTTTAATGCGTAGAATTGGTTTTAGTTAAAAAACCAAAATATTTGAAAAGTGGAATTGTTGCGTTTTGTTATGGACCTCCTCATATGTATATATGTGTAGCGACCCAAACCGCACATTTCAAGTTTCATGTTAGATGGCAACCTCGATGATTAGAAATAAGTTGGCAGTGCTGTTCTCTTACATTTTCTTTATTCATGTCATTCATCTTTTGAACTTTCTAGAATAACGTCAAGTACAAACTTGTCTTTTATTAAATAAAGTAGTGTTTAAGCATAAAATCGTATTATTCATTTGCATTAGCACACACCAACACTACAACTGGTGACCCCGCAAAGAACACAAAATGCCTAACGAGCAGGATGACGAATTTCAAGACGCAATAGCTTTGCCACAACTGGCGCGACTTTCCGTCAAGCCACCACCGTTTTGGAAGCCCGATCCTAGACTTTGGTTTGCACAAGTGGAGGCACAATTTGCACGCGCCGGTATTACTGCAGACGCGACAAAATTTTATACTGTGGTTGCTGAGGTTGATTCGGCAATTCTTTCTCACGCAACCGATATTATCTCTGCACCTCCTGCTGAAGGAAAATATGATTTGTTAAAAGAACGATTAATTAAAGATTTTGGTGAATCAAGGGAGGCACGTCTACAACGTTTATTCGAAAGTTGCGAGCTTAGCGACAAAAAACCTACAGCACTGCTCCGAGAAATGAAAGAGCTATCAAATCATCGTCTAGACAAGGAAATACTTAAGTCATTGTGGTTGCGCCGTTTACCAATTCATATACGACAAATTTTGTCGACACTGGAGGGCGACGTTGAGACCCTGGCAACGAAAGCAGACGACATCATGAACGTTACTCCAATGCAAAACATAAACGCAGTCGACACAACAGATGCTGCAGGTAAGTCTTTATCTGACTTAATAAGCAGAATTGAACGGTTGGAATGCTCCGGCGAAATCAATCGCATTGACCGCAACACACGTCCGAACGCGTTACGCCTAAAAGCAACACCTGTTCAACGACAAGAGCCAGCAAACACTATGTGCTGGTATCACCAAAAATTCGGCAGTCGAGCAACAAAGTGCCGCCAGCCTTGCACATTTACTACAACGAGGTCGGAAAACTAGTAAGTCCTCCGATTCGAGCGGCTGAATCGGGGAATGTAAATTCGTGCCGCCTGTACATTCTTGATAAGACGACGGCCTTAAGATTTTTAATCGACACCGGGGCTGAAGTATCAGTCATACCCAAACGATTTAGCAAGAACGCCGAACTGACGCCTATGAAATTAGTGGCAGCAAATAATAGTCAGATAAGTACGTACGGAAGAAAGCTTTTGACAGTAGACCTAGGCTTGCCCGAGAAATTCAACTGGGTATTTATAGTGGCCGATGTTTCGCAGCCCATCATAGGGGCAGATTTTTTACATAATTTCGATATTTTAGTAGATATTAAAAATAAAAGTTTGATAGATCAAAAAACCAAATTTCGTACGGTTTGCCTTATTACTAGGCTACCACAAAATATGTCTTCGCTCAAAGCACAAGACAATTTTCACAAACTAATCACGCTTTACGCCGATTTGCCAGACGATTCTAAGAAATCAGCACGTAAACCCACAACAATTCAGCATTATATAGAGACTAAGGGCGCACCTATAACACAAAAAGTACGGCGGCTGTCCCCCGAAAAGCTCGAAATCGCAAGAAAGGAATTCGATTATCTTTTGGAGAGAGGGATTTGCCAGAGGTCAAAAGGCCAATGGGCAAGTCCTTTACACATGGTCAAGAAAGCAAATGGCTCCTGGCGACCGTGCGGAGACTACAGGCGTTTGAATGCCAATACTATCGCCGATAGTTACCCTGTACGTCACATACAAGATTTTGCATCCCAGTTACATGGAAAAACGATATTTTCTGTTATAGATTGCAAGAAAGCCTATCATCAAATTCCAGTGAACCCATCAGACATTCCGAAAACAGCAATTATAACTCCCTTCGGATTGTTTGAATTCAAATATATGACGTTTGGCCTACGAAACGCGGCACAAACGTTTCAAAGGTTTATCGACGAAGTCGTTAAGGACTTGCCATTTACCTTTCCTTATTTAGATGACGTACTGATCGCCTCCACGTCTCCTGAAGAGCACGAAACACACCTCCAACAGTTATTCCAGCGTTATAGAGAATTCGGCATCGTCATAAACATCGATAAATGCCAAATCGCTCAGTCCGAAGTTGAGTTTGTAGGCCATCTGGTGACACGAAAGGGCATAAAACCTCTGCCACGAAAGGTTAAGGGCATTCTCGATTGCATGCAGCCGAAAGAAGTTCACGAGCTTCGCAGTTTCTTGGGAGCGGTTAACTTTTACAGGCGGTTTTTACCACACGCTGCCACCGTTGAAGCACCGCTACAAAAAATGATGGGCCCCTGTAAGAAAAAAGATCGCACAAAGCTTAATTGGACACCCGAAACAACCAAGGCGTTTCAACAACTAAAGACGCAATTGGCCAACGCAGCAAGCATTGCCTATCCCGTTACTGGATCCACTACTGCGTTAATGACGGACGCCTCAGGTTTCGCCATGGGAGCGGTCTTACAGCAATTGGTAAATGGTGCATGGCAACCATTAGGTTTCTTTTCGCAGAAACTTTCAACGACAGAGCAACGGTATAGCGCTTACGATCGCGAGCTATTGGCCATATACAAATCGATTCGGCATGTTCGATATTTTTTAGAAGGGACTAGCTTTATTATATTTACTGACCACAGACCGTTGGTGCACGCGTTTGACCAGAAATGGGAAAAACTCTCACCCCGTCAGACACGCCATCTCAACTTTATTAGTCAATTTTCATCTGATATACGACACGTCAGCGGGGCAGAAAACTTCGTTGCAGACATCCTATCAAGGATTGAAACACTTACGACACCTTCGCCAGTAGATTTGAGTTTGCTTAAGGAAGAGCAAAGTAAATGTGAAGAGCTTAAGGAGTTGCTAAATGGAAATACCTCGTTGAAACTAGTCAAACACACGCAGTCAGGAACGGGTTTAGAAATCATTTGCGACAACTCGACTGGTAATTTACGCCCATACGTTCCAGCACCGTTACGTCAGGTCATTTTCAACGCGATACACGGCTTAGCACATCCAGGCGCAAGATCGACAGCGAAACTCATTTCCAAGAACTTCGTGTGGAAGGGACTGAATTCCGACATACGTGAGCGAGTACGACAGTGTCCTGCCTGCCAAAGGTGCAAAGTTTCAAGGCACACTAAGAGCGAGCTGGAGACCTTCGCTGTACCCAACAGACGCTTCGAGCACATAAATATTGATATCGTTGGGCCTTTGCCATCATCCAACGGGTATACGTACTGTCTGACGTGCGTCGATAGATTTTCACGATGGATAGAAGCCATTCCTTTGACCGACATGACAGCTGAGACTGTAGCCAAGGAATTGCTTAAGGGATGGATAAGCAGATTCGGGGTTCCCAAATTCATCACGACGGACCAAGGTCGACAATTTGAGAGCAGCCTCTTTCAGCAACTGATGAAGTTATTGGGATCCAAGCACATTCATACCACGAGTTACCACCCACAGGCAAACGGGTTGGTGGAAAGATGGCATCGGGTCTTGAAAGCGGCGCTGAAATGTCACGGGGCTAACTCGAACTGGACGGATACCTTACCTATAGTTCTCCTGGGTTTGCGAACGGCGGTAAAAGAGGACCTGGGGGCCTCAGTAACAGAAATGTTATACGGGCAGGCAATTCGCTTACCAAGCGCTATCCTCGACGACACTGGTGAGGCATCTTCGGATGTTCATACGTTTATACTGGGACTGCGGCAACATTTCGAACAATTGAAACCAACGAAAACATCGCAACATAAAACGACTTCGGTATTTGTTCCGAAAGATTTGCGAGTTTGCAGCCATGTTTTTCTCAGAGATGATACAATACGATCGCCGTTGAAAGCACCATACGAGGGTCCGTACCTGGTTATGAATAGATATCCGAAAACTTACACCATTTTGATAGGAACAAGGCCAGTCACTGTTTCGAAGCCCGCTTATTTCCCCGCAGAGGAGGAACAAATATGATCCTGAGCTAAACTTCCAGTTGAGGACGAAGTTTTTGGAAGAGGAGTGATGTAGCGACCCAAACCGCACATTTCAAGTTTCATGTTAGATGGCAACCTCGATGATTAGAAATAAGTTGGCAGTGCTGTTCTCTTACATTTTCTTTATTCATGTCATTCATCTTTTGAACTTTCTAGAATAACGTCAAGTACAAACTTGTCTTTTATTAAATAAAGTAGTGTTTAAGCATAAAATCGTATTATTCATTTGCATTAGCACACACCAAACACTACATATGTATGTAGATACACGAGCGGCGGATTGCGACGGAAGTCTAAACCTGTTAGAAATAACTCACGCAACACAGATTTAGCTTTAAACGTTGAAATATAGATGTTACTTTATTTAAGTAAACTTTTATAGCGTAAATGCATATATATACATATAGCATTTATAGGCATTATCCAAGGAACTGTAGACTGTGCTTACCTCTTGGAGCGGATTTTTTTTAATGTTCCGCAAAGATCCCTTCGGTATTCGAATATTTTTTATTTCAGCAACCTAAGAACAAACTACGCTCGAAATGCTCCCCTGTTACGAGCTGTTAATGAATTTAATGTAATCTCTAATTCTATCGATCTTGACTTTTCAGTCTCGAGATCGTACTTTGTTAATATTTTGAATTCAATTACATAATTTATAACTTGTACTTTGTTAAATAATTTACTTTTTTTTCTGTTCTTTTTACTTCTTATAGTCTGTAGAATATCTCCTATGTTCATAGACTGAATAAATAAATAAAAAAATATAACGCTGTATTAATTTCACGACACGACTTGTCAGGATACGATGCGAGACTGCGCTCGTTGAACTTATCTATGCAGGGTTATCTTGAGATCGTCAGATAAATAGTATATTGTTGCCAGATCGTGTGACATTACTAACTATTAGAAAAGTACAACAACACCTATTATTTTCAAGAAAAGCGATCTACTGCAATTACTTTTAATGCAACAGTAAGTTGAGTCGAGGAGAGGTTACTGTCCCCCTTACTGTTCCCCTGCATGTACACACAAGTTTGTGGCAGAAATTTGATTTTGAGTTAAACTTTTTTTTCGAAAAAGCAACATTCACTGGCAAAAACGTCATCAACTTTTTTCAATGTTGGATGAATAGTACACCAATGTTTAAACTATTAAGACCGCATATATGTATAAATATCTTTTTCATTTGTGACTGAAAGCAAACATCTTTAAGAGATTATTTATGAGCTCTCACACAAATAATGGTATGAACGTGATTTTGAAAATTTCCTATGGTTGTTGTAGCAACACCTAACACTTCCCGAAGGTTTTGGGGAGTGTTGTCGAAATAACAGTCCTTGGCCGAATACGAATCCGGTACGCTCCGGTACTCCCTTGCGGTACTGCCCGACTGTCGTGGTAGCGATTTGGTATGACCAGGGCAACCTTCTAGGTCATGTCATCTCTCCTTCCGAAAGGAAAGAGAAGATGGGTAATGAGAGGTGAGAGGCATCACATCCCACGACAGCCGGTTCTACGTACCGGAATGACTCGGGGTTTCCCCGACCAAGGGCTGTTATTTCGCTACCCCCCTGCCTAAACCGTCAGTAATCTTCCCCCCAATAATGTCATCCTCCGAGCAGCTCCTTGCAGCGGGACTGCTCAAGACTCTCCTGATCCGGGCTGGTATTGAATCCAACCCGGGACCAAGAGAATGGATCTGTTGTATATGCTGGAAGAAAATTTATGTGAAACGCTCACACTCAGTACAATGCTCCAATTGCAATAGGTGGTTGCACCTAACAAGTTGCTCCGGACTAAATCCCTCTACCCATAGGCCCGCTAGTTTTTATAGAACTTTTGTGGCCCCTTGCTGTTCACGTCCTACGACGTCCCGGGGCCGTCGTCGATCAAGTATCGCTGCGCCGCATATGTCTGACTCTGTCACCTCAGTCTCCACGACTAGCATCACAAATGCACCTCAGCAAGTTGACCTTCCTAGCGGTCGCTCACGCCCCCAGGCGTCAACATCTCACACAGCAGCTCACAGCTACTCCCTACGTAGCACTTCCCAAGTGGAATTGAGCAATGCCGAGCGTCCGCTATCTCCCGCCCCCTCAGTCAGCCCCTCTTCTTCCAGCATCAGCACGAGTATAAGTCACAACCATCAGCTCCTGGTCCCTTATACTACGTGCACTGTTTGTCGGTTAAGATTATACACGCCTTTGGCATCGGTCAAGTGCAATAACTGCCTTGGCCTGTGTCATCTGCTTATATGCTCTGGAACTTATGGACTGATACGTACGTTGCGCCATGCTGTCGAGCTACGCAACCTTCAACGTCATCTGAATCGCCTCTACCTTCTGGTAACGCGATTCCTTCGACTTCAAGAATGCGTCGTAGTGCGCGACCCAGCCTACTACCACCTAGGCATGCGCATCAGTCCCTGACCCCCAGCATCAACTCTACTCCCCCTTCGCACTTCGCAATCCTGCAATTTAATTGCAACGGCCTAACCGGCAAAATAGCTGAGATTACAAACCTCATGAAGCGACACAATATCAAAATCGCTGCTATTCAGGAGACAAAGCTCGGTGGAAGGTCAACTCTTCTGGCCTGCAACGGGTACAATGTACACCATTGTGATCGTGCGAGAGGGCTTGGGGGTGGTCTTGCATTCATCACGCATCAAACTGTGAAGTACCGTCTATTTGAGCCTGACATCGACCCGAGGGACACCACCTTAGAACGTCAAGGTATGGTTGTCCGGTCAGGCGATGTCGACTTGGAAATCATAAACGTATATATACCTCCTGTCACCTGCTGTCCCAGGGATTATCACCCTGACATTCGTGCGTTACTCAGGGGTGAGAACCGTGTTATCCTTGGTGACTTTAACGCACACCACGACCTGTGGCACTCCAGCTTACAGGCCGATGGTAGGGGGCAGGAGCTGGCTGACCAAATAGACGATTCGACGTTCTGCACAGTTAATGGGGATGCCCCCACTAGAGTGGCGGTAAACTGCTCTAGCTCGCCGGATATCACCATAGTCAGCGCAGGTCTTATAAACTGCGTTGACTGGCGACCGATGCTGACGCTTGCTTCGGATCACCTTCCCATTGCGCTCTCTATCGATCGCCCCACCGACTTTGTCACTTCTGACAATCGCACCTTTGTTAACTTTAACAAAGCCGACTGGACTGTCATTCCTGAAAGATGGAGACAGGCAAAGGTGGTCCCACTATTAAAGCCTGGCAAGCCAGCTGCCGTAGGGGAGTCATATCGCCCGATATCACTTCTCTCGCCAGTAGTGAAAGTGTTGGAATCCATCTTATTACCATATTTCACCGCTAATTTGCGACTCGCCGAACATCAGCATGGTTTCCGCAAAAACCACAGCACTACCACCGCGCTGAACGCCATTACCACTCAGATAGGGGACGGACTAAACCAAAAGCGTCCAAACCACAGGACAGTGCTAGTTGCGCTTGATTTGGCCAAAGCCTTTGACACGGTCAATCATGCTCGACTATTGAAAGATCTGGAAGATTCGTCCCTTCCCCCCTGTCTTAAACGTTGGACTGCCAATTATCTGAGTGGTCGTCAATCGTCGGTAGAATTCAGAGGCGCCCGATCAAAACCCAGAATAGTTAAACAAGGGGTGCCACAGGGTGGTGTCCTATCCCCGTTTCTATTTAACTATTATATATCGAAAATTCCCCCCCCCCACCAGAGGGTGTCTCGATCGTCTCTTACGCCGATGATTGTACGATTCTGGCAACGGGCCCCTCCGTTGAAGAACTCTGCTCTCGCATAAACTCGTACCTCCCAGCCGTGTCGGAATTTTTCGCTGGTAGAAATCTGGCATTGTCACCGAATAAGTCCTCGGCTACCTTATTTACGACGTGGACAACGCAAGTGAACATGGAATTAGACGTCTACGTTGATAGTGTTAAGCTACCAACTGTCTCACACCCCAAAATCTTAGGGGTAACGATTGATAACATGTTCAAATACGGCGCTCATGTTACCGCAATTGTCAATAAAGTCCAAAGCCGTAACAAAATCCTCAAGTCGCTAGCTGGCAGCACTTGGGGCAAAGACAAAGAAACGTTACTAGCTACATACAAATCAATTGGTCAGCCGGTACTGAGCTACGCGACACCTATATGGTCGTCGGGGCTGGCTGACACACACTGGACGAGGCTTCAGGTCTGCCAGAATACCGCCCTTCGAACCGCCACTGGGTGTCTTCTTATGTCTCCTGAGCACCACCTTCACAATGAAGCGAAAATGCTCGCCGTTAAAGAGCATAGCGAAATGCTGACCAGGCAATTCCTATTCAACTGTTGCAAACCGCAGCACCCGAACGGACGCCTGGTCAACGAAAATCCGCCCCCCAGGAGGATAAGAAGCCACCTACGCAAACACTTCGATGAGATCCGGCACCTGATTTCCACGCCGTTTGATCCTAAGGTGCACCGGCAGGCCCTCACCTTTATCCACACCGATTCGGTAAATTCCTATGTCAGCTCTATTCTAGCGAACGCCGTTCTTCAGGCAACAACTCCACCCGTTGCCGAAGAGGAGCGCGGGCTGCCTAGGGAGACTAGAGTGATGCTGGCCCAACTCCGGTCTGGATATTGTAATAGGTTAAACTCTTACCTATCCAGACTGAACCCCGACTTGCCTAATGTTTGTCCGGCATGTGGCTTGTCCCCCCATAATACTAACCACCTTTTCGTCTGCTCAGCTGAGCCTACTCTTCTAACACCCATATCCCTCTGGTCCGCCCCTGTCGAAGCCGCTAGGTTTCTAGGACTTCCGTTAGAAGAGCCTGATGACATTATTGGGTAGATAATGACTACCTAGGCAGGGCTACGTGGCGTTACAACAACAACAACAACAGGCATCACATCCGTAGATCAACCATCGAGTTGCACATCATTACCTTTGTGCATATTACTCGCCTCTTTTTATTTTGCTCAACACTGTATTAACAGAGTTTTTATTTAATTATAAATATCTACTTTCATGAAAATTCTGTGCCCCTGATAATTTGTATTGAATATTTGAAAGAAATCAAGCAATTTTTCTACATATATGGCCGGCATGTTAGTCGCAATATAACTTAATTGTTAAATTCGTTAAACAATTTAAATTAATAAATTATTAATCATAATAAACAATTAATAATTTATTACTTGTTAATTGCGAGCATTGCAATTGATCAGGCGCGTAGCCAGAAAAAAATTTCGGGGGGGGTTTGGCCAAAGTGTCAGTAAATAAGAATTACCTGTAAATACACACATATTTATATTTTTACATATTACATATTTATACTTTTATTTATTTTAAATTTTTCTCTTTCTACACGGCTAAAAATTTGAGCCTAAATTTTAAAGCATTCATTGGTTTACACAATTTTTAAAACTTTTTGGTAATAAATTCCAAACCTTTCAATTATCCACAAAAATTCTCAATTTTTTGCAGTTTAGATTTAAAACTTAACTGGGATAAACAAAAGTACACAGCGAATATGTGTACTTTTCGCACAAAATTCATGAGTGCGCCGTAGCTCGATAGGTAGAGCATTGCGCACTGATTTGGGGCACGTCGGTTCGAGTCCAAACATTAAAAAAAAAAAAAACCGCGTGTAGCCAGTACACGTGAAAGAAGTTAACTTCTTAAATTCAGAAATAACGAAATATGAATAAGGTGTATTCGAGAATTGTTTAGATTCACAATTTCTTACTTCCGGGAAGTGGACCAGGGAACCGATCCATTCAAAAATATCTTATGCATTGTGCGTTTTGCTTCAAATTTGGTAAGTGGGTAGAATTATGCCTAAATTAACAGGGGCCAATACGAATGGGATATAGGGGAAGAGGGGCGGGGTAAAAGGAAAGCGGGTAATGAAGAGAAAAAGGGGGGAGATAGAGTGAAGGCGAAGAAAGATTGGAAGGAGAGTTGTAAAAGGGGGGACAGTGAGCTCGCATTTAGACAGGACGTCTGCCTCTACTACATATATAATGTATAAGATTGAAATATTGTATGTGTGTATATATGCATAACTTAAGTTGCGTTCTAAGCGGATTGACCGATCATAACCAACTTTAGAACAGATACTGAAAACCATCGATGAATTAAGAGGGATAGGGGAAAAGGTGCGGGCACCTGACATACAAATGGGATTTTTCATGTTGCATATCTCTGGAAGTATTCATGCTAGGCCGCTAAAATTCAACAGAGTTATATGAGGATTATGAAACCACTCGTATAAGGATTTGAAGAACGGACATAATTGGTATCAGTTCTATCGACTTTATCAAACTTACCTACCTAATTTCGAGCTATTCCATGGAATGGAACCAATTTCATCCATTCACGGAATATGTAATTCGACCTAAGGTATGTCTCAATTTCAAGGGGGCGAATAGAAATTTTTGTCAAATAGCATCCGCGCACGCATTTTTTCTGCGTGCCTGGTAGAACGAATTTATGCGCCGGTATAAAATCAAGCCGTCCGAGTCTGAGGATTGAATTTTATTGATTTGGGGGGACATTCCAGTTCTAATGTACTTGAATTAAATTCTTACAAAATCCGAAGAATTATTTAAAACTATAAAAGATGGTGATGAACACCCTAGGCCAAACTAATTGATTTTTAGATGTTATATGCAGTTGTGGTTTGGACGCATACATAAAGCCACCTTAGGTCCATTTAATATAGCTATTTACTCAACATATTATACTCAACAATCATGACAATAACAAATGAGTTGACAATTGCAGCAACAAAAATCAACTATGTACATAATTACTGTACTAATCTAACCAGCACCAAAGGCAATTACCCTGCAGTGAAACATCAAACTAGTCAGACAACATACTAGTATTCAACTACAATTTTCTGGTTGAAATCATACCAGTCAGGAAAAGTCTATTCCATACTAGTATTCAACTACAATTTTCTGGTTGAAATCATACCAGTCAGGAAAAGTCTATTCCATACTAGTATTCAACTACAATTTTCATCTTCAAATTGTTCTAGTTTGAAAAAGTTCAAACTCTAATTTCCTTATATGCATTCTTTTAAATATGAAGTTATTAAAACAAAGTTTGCTTTTAGTTTTTATTTATTTTTATAGCTATTATATGCATTTTTCAGTTGCATTGACCTTTTTCAATCAAAATTTTAAAATATCCTTCCTTACGGCTATGAAATGAATTTAATTTAATCTGTTAGTATTTTAATTAATATTTAGTACTAGCAGACCCGGCAGACGTTGTTCTGCCTGACCAGTGACTTCCCTAGAAATACATTTTCAAATATTTTTCCATTAATTTTTAACATTTCATTTATTTAAAAAACAATACCATATTTTTACAATGTAATCATGAGTTTATTTTCGTATTTTTATTATATCTACAGGTTTCGGTCCCTTTTTGGATTAGAAAGGTTCAATCTTTTTCGAACTAGTTTGATACTAGTCCCACTGGGCTGAAATTTTACTAGTTCATTTCATTCCATTTTGAACTACTATGAAACTGGTATATTTCAACTATATGCAAACTAGTATGTATATACTAGTAGATGACTGGTATGTTCTGGTCGAAATCTGACAATTGAAATGTCGTAGGACATCAACATTGTAAAAATACCAGTTGGTTATATGAAAATATGACAGTTGGCTGATTAGTTGGGCTCAGTGCACATACTAGTTGTAAAGTAGTTTTCAACTAGTTGGTTTGATTGCAGGGTATGTACAGCGTGTGTGTGTGTTGGTGTGCACCATCTAGCGTCATCTGGCGTTTTCAGTGCCTGTTCCTAACACCTTTTCAAGTTTGGCGTTTCTAGTGCCATCTACGCAGCATAGTTCCCGTTATATCATCTATTACAATACAATTTTCTCAATTTTACTCTCAATAAAAACTTCATATCGCCGCCTAAGAAGTTAACTTCAAAAAAATAAAAAATTGTTAACATTTTCGGTTTAAAATTTAAATAATTTTTATTACGCGCATTTCTATGACAAAGATAGCCCCAAAAACTTTTAAATCTAGGCTAAAACTTTTAGCCGTGTACAAAACAATATTTATTTTTCTTGTTTGTTTTGAAATTTTGTTTAGAATTTGTTCAGAAGTTACTTCAAAAGTATAGTGGATGTTGAGTAGAGCCAGCCTCTCCTGCCCCATTGTACTTCTTAGATAAGTTTTTAACCTTCGAAGGGAAGAGAAAGACTGTACGGAAGGAGCAACGGAAACTGGAAGATTTGCAGCATTTTTTATACATATATCGATGTACCATAGGGAAAAAAGACACGGAACAATTATTTAATGCATCAATGAACGTGCTTGGTCGTTCCTCCTTTGGGATTGGAAAATATTTTTCCTTTTTAGGGCTTTACGCTGTTCAAAAGAAATCCAAAAACTCTATATAAAATGAAACATGAAAAGCTTAAGAAAAATTTCTTGTGTCAGAATCTCTTCTACTTTTCTACTGGTAATTTCTGGAAAATTTTTACAAAAAAGCGACCTGCGCAAATCTGGCTTTGGCAAGAAATAAATAGTTGTCGCTTTATTTCATGGAGAAAAATTGAAGTTTCGGAAAAAAAGACAAAGAATATAATAAAATAACATTGAAATTCATATAATGTTGCAATTATTCAACATGGAGAACGGAACCTCAAACTTTCTTGGCTATTCATGAGAATTTCATGGTCAAGAAATAATTGACAATATTTCTTCAGCATTTTCTTTTTAACAGCATACCAGACTTTTACTTTTAAACTTTTATCTCCTGACAAGTATAAGTACAATCTAATTGCTACTTTCTTTGATAATTCAATACGACTGCGTTGTGTACTGCTTGGTAATTTTTGGTATTTTTGTTTTAACTTCGTGGTCATTTTTTTGATTAAACTTATGGCAACCGTGACTACAATAACGAGAGACACTAATTTTTACGATTTTTGTCCGCTGTATTCATAACTCGAAAAGCAGTTAATTTGAATTTCAACAGACTTGAGTTCGAATCACTCTTGCTATTGTTAACATGCTGTGTAGTTGAGGTGCTAAGTTGATCTTATGCAGAGCAAGTCTGATAGTTTTGCGCGAATTTCTTAAAGCGCCAAATGAGTGAACCGTTGCAGGAGTTTAGTTGTGACCTCTCAGACTTGCTCTGATAATTTCTTTGGAACTCCTTGCCAAATCGATTAAGGCTCATAAGCAATGCACTGCATTTCACAGAAAATTTAATATGGTTTTATAACGACACATAGCTCAATATTGTACACTTTTACTCTCCTCCCATTTCCTCCTTTTCTCCTTTTCCCCTAACTATTTCTTCACTCTTTAACATCTTTTCTTCTTAGATTATGGTATTTTAGATTAAGTTTAATTCTAATTAATTATTATTATTATTTATTCTGACTGACACTATAAAATAATTTTGTTAAAATTGTTGTGCCAAGAAATACTTGAATAAAATATAAAATACACTGACCTAGATATACGACAACATTTATGTAGATAAATTTTTTACCAGTTCAACATATTTGAAAATAAATAATTACAATCCATTCTTGTTATTTGCATACTAAAATTCGCTCCAAAAGCATACACGTAGCGTGGCAGTGAATTGTTGTAGCGTGGCAGTGCCCAGAAATACTTTCATAAGTTAGTCTGTAATAAGATTTCAGGTAAGCAGAAGTTATCTGGTGTTGACTTGATATCTTATCTTCGCTGTATAGAAGAGTGAATAATATCAGTTAGGAAAAACAGCAGATTTTCAAAAAAATGTGCACTGACATCCTACCTAACTTCCGAAACTGTGTAGCGTGGCTGTACATGAATATAGCCATAAACGGCAATAGCAGTACTAAACCAAATTAAGATGCCTTTTAAAATTCTTTTTAAAGGTGCTTAGTAACAACTACTTAAGTCATATACTTTGAAAAATATGAACAAAAAGAGTATACGAATGTAGAGTGGCAGTGGAAAAAGTTGGCCACATAAGGAAACTTATCCGTAAGAACTGCGATGAGATCCTGAGCCAACTTACCTTTCCGTACTAACATGCAACCAAATAATTGAAGAGAAGCGCTCACTTCCGAGGCGAACTACTGTCAAGCCCTCCACACTAGAATTCTATACGACCGCACGTAACTGCTAATATACTACCAAAAATATTGGGAGAGGTATCAAAAGACTAATTTTAAAGCTGTATCAGTAATCCGAAAGCGATCAACAGCGCACAGCCAGAGTGCTAAAAGCATGCAAAAATGCAGGGATGGAGATATGCGTTTTGAAACCTGTAACAAGCATCCGAATTCGGAAAAGAAATATATTTATTTTTTATAAAAATTTCCCTGGTCCGATCCCAAAATAATGACTATTCTTCATTAGTTCTACCGAAAACATTGCAAAACAATTCTAGATATACCATCTTATGCTATGAATTGTGTGAACCTGTAATGATATTTATTTTTTGAGTTTTATCCTCATTAGATAATCAAAGATCATCCTTAGAACTTTATTTTGTGATCTTAACTTTATTTTTAAACTTTGATTATAATTATTAAAATCATAAATATTAATTATATATCGATTTCTTAATCGCGAATAATTCTTATATTTCATTATAATGGATTTTACTCAATCATAATAATTATCTCTTTATTAATTAATTTTCCACAGCCGTAATCATTTTCTAAAAGTTGTATAGATTTTTCTTCAATCATAATCATGGTGCCAATGAATATTTATTAGGCATTGAACCGTAGTCTAGAATGGAACCATAATCATTAATTTCGATTTGTATCCTTTTTTCCTCAAACATAATTATTTTTAATTTTTTAAATTTTCGCTCACGTATACTCATTAGACAACCGCTAAAACACGTCCAAAGTTATCGGAAGAGGTATCATGTGGTCGCATTTTAACGTCAGTATCAATAATCCGAAAGATAAATTTGTGTTTTTGTGTGATTATGTGTTTATTTTATCTGGTAATACTTCCCATCGAACGTCAACTCTTAATACAAGTCCAAAAATGTTGGGAGAGGTATCAAAAGGCTCGTTTTCACCTCCGTAACAATAATACGAAGGGGGAAAATAAATATTTTGTTTTAGTAAAAAGTTATAAGCAAAAAACCGAAAAATGACCGAGGTGAAATCGTGATTTGGGGGCCCGATCCATGTTTTTTATGTGCAGAACACCTTTGCGCATTGGCGGACTTCGGCCGCGCTTAAAAAAAACCCTGGGCTACGCCATGCCAACTCCGGGTGGTTGCCTGAATCAACGCAATCCTAATTATTTTCGCGCATAACACACTTTTGCATTTTTTTTCTCACAGTGTA
Source organism: Sphenella marginata (assembly GCA_951509765.1). Taxonomy (NCBI): domain Eukaryota; kingdom Metazoa; phylum Arthropoda; class Insecta; order Diptera; family Tephritidae; genus Sphenella; species Sphenella marginata. The sequence goes on along the minus strand of OX608080.1, from coordinate 82,464,460 downwards.
ATCTGTGATTACAAATACCACATGAAAATGACAGAAAATTGTGAACTTTGATTGCGAATATCTCGCTAGCTACTGGAAATATTGGATCAGCGGAGTTATATTCATGCTCCTAATACCAAAGCGCGTCTCCTAGTTATAGCGAGTTATATTCATGCTCCTGGGACCGAAAGGGGTCTTTTGATACCATTCCCGAATTCCCGACATTCGATGGAAAGTATTACCATAAAAACCATGGATCACACACCCGGTAATTGGTTCCGAGTGCTTATACGCGTCCAAAAACGGCGGGATGGGTATCAAAAGACGCGTTTCGGGGCATGAATATAACTCCGCCTCGTATAAGAGCTCGGCCCCGATTTCGGATTCTTGTTACAGAGGTCAAAACCCGTCTTTTGGTATTTGTTTCCTTTGGCACTCAACTACTAATAAATTAGTTAAAAATATGATAGGGGTATCAAAAGACGCGTTTTGACCTCAGGATCAATGATCCGAAGTCGAAATTCCATTTTTGTGTTCCATTGAAAAGTTATTAGTGAAAAATCGAAAATTGACCCGGGTCAATTCGAGGCCCGATCCATGTTTTTTATGTGCAGAACACCGGTATTTGTTTCCTTTGGCACTCAACTACTAATAAATTAGCTAAAAATATGATAAGGGTATCAAAAGACGCGTTTTGACCTCAGGATCAAGGATCCGAAGTCGAAATTTAATTTTTTTGTTCCAGTGAAAAGTTATTAACAAAAAACCAAAAAATTACCCAGGTCAAATCCCGATTTAGGGGCCCGATCCATGTTTCTTATGTGCATAACACCTTTCCGAGTAGGCGGCCTTCGGCCGCGCTTCAAAAAATAACCCTGGGCTACGCCATTCCAACTCCGAGTGTGTGCCATAGCCGTGGCTACCGCCACGGTGATGTCCTCTTTTCTCACAGTGTAATTTGTGATTACAACAACCACATGAAAATGACAGAAAATTCGGAACTTTGATTGCAAATATCTCTTCACTGGAACAAAAAAATGAAATTTCGACTTCGGATCATTGATACTGAGGTCAAAACGCGTCTTTTGACACCCCTATCATATTTTTAGCTAATTTATTAGTAGTTGAGTGCCAAAGGAAACAAATACCAAAATTAAATTTCGACTTCGGATCATTGATACCGAGGTCAAAACGCGTCTTTTGACACTCCTATCATATTTTTAGCTAATTTATTAGTAGTTGAGTGCCAAAGGAAACAAATACCTTCAGATTGCCTGAAACGTATATTTTGATTCTTCCCAAGAGATTTTTGGACGTGTTGTACCATTTGACTTTGGATGGCAAGTACGATTAGTTAATTTTTTTACTTTCGACGGGCGGGTATAATCCTCTTTTTAGGTACATACCTATTTATTTTGAATTATACTGCAATCAGCTAATTTTGCTAAAGGTTATCAAACTATGATCGATCTCACCAATATTATTTGTATCGACCTCCCTGTGCACCCAATTTACTCTTAAGGTTTATATCAAATATTAGTAACAAAATCTGAAAATGCAACTGTTGACTTGTCGTAAGCAACTATAACAAGAGCCTATCACCAAAGCAATTTCTGTGATATCTGATACCAGTAGGAACGAGGTGCAGAGTTGCCAGTATTTTTTAAAAGCAGTCGCCAGATTCCCAACAAAATATCCATTTCCAGCTAAAGCTAATAACACATTAGCGGGCTTTACACGGTCCTTTTTGTATGCAGACATGTGCGGTGTGGTGAGCAGAATGAGCATGTAAATATAATAAAATTCGTATTCGTCATACATGTGCGAAGGTTTTTAAAAATGGAAAACTTTTAGAGAGGGATCCACTTGATAGAAAAAAACGGTTTTTTCAGGATGGTAGAGGGACCTCTCCTGATAACAAATATCTATATCCTAGGAGGCGAAAATGTATAGTTTTGGAGTTATTTCATATTAAAGGTTGAAAATTTGCCCAACTTCCACAGCAAATATCACCTTAATTTTCAAACTTTTTCTTATATATGTATACGCGTATGTGTGTAAAAGATAAAATATCACCCACGTTAGTAATTTTTTGCAAAAAGTTTGCAATATTCCACTTTCTTGCACATTTTTTTCTATGTATGTGAGTATACTGTTTGTGTCATAATAAAACAGTGATGCCAAACCTGAAAAAATATAAAGTACCCACAATAAGAAAAAAACACCGAGGTTCCAGGGGTCCGATCCATGTTTTTTTATGTGCAGAACACCTTTCCGCATTGGCGGCCTTCGGCCGCGCTTCCAAAAATAACCCTGGGCTACGCCATGGACACTCCGGGTGTGTGCCATAGCCGTGGCTACCGCGGTGATGTCCTTTCGAGTAGTTTTTAATTCCCTATTACTATTCTATGCATATGTAAATGAATGTGGTCAATGTAGTAAGGCACCTTTTTTTTGTAGATGTGGCAGCACAAGTGTGTAATGACAAACAACATATCGACAGCCACACTGCAAAACCCTGTATGTTCAAAACCAAAAAGTTTTCAGGAGAGGGAAAAAACTGTAATAATTATAATGTATGTATATGAGCGACGGTTATTTCATTTCATCACTGGAAAGAAACGGGAAGTTGTAACCCGATTTTGACTGCAGTTCAATGTGCGAAATATCACGGTCTATGGGAAAGGCTCAGAACCTTATTTTTGGAAAAATAGTGACCTACGGGGTTTTGCAGTGTGGCTGTCGATATGTAACTACAATAATAAAAAATGGAAGCGCGAGTGTTAATTTACATATTTAATTGTGAGTTTTTGCACAAAATATTGCAAAAAATGATTAATATGGGTGGTATTTTACATAATACAAACATACGCGTATACATATTTAAGAAAAAGTGCGAAAATTAAGGTGATATATATATTTGTGATCAGGAGATACCACTTTTATTGCAAAATTCTGTGGATCCCTTTCTAAATGACAGCCTTAAAAAGTTTTAATAGCATCTCTCGTTCCATTGTAAAGAGATTTAACTCGAAATTCGTACTTTTACGACTAATGGAGTTGGTACTAGAAGGGTCACGTCAATTTATAAGGTATGACGCCAAACTACAAGTACTAAGCTAGTATACTGATGAGAAAAATATTTATACAACAACCACATGAAAATTGGGAACTTTGATTGCAAATATCTCGCAAACTACTGAAAATATTGGATAGGCGGGGTTATATTCATGCTCCTGGGACCGAAACTCGTCTGTTGATACCCCTCCCGACATTTTTGGACGCGTGTTAGCAATCGGTAGCCCACGTAAACATTACCAAAAATTTATTCAGAAAACAGTAGCTACATATGTGGGGGATTCACAAAACTGTCATATCAAGTCATATCGTCATATTGTCATAACTGTTATAACAGTCATAAACATTTTGGTGCTACCTTCCATGCTGTATGCGTACTAAACAGATACAACTCTGTTTATGGCTCGCTGTATTTGATCAGCTGTTTTGTTTACCTTCTTATTTCACAAATTCTAATTGTGATTCTTATTTTGTAGCTGCGAAGTTTGCAAATTATGGAAAATATGGATCGAAATCAAATTTTCGGGCGATCACCTGATCAAAATGAAAGATATCACTCAAATTTATGAAGGTGTGCTCACAAGTATTTGAATTGTATTATTATATGACATATGACTTTATGACACCTTCTGAATCCACTAATGGAAATTTTCTAAATACTATCGTTTCATACAAAAAAGAAAATGGGTTTTTTGAAATAATGCGTTTTTATTTTCTAATATAGTAAATCAACTTGAAAAAAACATGTTTTGATCTATCAAAACCAGAGAACATGTTTGTCTGTTGGTAGAATATAGATTTTTTTCGAAATGATTCACTTTACGTTGAACAGATAGCCCTACCAGACAATGCTTAGTACTTTGACCAGAAATTCCTGCTCATTTATGGAACCCCCCATTATTTTCCAATATATTCAAGTTTCAAAATAAATTTTGTTTTTGGAATTCATATATTAATGGCCAAAAGAGACATTATGAACGACATTAAATTAATTGAAAAATGCGTATGTTAGAACGGCACAGCAACATTGTGCATACATATGTCACGTATTTTATTTGATAGATTTCAATTTTGAAATATTGTCATCAAAATAAAAAACAATTCAATTTAAAGTTAAAGTAAAGTAAATTTTCCTCATTTTCTGCTTTTCCAAAAAAAAATTGTGCTTATTAACATCATTTTCAAGTAATGAACAGCGGACCTGCGGATCATAAACCCTCCAGAATATCAAGAGTATGCCTCCCTTTCACGGTCTATGAAATCATTCAGCATCCGTCATTTCAAGTTGTCTTTGGTGTTGGTCGGGGATGAATTGAATTTAGTTTGACGCACGATATTTTTATATACATCCCTACTAGATAATGTTGATTTTTAATGTTATCAATAAAAAGTTTCATGCTAATTTTGAGTTTTTTTTTTAATGTATGGAACATGAGGGCTTTACAAACCCCAATATAAGGACATTGAGTAGAAGTCGTGAGTAGTTTGTGAGGTGATGTATAAGGGCTTTGAGTACTACGTGTGAGTAGTTTGTAAGGCCAAATATAAGGACATTGAGTAGTAGTTGTGAGTAGTTTATAAGGCCTTTTATAAGTACTTTGAGCCCTTGTACTAAAGTGGTCATCAAGTAAATATTGAGTACTTCAGAAGCTTGCTTAAAGTAATTTATAAGCATAAAAAGGCATAAAATGATGATTTGTTAGACCAAAGTAGATACATATATTTTTTTAAGGAAATGTTATTAGAAGAAAAGAGATGGACGATGACACAGATAAGAGAAAGTCTTTATATTCTTCACACGGCCTGAACACATTTGGCGTGTTCCTTAAACACAAACCCAGACCTGTATAAAATTTTGCATGTAAATGCAACAACAACGCTGTGATCTTGGTATTTTTCTGGGTCAGTTTCGGATCCGTAGTAGTATATTTTTTGTAGTAGATTTTTTGACAGCCAACACTTATTTTCGTAGTAGCACAAACATGCATATGTATACACACTTATTTACACAAACAACTCTCATGCAGCTTACCCGCATCGTTCCTGTTAAATTATGACCGTGATCCGACCCAGGTCAGCAAACTGGAACACGTTTATTGTTAAGGGCTCTTTTCATTAATGAAAATGCTTTCATAAGTACTTATGAAATGCTCAACTGTCTAGTAGGGAAGCTACTAAAATTTTTAGTACACAGATACAAATACATCTATTTCCGCCCTTTTTATTTAATGACTATTTTATAAGGTTGAATAAAATGACCTTGGCTAGCTATTAAAATGTATCGTATTATCTAAAAAAATTAAAATTTTGAGTTAACTCTGTTTACAATAGAACGAGCGACATGATATTGTTATGAACATATTTTATGCAGTGCTGCCAGGGTACAATTTATTTTGGAGCTAGATTCGAGAAAAAAAGAGCTAGATTTGTTCAAGAAAATCCAAAACATGTAAAAAAAGGGCTAAAAAGCACTTAAGTATTTTGTAAGTAAGTTTTTACATTTATTTCATACTAGCCACCCTATCCAGCTTTGCTCAGTATGTACATAAGTAGTTAACAAATTCCTGCTACCTCAATTACGAAAACAATTTACAGGCTGATAAGGTTCAGAACAATATTTATTTTCCCACATTATATCCCGTTTATGTCTACGGCAACCAACTAAAGTAAAGGTATTTTTTAATAATCTAAGTCGACATTAGTGGTAACCAGAATGAAAACGGCAAACGGCAAGCGGCATCTGTCAAATTATTTTTACACGTGTTCTTATGGGGAGGAATTTTTTGAACACGACGCGACAAAGCGGCAATCAATCACAGATGCCGCTGTCGCCAGATTAAATCTAATTCTATTTTGACAAGCGGCAGATGGTGGCGTTTGGTTTTTTTGACAATAAAAACGAAAGGAAGAGTAAATAACTTGTAAAATAAGTTCCAATTATTACAGAATATGTCTCTTTCACACTTTTTACAACATTTTTTGCTACTTTTCAAGATGATTCGCACCTGTCGCCCCTGCTCTCATTATAATCATGTCGCCAATGCTTGACGGCAAATATCGTCAAGCTTCAGTTTTTCGTCGTTGTCGTTCGCCGCCGTCGTGTTCATTGTGGACGGGCCTATTTTGTCATCTCCCCTCTATTTGACTCTTTAGCTGTGCCTAAACATTCCCCAAGTCATCCCCAGTCATTTTTCAAAGAAATTTCAAATATTAATACAGACAACTTATCTAGAGTTTTATTAAAGATATGCTGATACCCACATAGGACGGCAGCATACCTATGCAATTGATTTTTGATTTAGCTGAAATTGAAAAAAACGTGAATAAAAATTTTAGAGATGCACGCTTAGATTTTTTTTGACAAAGTAAGTGAATTTTTTTTATTATATAAAGTATGCAAGAAAAAAATTTCATAGGTACATACCTCCCTAGAAATCAGTATACCTTTTTTGTTTTTCGTTCGATTTTGATAAAACAAAGTGCAGCAGCCGGATTCCAGTCATCGCCATCGCCTAAATCAAAGATGACTTGATTTGAGACTTCGTTTTACTCTCTCATTTTTGTCGCTCTCACTTGAGTCAAAATAAATATCCCGTGACAGCTGATGTGGTAGCCAGAACAAATTCGCGCGAAAATAATTGTCAAAGTCAGTGGATTTCTTATAAGCAAGGGTTTTTCAATGTGCCTTCGACAATTTTATTAAATTATAAATCACAAAGTAAAAGTTCAAAGGTAAAATTAGTGGTGAAGTGTCTAGTAAAGCTTAGTGCATATTATTATTAACAAGTTTTGTGTTTTAGGATCGGCTTCGATTAATTATGCCTCCTGGGGAACCGAGCACCCAAAACTAACTTCGGTAACACGCCATGTACGTACCTCCTTGGTGATGTGGAAACTGTAAATAAAAGCCCCTAAAAATGCATTTTCATACAATAATTTGCTAGTCGTTCAAATATTTTTATTTTGTTCTTTGCAAAACAATTGTTTCGACACACTCGTGGTGTCTTCATTAGTTGCTAGTTACTACTTTATTTACTTCAGATGTTAATATTTTTTAAATCATTGTACAAATAAATGCATTTTTATCAATATCAGTTAAATTAATGTGTAAAAAGTTGAATTTTCGCAAAATCTGCGAAATTATATTAGGAAACTAAAAAATACCCAAAAGGAATGTTAAAAATCCCCATTTTTGGTTTTCTATGGAGTGGCACCAATCACAAATGTTATAAAAAATGTGGATTTTGACAGCGCTCTCTCGAAACAAAGAGTCTCAAATCTATTTATCTATGGCCTAAATGCTAAAATTCGCCAAAATGCCAAAGCAAAATGAACTCTCAGAATATTGGGAGATTTCGCTAATTTGCGATTCTGAAACTCAAGTCGCCTAGCTAAAATGTAGTACGGTTATCTTTTCGCTTGATGGCGCTGGGATAGCACCGCCATCTGTCAATTTAGTTGCGATTCCTTACATGCCATAAATCACCAAAAATAGCTCGAAATAGACAAAGGCTACTAGAAGTAAACCCCATATTTTGGGAGCAGAGAACACTGAAAAATTTAATTACAGACAATTTCAGAAATGTTTCTTAGCATCTCCAAGCCACGAGTGTCCTTAAAGGTATATATATAATAAAAGATGCATCCTAGGTGAGTTTTTATCCCAGGTTTTTTTTAAACATGTTCTCAATGCTAGTAGAGTAGAAGAGATTTTTTGAGTGGTTGAACTGTCGACAGAGGTATACGGCCTTGGCAGACACAGATAAAAAGTCCTCCGAGAAGTGCAAAAGTATATTCTGCGAGTCCGTATTGGATCCGTGAAGGGTTATTTTTTTGAAGCGCGAACGAAGGACACCTTCTCAAGCCGATGTTCTGCCTATAAATAAATTCCTTGGATCACGCCTCTCATTTGGGATCGAACTATTAATACCGAGGTGAAAACGCTTCTTTGATACCTCTTTCCACATTTTTGGACGTGGTTTAGCAGGTGTTTCCTAAAGGATTTCTATTTGTCTTTTAAATATCATATATTTTATGTCAATGAGTGTTTTTTGACATAAAAAAAATTAATTCTAACATTTTATCATATATTTAGTGCCTTCGACGCTTGTTCTTACATTTTACGAGGTGTAGGTACCAAAATAAAAAAAACGCGATTTATATTTCTAGGTAATACAACTTTGATTTTAATTATTTAAATGCCAGTAGTGGTGATTAAGTAAAAGATCAACCGGTTTCGATGAGATTTGAAAAGGAAAAGAAAGTTACAAAATCTGACTGATGGTATGATCACAAAATTAATGACAAACGAAAATTGATTCAAGGTACAGGGTACCACAGTACTCCCCTTCTAGATGTATCATCGGTATCGTTGTGGAATACTTATATGTCTACCCGTGCGGGTAGTGCTCGTTGTTGTAGGTTTCGGTGTTTCTTGCTGATTGACTTGGCTGGATGTGGCTTCGAATGATGCGCAGTTTGTGTTGAGCGTAGCCTTTCCATTGCCGATCTAAATTGTGTGACGGCTTCGCTGGTTACTTCTTTCGACTTGGCTTCTTGAAAAAATTCGCCTGGGATGCGTAGTGTCGAACCATATACAAGCATTGCAGGGGAAGCGTTTATGTCTGGTTTGAAAGCGACTCGTAGACCCAGCAAAATTGCCGGTAAATGGTGTATCCAGTTGGCTGGCTCGTGGCACAAAATAGCTGCTTTGAAACATCTGTGCCACCTCTCGATGATGCCGTTCGACTGAGGATGATACGACGTTGTTCTCAAATGGCTTGCTCCGATAGTACTGATCAACTCGGCGAATACAGCTGAGTCGAATTGCCTGCCGCGGTCAGATGTTATGCGTGCGGGAACACCAAAACGAGAAATCCATTGCGAGAGCAGAGCCTTGGCGACTGATTCTGCGCTGATATCTGGCATGGGTACTGCTTCTGGCCATCGAGTGTAGCGGTCGATAATCGTTAGACAATAGCGCTGTCCCTCGCATAGTGGAAAAGGACCAACGATATCGATGTTGATGTGCGAGAATCGTTCGTTTGGTGGCTCGTATTTTGATGGCACTGTCCTTGTGTGACGATAGATTTTCGACCTTTGGCACGATTGGCAGCAGCGCACGAAGGATGCGATATCTTTGCGGATACCCGGCCACACGAATATTGACGTGCACAATTTAGTCGTTGCGCGCACTCCTGGATGTGATAAGCTGTTGACTTTAGTTAGTACGGCATTGCGGAACTCTTTCGGTATATAAGGTCGTACTGTTGTCGTTGAGGTGTCACATACCAGTTGGCGATCACTATTGGGTATAGGAAAAAACTTTAAAATAAGCGAATGTTTATGCGTACCTGGCTGCTTAATAAATTGTTGAAGTTGTGTGTCAGTTTCCTGTGCTTCGGCAACCTTGGTGTAGTCGATAACACCATCGATTGATTCTATGCGAGATAGTAAGTCGGCTGTGGCGTTTTGCTTGCCTGGTGTGTGGCGTATGTCGGTGGTGAATTGTCCAACAAAATCAAGCTGGCGTACTCGTCGAGGTGAGGCTTTCTCTGAACTCTGCCGAAAGGCAAATACCAACGGACGGTGATCGGTAACTACGTAGCACTTGCGACCTTCCAACATGTACCGAAAGTGACACATGCCTTGGTACACAGCGGTCAATTCGCGATCGTACGTGCTGTACTTTCGCCGTGCGGTCGTGAGTTTTTTGGAATAGAATCCAAGTGGCCAGTTCGGCGTCGGGCACTGGATGTGCGAGCAACGTTGCGTTTGCTAGTTCTGCCTTGCACCGCATAAATGCGTCTTCGGCTTTTCTATTCCAAATTAACGGAGTGCGGTCGTTTTTCGTGTTTGCGGTGATAAGACATTGAAGATGGTGCTGGTAGGAGACAGCGTTCGGAAGAAATTTTCTGTAGAAATTCAGCATTGCGAGGAAGCTTTTCAATTGCTTAGCGACAGACGGTTTTGGGAACTCACGAATAGAAGCAACCCTTTCCGGCAACGGATGAATTCCTTGCGCGTTGACCAAGTGTCCCAAAAATTTCAGTTCGGTCTTGCCGAATTCGCACTTGGCTGTGTTAATAGCGAGGTTATTATCTCGAATGCGTTGAAGGACCGTGCGTATGTCGCGGCGATGTTGTTCGATGGATGACGAGGCAATGCAAATGTCGTCAATATATGGGAATGCGCAGTCGACACCACGTAAAACTTCGTTGATAAGTCGTTGGAATGTCTGAGCCGCATTGCAGAGCCCAAACGTCATAAATTTAAACTCAAATAACCCGAAGGGCGTCGTGATGGTTGTTTTAGCGATGTCGTCGTCGTGTATAGGTACTTGATGAAAAGCACGTTGGAGGTCAATTTTTGAAAATATTGACTTACCTCGTAATGTGCTCGTAAAGTCAGTTAGGTACGGGAGTGGATAGCGGTCCGGCACCGTCTGTGCATTTAGTGCCCTGTAATCGCCGCACGGTCTCCACGTGCCGTCACTCTTCTTTACCAAATGCAGTGGACTTGACCAGTTACTGCTCGAAGGTCGACAGACACCTACTTTCATCAGAAACTCGAATTCCTTACGTGCTGCCTCTAGCTTCTCGGGCGACAGACGTCGGGGTCGGGCGAAGACGGGCTGTCCTGTCGTTATTATTCGATGAGAGATCGTAGACTTAGTTTTAGCACCCTGGGGCGCTAACTTCGTAGTATCGGAGAATTCTGCTAATAATGCGGCATACGGGCTAGTTGTATCGTAGGTTTTAATTTAAGCAGTTTTCAGAGTCGTTGTTGCCGTTACAGGAGAGTGTAGTTTTGTTGTATTATCGGTTAGTCGATTGCGACGTAGGTCTATTAACAGGTCGTAGTGGCGTATGAAATCCGCGCCAATGATAGGCGCTGTTACATCGGCGATAATGAACGACCACTGAAAATCTCTTCGTAGGCCCAGATCGAGGTTAATTCTCTTCTCCCCTATGACTTTGATTGCTGAGCCGTTGGCGGCATACAGCTTTATTGCTGTTGGTCGGACATCGTATGTTTTTGCTGTAAGTGGCAGTACAGATACATCTGCGCCAGTATCTACCAGAAATGCTTTTTTGAACGCTGATCGTGTACTTGTAAGCGAAGCACCTCTCGATTTTCGGCAGATGTTTCGCTATTATCGGCCTGTTGTGTTAGCTGTCAGGCGGTGGACGTTGAGTCGACTGATTGTAGGGCGCGATTCTTGTGGCTGCAAGGGCTTCGTCATTGCGGCCGTACTTTTGATGGTACCAGCAGTCCTGCGAAGACGAAGCGGATGCGCCTTGCGTACCGGCTTGTGAGAAACCTCTGCTGTTTGACCTCTGTGAAAATCGATTTTGACGGCCGCGCGAGCGGGAGCGGGAGCGTGTTGTAAGTTGTTCGAACTTCTTGCCTAACTCAACAATAGCTGTGCGTAGTTCCCCTATTTCGTTGGGCTGATTTGCTTTAATGCGGTTGATGTTGTTCGGAGCAATAGCATCCACTATTGAATCCGCAATTTTAGTAAAATCGGCGGCAGCTCCGGAAAAGGCAGCAACGACTGGTTGTGCAATGTCGGGCAAACGCTTGGTCCAAAGACTTTTGAGTGCGGTTTCGCTGACCGAATTTCCTGCAACACGTTTCATTTCATAAAATAGCTCGGATGGATTTTTGTCGCCAAGTGGAAATCTGATAGCAAGCGGTTAAGCCGTCGTTGTTCGCTGTCTGCGAAATGCGCAATAATTTTCTGTTTGATGAAATCGAAGCGATCACTTGCAGGTAGTGCTGCAATAACGTCACTCAATTGGCCAATTACATTAGGGTCAAGTGCTGCTAGCACAGTTGCAGTTTTTTGTTTGTGTCACCCAGACAGTGTCAAGACAACCAAGTTTAATGAATTCACTTTAATGACTGTTTAATTTGACAATTTCAAAAGAACAAGAATTATGAGAGAATGAATAGAAGTATACATAAGAAATGAATAAAGAACAGAATGTTACAAATGAATAGAAATATTGCATGTAGACAAACAGTGATGCCAATGGATCTGAAATTGGCGATGACAACTCGGCCTCTCCTGACATTAACTCGTCCCGAGTTATCAATCATCGTCATCTCCTTCGGGATCGTCATCATCGTCGATTTCCGGGAACAATGCACACCACGGCTTCATTTTGTCCGACGTGACAATTGTAGTGTACTTTCGTTGCGAGCGCTGCATGCCGTCCATATCATTGATGACATTGCGGTTGAATCGCAGTACCTTCGATACGACGTATGGGCCTTTATACTTAGGCTGCAATTTACGAGATTCGCCAGTGCTCGATGGTGGTGCTTCAATGAGAACTAAGGACCCTTCTTCATACGGCATCGGCTTCTTATGTCTAGCGTCGAATTTCTGCTTTCATTTTACTCTTGCTGCCTCGATATTACGAATAGCTTCGCCTCGTCGCCCTTGCATTTGTAGTTGATGATCATCTTCTTGAAGAGCTGCCAACATTTTATTTCCGCGGAGGTCACGCAGGGGGAAATCGTAAACTAAATCAATAGGCGCAAACTTCGTAGTAGCATTAACCTTTGTGTTAAGCGACCACTGCAACATACGGATGTGTGTATCCCAGTCTTTCGCGTCGCTGCTCGATGTCCTCAAATATGCTAACACAGCTTGATTCACGCGCTCTGCCAGGCCATTCGATCGTGGAGTTCGCACTGCCACCTTAATGTGCTGAATGTTATTTTCCTGACAAAAAGAACTGAATGCCAGCGAAGTGTACGCTGTACCTCGATCCGACACAATTCGTTGTGGTAGCCCAAAATAAAGAGTCAGTTGGTTCAATGCATCAACCACAGGTTTGGTTTTAGTCGACCGTGTTGGACAAACCATCGTGTACCGCGTAAGTGCATCCACAACAACAAGCACATACTCATAACCTCGACGGCTTTTAACAAATGGTCCCAGGTGGTCCACATGTAGTGTTTGGAATGGTAACTGCGGTATATCCATCGCATATAACTCACACTCCTTACGCATTGGTTCGCGATTGTAACAGCATTCGGTGCATGATTTGATAAAACCCTTAACGAAGTTTCGTAGCCTCGGGAACCAGAAATTTTGCATAACTCTCTTAACCGTTCCATCAACCCCAGGGTGCCCAACGTCATCATGGCACAATTTGAGTATACGCCACCTCATACCCTTGGGAACAACTAGCAACAGACGCTCATGCTCACCCTTTCGATACAATCGATTTTCTTTCAAGCAAAAATTCGTAGTGACGTCATCCCGTCGACCGCCAGTGTTACCTTTCAACATGTTTATAATTGCGCTTAGCTTAGCGTCTTGCCTCTGCATAGTGCAAGCCCAATCGTCGGTAGTCACTGTCAATACCTTAGCGCTGACATCTTCTACCTGATATGCCCCCTCAATGGGCGAACGACTCATGGCATCGACGTGCGCCATTGATGATCCGGCCCGATGTACTTTCTTACAATCATATTCTAGAAGTCTCAAGAGCCACCGCGCCACCCTCGGTTTCATTGGTGTCGACGATTTTGCTGTTGTGATTGCTTGGCAATCAGTGACAATAGTAAAATCTTTTCCTAGTAGTTTACTTCCTGTGACGTACATGCCCGACTGTAATATGCCACTGGTCTCAAATCATTATTCTCTCTTTGCAAAAGTATCGCTGCAATGCCAACACTTGACGCGTCGGTATGAAGCTCATGCTCTTTTGTGACATCGTTAATTGTTAGGACTGGTGCTCGGGTAATCAATTTAATCAACAATCTAAATGCTTCTTCACAGCCCGAAGTCCATTCGAATTCTACGGCCTTCTTCGTAAGATGGGTGAGGGGCTTAGCGATGTGGGCATACCCAGGGACAAACTTTCTAAAGAACCCAGTCAACCCCAAGAACCTACGGACTTCCAACTGACTGCATGGTGTTGTGTACGCCTCTATGGCAGACGTTTTCAATACACCTGGCCTAACACCGTTCACATCGATTTGATGCCCCAAAAATGTCACCTCATTTTTTAAAAACGAACATTTTGACAACCTGAGCGTTAAACCCTCTCCCTGAATAAGCTTCAAAAATTCTTTCAAATAAAATAAATTTTCCTCTTCAATATTCGTGGCGATAATAACTTCGTCTACATAGCTAACGACCGCTTTCTTCAAAGGTTCGATTAGTTGTGACATCATCCTCTGGAAAGCACACGGAGCATTTCGTAAGCCAAATGGCATTCTGTTAAACTCAAAATGTCCACCCGGCGTTACGAATGCGGTATACGGCTTGGATCTCTCTTCCATTTCAATCTGGTAATATCCAGACATCATATCTAAAGTGGTATAAAACTTCTTTCCAGACAATGTTGCCAAAACCCCATCCACTGCAGGCATCACCCAAGGCTGTTTTTCAGTTATTGCATTCAGCCCACGAAAATCTACGCATAGTCTATCTTCACCGTTCTGCTTACGAACCAAAACGACAGGTGATGCATACAGTGAGTTTGATCTCCTAATGATACCTAGACGCAACAATTCGTCAATTATTTTCTCAACTACGCGCTGCTTCGGGATGGGAATGTTGTATGGTCTTTTAACTATCGGCCTTTCGGACGTTAACTTGATGTCCATCTTAAATGTTTTAGACTTTCCTAATTCAGGCAACTTTTCTCCGAAACAGTGCGCATATGCATTAACCAAATCAATCAAGTCTTGCCCTGCATCATTATTTAAAGAATTACCAACATCCAATAGATTGCTACAAATCGACATGACTTTACATATGCCATCTTCTATTACTACTTTGCCTTTGGCTAGCACGTCGATTCCGATAAGCGCATCATGCATCATTACCGAATCATTCATGATTAGCAACTCAACCATACGTATAACTTCATCAAACCTGACGCGAACTAAAATCTTTCCGTGGCATGCAACTTCACCACCAGCAAAACCCGTCAGCTTTTCATTACACGCAATGATACATGAACCGCACCTTTCTGCAATCGACTGCTTTACCAAGGACTTGCTGCTACCCGAATCAATAAGTGCCTTACACTTCACTTCTGTTACACCAATAATTGAAATTTCTTTAGACAATTCCGTACACAACTTTTTGTCAACAATTTTATTTATTACTGTCTCGCTTTCTACACCATTCTTACCTTTATCCAGCTCTTCACTAGATATGCCTATCTGATGTACACGATCAACTTGCTTTACCCCAATCTTCTTCTTTGCTTTCACACAATTTCTAGCTATGTGCCCTCTTTCCCTACAATTGTAGCATATTAGCCCACTTACACTTTTATTGTCACTCGTTTTGTGTAAATTACCCGAAATATGCGAAGCCTGCTGAATTGGAGTTCTTTCATTTCGATGTTCAGAACTGCTGGACAAATTTAAAAGAGATTGCAATAAATCTGCACATCTTACAAACTTCATTGAATTCAATGTTTTACGTAAATTATCATCGGCTAATCCCTTTATGATATACCTAATTATTGAATTATCATCAATATTATCTCTACGGCCTATTGCCAGCATATTATAATAATACTCAACCAATGTTTCACTCTTTTTCATTTTGTTGTTCATCATGCGAATATGAGTGTTCGCCGTATTTCTTACATACGGAAAGTCTGTTAAGAACGCTGAAACAAACTCACTCCACTCTCGGAATGCTGGCTGAGCATCAGCCCATCGCTTTGCAACCCCACTCAACCTACTGAGCACCGCAAGAATTACGAAAGTATCATCCCAGTGGTACATCTCTCTCAACTGCTCAACTCTCTCGATGAATTGTATTGATGAATATGCATCGTCAACAGGGTTGAAAATCGGTAAAATAGCTGCTATTTCACTAGGTTTGTGTGTATATATGTTTGTCGTCGAGTACGAGCGTCTCTCTCTATCTGTCGGTCGTGTTGCATCTTGCACAAAACGTGTTACACTCGGCATGCCCGAACTTGGATATGATGAAATTGGCTGCTGCGCAATAGAATACGTCGACTGAGGCTGTTGCCACGTTGACTGCGCAGTTGGATATGATGAAATTTGCTGCTGCGAAATAGCATACGTCGACTGAGGCTGTTGCCACGTTGACTGCGCTGTTATATATGGCAAATATGACTGTTGCGGCGTCGAATACGAAATAAATGGTGACTGCAACGTCGGCACCATGTACGAATGATGCGGCGTGACTGGATAATTGCGCTCTACTGGCACTGAAAATGACGTAGGCGGCGCTGTGGGTGCTGGCGTTGCTATTGACGCTACTTGTCGAGCAAACGCTACTGGCGCCTGTGTGACTGCATACGACGCCGTAGTGGCTGCTGCACTATACAAATCAATGTAATTACCTGTACTTAGATCTGGAGCACTCAATCGGGCAGTCGGGCGTATACAACTGCGACTGTGTTTGTGGCTGTAGCTGGAGCAGGTTGAGGCGGAGGTGGCGACATACCTTCAAGCTCCGATGGTGGCGAACCGCTGTCCGTCATTTTGTTACAAGTTGCTAACCTCAAAATTGATTGAAATCGCGTGTATGACACACGTGAATGTTCTTTACGGGGTCACCAATTTTAGTGCTTTCGACGCTTGTTCTTACCTTTTACGAGGTGTAGGTACCAAAATAAAAAGAAGCGATTTATATTTCTAGGTAATACAACTTTGATTTTAATTATTTAAATGCCAGTAGTGGTGATTAAGTAAAAGATCAACCGGTTTCGATGAGATGTGAAAAGGAAAAGAAAGTTACAAAATCTGACTAATGGTATGATCACAAAATTAATGACAAACGAAAATTGATTCAAGGTACAGGGTACCACATATATTTTGTATTTTAGCAACAGATTTTTTTGGTTGCCAAAATAAGCATGCTTTAGGAGAAAAATAGAGATTTTACGAGATGGCTAAAATTCCAGAATCGCAAACTTAGCTAAATTAGTCGCCAAAAATAGCCTATGACGTTATCTGGTTCATTCGTGTTCATCGCTTAAATGTGCCAAGAAAATGAATCAAAATGAACCAGAAAATGGAGATTTTAGGAGATTGTCATTCACGGGAATCGGAAAAGTCGCTAAAAGTTGCCAAAATGCAGTTAGAGATTTTTGGCGATCGAGATTAAGCGTTAGCGATTTGCAGAATCCTGCTGCAGGTCCCTTTCTAAGCTTCAAGCAGTCCATTACTGAAACTCTCATCAAAATCCATACCTTAGTTTCCGAGATCCTTAAGTTCAAACAGAAAAAAAGACAGACAATAATTTTAAAAATGGATCAGATAAACCCTATAGCATTCCCCAAGTCATCCCCAGTCATTTTTTCAAAGAAATTTTTAATGTACGACTTTTCTAGAGATTTATCTTGTATATAAAATTCCCGTGTCACCAGGGACGGATTCAGATGAGGGTCCAGGGGGTCCGGACCCCCCGAGCTCTTTTTTAAAAAATTCATTTTAAAAATGTAAAATACCAAATTTTGAGATTTTTTGAATTTATCTGGAAAACTTTAAGTTTTATCTTAAAACTACCTGAGACAAAGTTGTAGACCTGAAAATTCTCTACAAAAACGGTGTGAACAGTTTTTATCTACGAGTCACCAGTTCTGAGATATCGCGATTGCAAATCTAATTCTATACATTATAAGAACATAAATGCCACGTATACATAGACTTTTCCGGATTTTTCTCGAAAACGGTTATGTGTATCGAAACATTTTCTTTTACCGTTTGTTCGTCACGAAGATCCTCATTGACAATGAAAATAGTTATTTTTGTACACCCTATAGTTCCCTAGCTAGAGCCAAATTTGCTCCATTCGTGATATCAAAAAGTTATAGTGCTTTAAATTTAGAGATCTTTTATATATTCGATAGAGCTAAATTTTTGTGGAGAGCTTAGGTTGACCCCCAGAAAGAAAAGTCCGTAGCGTTATATGTATGTATGTACATATCGTCTGTCATTCGAAAATTTAAGAATACATTGCAAATATATAATAATTTTACTGTGTAAGTATACATATATGAGTGAGTTTTTGTTATTCATACCTCCGATTATTATCTTCCAACTTTTCTTGTGAATGTTGTATTGGAGATTTCAAATATGGATCCCCCCCGAAAAATTTTCCTGGATCCGCCCCTGCGTGTCACAGTTTTCATTCTTATACTCCTCCCAAACGGCTTGAACGATTCTCATGAAATTTGGTGAGCGTATTTAGTAAGTCTGAGAATCGGCCGTTATCTATTTTTCATTATGCCGGGAAGTGGACCAGGGACCGAAATATTCAAAACTTCTTTATTTATTGTGCGATTTTCTTTAAATTTGGTACAAAGGTGCCACTCTACTTTTGTTAAATTTCGGGGTTTCTTTTTTTTCGGGGAAGTGGACCAGGGACCGAAATATACCAACCTTCTTTATTTATGGTGCGATTTCCTTCATATTTGGTACAAAGGTTCCTCTTTACTTTTGTTAAAATATGGGGTTTCTTTTTTTCCGGGAAGTGTATCAGGGACCGAAATATTCCAAACTTGTTATTTATCGTGCAATATTTCCCCTAAATTTGGGCAGAACAACGTCTGCCGGGTCCTTCTGGTTATAGTATAGATTTAACTTTAGCAATGTTTAAAACAGGGGTGGGCAGCTTCGACAGAGCTCTTTGGTAGAATGTGTGTAATTAATGTCACTGTGTGAGTGCGAACAAGTCAAAAAGTATGATGCAACAGGTTGCTCAAACGAAATGCTGTGAAGCCTCTATATGGAGTACGTAAACGAAAAGAAACAATGACTTTTAGTATTCATTAGAAGATATTGTTATTTTAGCAAAAACGGATCAAAAAATCTTTTATTTCAATTAATGAAGTAAAAAAATACTAAAACTGCATTCCATCCTGGATTTCAATTTCTTTTGCGTACGTTTTTTCTGAAAATGGAAACTCTATAAACTCTATATGTAAAATTTATTAAATATGAGTCAAAGCAGCAGTTACCTTGTTTATACATATAAAAACCGTTTGCAGAAATAAAAATTGTGCTGGAGGTAGATAATATTTAGCCGTATTATTTTGAAATCGCTAATCTAAAACTCCCTAAATTATCCGGGGAATACTGTATGTAGCTCATACAACTAGTTGGTTCGAACATGCATCACTCATTTAGTGCTGCCACACCCAACTAAAAAAAATAGTAATTTATCTTGTAAAGTACCCAAGGCATAAGCTAGTAGTAAGCAGCAAAACGAAGTTGATGTATTTCAACCTTTGCGGGAAGGAAATACCTAAGAACGAAGTTGTATTTCATAGTTCTAAATGTATGCGTTTGTGTCTAACTACTTGTACTCAAAATATTAAAACTGTCAGCTTTGATGAGAAAATAAGTTGTGACAGTAAATGTTTTGAAATCGAAGTCGCCTCTAATTTCAAATATTTGGGTGTTATAATCGATCAAAATCTAAGTTGGTCATCGCATATTTCTGCAATGAAATCTTATATGTTATCAGCTCTTCGTTCCTTCTATAGCCTAAGAAAACTGTGTTCCAATAGAATATTGTTATTGGTGTATCATGGACTAATCCATTCAAAATTGCAATACGGAATCAGTTGTTGGGGTGGTGCCTACGCTAGTAAGATCCATCCGCTTTTAATACTACAGAAGTGTCTAATCCGAAGAATATGTAAAGTCGGTCGTTTAACTCACTCTATTGATCTATTCAAAAAATTAAATATTCTTCCTGTGCGGCACTTATACTATTTTAAAGTCTTAAAAATTTTTTTTATAAGAAGCGGGTATACGCAAAGCCCAATATACAACCTTTACAATCTGAGAAATAAGACGTTATCTCAAACAAAAGTTCCTAGCTTTCGCACTACACTTTATCGTGTAATCTATACAACATACTACCTGCTCAAATACGACTCATTAGAAGGCTACCAGCATTTCTGAGGGAAGTGAAATTCTTTTGAGACCTATAACGTAAGATGTGAGTACTTTAACATCTGTAATTTTGATTTTTTTTTTTCTTGTTCTAATATACATACGTACATGTAATATTCACACCTTTCTTTATACACATTTTTTATCTTTTCAATTGTAATGAACTATATTTTGTTATTATTATGCGCCCCACAAGCATTACTAAACGAATGAAATGGCATTTTCTCTGCTCCTTGAATGAGCATCTATTGTCATTATCTATTTTCTTGTTTTTTATTTTATTTTCATGTTGTAAAACTCAAAAAATTGTAAATAATTACGAGAAAATAAAGATTATACATACATACATACCCTATGTACATAATGGTGATTTAAAAAAATTATGTTTTCGGTCTTACTCCTTCAAATGTTTGATTCATAAAAAATAAACAATATGAAAAATGGAAAGCATATGTAAAGGATGAAGGTGGGACGGTGTGAAGGGGGATTCGGAGCTAAAATTAGGGTGGAGAGTAAAATTTTATAAATGCAGACAACTAAATATTTAGGCAGGACAACGTCAGCCGGGTCTGCTAGTTAGATATAAAGAAATAAATTTTTTTTTCGCCATAGGGCCACCCTAACTTTGAGGCCAATGTGAAACGCCTTCACCTTAATATAACTGTCCAAGACTATGGGAATGTCTTATATACACACAAAGGAATAATTTGAGGGGGAGTTACACTCTTTTACAAAACTTTTTTTCCCCATACAAAAAATGTCCACTCTAATATTCAAGTTGGATTTTAGAAAGCATCAATTGGATTTTAGAATAGTCAATTGTATTTCAGAAAGCGTTCGTTGGATTTTAGAATTGTCAATTGGATTTCAGAAAGCGTCAATTGGATTTTAGAATAGTCAATTGGAAATTAGAAAGCGTCAATTGGATTGTAGAAAACGTAAATTGGATTTCAGAAAACTGGAAATTGTTCAGTTGGACTTTAGAAAGCGTCAATTGGATTTTAGAAAATGTTAACTGGATTTTAGAAAGCGTCAGGTGGATTTTAGAATTGTCAATTGGAATTTAGAAACCGTCAATTGGATTTTCGAAAAAGTAAACTGGATTTCAGGAAGCGTCAATTGGATTTTAGAAAACGTAAATTTAATTTTAGAAAACTGGAAATTTTTCAGTTGGACTTCAGAAAGCGTCAATTGGATTTTAGAAAATGTTAACTGGATTTTAGAAAGCGTCAATTGGATTTTAGAATTGTCAATTGGACTTTGGAAAGCGTCAATTGGATTTTAGAAAACGTAAACTGGATTTCAGAAAGCGTCAATTGTATTTTAGAATAGTCAATTGGAATTCAGAAAGCGTCAATTGTATTTTAGAAAGCGTAAATTGGATTTCAGAAAGCGTAAATTGGATCTAAGAAAATTTTCACTTGAAATAATGAATCTAATATATACTTTGCAAAATTCTTTTTTATGTGCGGTATTTGTCAACGCAAATTTTTTTTGTATATGTATGTAAAACAATTTTTTTCAAGCGAAGATTGTATCGGTCCGTGCTAAATTCGTACATTTTCTTACAAAAAAACCAAACAAAATTCAAATGAAAGATGACTGCGGTATTTGTTTAAGCTCTATGCGGCGCGGCAAAGAAGTGTGTACAGTTTCGCCGTGTGGGCATTTTTTTCACACAATCTGTGTACAAACAATTGTAGAGGACCGAGGAGCCTGTCCTATGTGTCGCGGAGATATAACCGGTAACTACATATATATTATTTATCATTTGTACAGCTTTGTTTATATCGAATTTGTGTAACTACCTACTCAGGAATGAATGCTCGCGAAAGAAGAGTGCACATAAGAACCTCTTTGCATGATCGGGAAAGGATTGTAAGCGTAGCTGCAAGGGGCGAAGATTGGGTGGCTTTGGCTCAGACTTTGGGTGTCACCTACAAAACGGCATGGTCGTGGGTGAACGCCCGTGAGAAAATGTCGAAACCAAGGGGCGTAAACAGGCCGAAATTGCTCAACGACGATCAGGTTGAGGTTATGTTGGGGTGGCTTGAGGAAAGGTGCAGCCTAACCCTAAAACAAATATGCGAACGCATCCGAAGCGAATTTGGGGTAGTCCTATCTCGGACCACAGTAGGAAACTACAGCCTTAGCGACTTAGTCGTTGTATGCGACAACGCGCCATGCCATGTCAATATAGGAGCTGTCATAGAAGAGCATACGGGTGGAAGGTCCAAAATACTACGGCTGGGACCATATAGCCCTATGCTAAACCCCATTGAAACTATCTGGTCGAAAGTGGAGAGCTATGTAAAAAGTCATATGGAAGTTCCCATGACACTAGGTTCCGGGGTATGCGAGCAAAGGTTGCAGTATGTGGAAACACTTATTGACGTCGCTAAGGCTACCTTAACCGGGGGAGATTGCGCCAGGGCAGTGCAGCACAGCTCTATTTTTTACGCGCTGCAATGGCAAGAGAAGACATGCCGGTTGGTGAATGAACTTTTATTTTTATTTCTTACATGTATACTGGTATACTTTTTCTTATCACTCTTACTTATGTATTTAAAATAATCGCATTAATCGCCTGTTATAACTCGTTCCTATACTATGTAATATAACTTAATCTTATTCACATTTCAAATGTATGTACATATACATATTTATTCATTTATACTGCTGATCATTGTTTGTAGTGTGTGTGTTAATCAAAATTTACTATTTCCAAAATACAATTGACGCTTTCTAAAATCCAATTTACGTTTTCTGAAATCCAATTTACGCTTTTTAAAATCCAATTGACGCTTTCTGAATTTCAATTGACTATTCTAAAATACAATTGACGCTTTCTGAAATTCAGTTTACGTTTTCTAAAACCCAATTGACGCTTTCTAAAATCCAATTAACGTTTTCTAAAATCCAATTAACGCTTTCTAAAATCCAACTGAACAATTTCCAGTTTTTTAAAATTCAATTTTCGTTTTCTAGAATCCAATTTACACTTTCCGAAATCCAATTTAACTTTACAATTGACGCTTTCTAAAATCCAATTAACGTTTTCTAAAATCCAATTAACGCTTTCTAAAATCCAACTGAATATCTCCAGGTCTCTAAAATCCAATTTACGTTTTCTAAAATCCAATTTACACTTTCCGAAATCCAATTTACCTTTTCTAAAATCCAATTGAAACTTTCTAATTTCCAACTGACTATTCTAAAATCCAATTGTATTTTTCCATATTCATAACTTATTATTTTCATATGCATAACTTCTTTTTGCTAAAACCATCCAAACTTATACTGAAATTCGGCGACGAAAAGTATATTTTTTGATCTGAATCAATACAGACGGCAGCACTGATAAAGTTTGAATCGTGTTTAAAACCATTTGGTAAATGTTCGACACAACTAAAAGAAGCGTCGAACATCTGGTATATGTATACACGACGTCGAACCGCGGGCAAAGCTGCCCAGGGCTCGTTTAAAACGTATAAAAAGTGTAATCAACTCAGCAAGAAAAAATAAATGTGTTCTTGAAAAATTATCAAGCTTGATGAATAGTTAAGAAAAAATATTAAATTTTTAGTAAAACTTTATTTTTGAGTCAAAGCCACATGACGTCATTTTATTTCTGACACAGAAATCGAAACGTTTTAAACATTTTTCCTGATTATTTATCTTGAAGACAGAATCGGGGGGTAAGGCTGTTCAGAATCTTTAGCAAATTGGGAAAGTGTTTTTTTACACAAAATTTACTTACGTTTCCATTTTGATTCTAGTTCGCAAAATAAATATACGGCATTTAGGAATGTTACTCGACAAAGTTAACCGATTTAGGTATTTGTTATCGGTGAGGGAAACTGAGTTGCCACATGGTACACAATGAAACTAATATAGTAATTATTAAAGAAATAAAAACTTTCTTCATGTTACAATTTGGAGCCAAAAAAGAGTTAAAAATGAAAAAATGACAAAACAAGAGCTAGGAGCTAAAACAGAATTTTGGAGCTAAACGAAAAAAAAAGCGCTAGATCTAGCTCTAAAAGCACCACAATGGCAACACTGGTTTTATGGTGTAAACTTCAGTGTTGCCAGGATACAATTTATTTTGGAGCTAGATTTGAGAAAAAAAGAGCTAGAAAAGAGCTAGATTTATTCAAGAAAATCCAAAACATGTTAAAAATGAGCTAAAAGGCACTTAAGTATTGTAAGTTTTTAAATTTATTTCATACTAGCAAGGTACCCAGCTTTGTTCGGTATGTACCTAAGTAGTTAATAAATTCCTGCTACCTTCAATTGCGAAAACAATTTACAGCCTGAGAAGGTTCAGAACAATATTTATTTTCCCACATTATATCTCCTTAATGTATGTCTACAGCAACCAACAAAAGTAAAGGCGTTTTTTAAAAGTCTAACTTCGACATTTTGTCATCTCCCCTCTATTTGACTCTTTAGCTTTGCCTGAACATTCCCCAAGTCATCCCCAGTCATTTTTCAAAGAAATTTCAAATATACAGAAGCAACTTATCTAGAGTTTTATTAAAGATATGCTGACACCCGCATAGGACGGCAGTGTACATATGCAATTAATTTTTGATTTAGCTGAAATTGAAAAAAAGTGAACACAAATTTTAGAGAGGCGCGCTTAGTTTTTTTTTTGACAAAGTAAGTGCATTTTTCTTCATATACATTTATGTAAGAAAAAAAGTTTCGTAGGTGCATACCTCCCTAAAAGTCAGCATATCTTTATTGGTTGTCGTTCGATTTTGATAGTGCAGGTCCCTTTCTAAGCTTCAAGCAGTCCATTAGTGAAACTCATCAAAATTCATTCCTTAGTTTAAAATATCCTTAAGTTCAAACAGACAGACAATAATTTTAGAAATGGATCAGATGAACTCTATAGCATTCCCCAAGTCATCACCAGTCATTTCTTCAAAGAAATTTTTATGTACGACTTTTCTAGAGATTTATTATAGTATAGATTTAACTTAAACAATGTTTAAAACGTATAAAAAGTATAACTAAGTCAACAAAAAAAAAATAAGTGTGTTCTTGAAAAATTATCAAGCTTGATAAATAGTTAAGAAAAAAATATTTCATTTTTAGTAAAACTCAAAAATAATTTTTATTTTTGCGTCAAAGCCAAATGAAGTCATTTTAATTCTGACTCAGAATTCAAAACGCTTGAAATACTTTTTCTGATTATTTATCATGAAGACAGAATCGGGGGGTAAGGTTGTTCAGAATCTTTAGCAACTTAGGAAAGTGTTTTTTACACACAATTTACTTACCTTTCCATTTCGATTCTTGTTCGCAAAATAAACATATGGTTAATCATAAGTTAACCGATTTAGGTATTTGTTATCGGGGAGGAAACTAAGTTGCTACATGGTACACAATGAAACTAATATAATAATATCGACGTCGATTATAAAAGAAATAAAAACTTTCTCCATTTTACAAAGAAATTTGGAGCCAAAAAAGAGCTAGAAATGAAAAAAAGGACTAGAAGAAGAGCTAGGAGCTAAAACAGAATTTTGGAGCTAAACGCCAAAAAAAAGAGCTAGATCTAGCTCTAAAAGCACCAAAATGGCAACACTGGTAAACTTGCATCATCGAAAAGCAAACATCGAAGCGCATTGGCGTCTCGGATAAACGAAGAACTGTAGAAGGACTTACGTTATATATCTGTGTCGTTTTTTTATAACAACTTTAGTCGACTTAAGAAATTAGAATAATCTAAAAATTTTCTAGCGATTTTGAATAAGAAAATCGTGTAAGATTCCATGACTTTTATCGGTTTTATATTATTTTGCTTATGAACGATTGAATCTAACTGGCACGGGTATGTTGTGAAGCATTTTGGTTATTTGAGAACGACAGAAAAAGTTTTGATTAGTCAAATTTTTTCAGTCGACTTAAGTTGTTATGTTAAAACGGCACAGATATATATGTGAAAAAACTAGTCTTCTTTATCGCTGTGCCTTTACCTAAGTTTTTCTGTGCCTTTTTTTGTTTTTTTTTGTTCTACTTCGTCTTCTTCTAAAATATCACTTACAAGTGCTGCAACAGATGCACGTGCTATGTTGCTTCGTTCACAAATAACAGAGAAATAAACAGGTGGCCGTATGGTGACATACACCCGTGCGTACATAATTTGTGTAATGTATTTTGTTGTTGTACTTTGTGTACGTACTGTCAAAATTACACACACAAAAAAATTTTGGAGTCAAAATTGCACTTCTTGGTGTTGTTCTATATAAAAACTAAAAAAGTGCAAATTTTAAACCCAAGCAGTGCTGAAAAAGCTACACTAGAAAAGTGCAAATTTTAGGTTAGGTTTGGAGTACTATGGAACTACACCAAAAAGTGTGATTTTTACGCCAATCTGGTGCGATTGGTGTATTCCAAAGAGCACTTTGAAGTGCGTTTTTAACTCAAAAAGAAGAAAAAACAAAATCCTTTTTTAGTTTTATTATTCAACATTATATAAATAACAAATCGATATACTTATATGTATGTATATATACATATTTTTTTTTGATTTCTGACACCACCAGCTTCACTCCATCCACGTCCGAAATATTAAATTTTGAGCAAACTGTCGAGATAATAATACATTCTGTTACTACATGTTACACTGAATCGAGGAAACTTTTTTAACTTACCCAATTCGATCACCTGTCTTGTGTTTTCGATATTATTTATTTGTATGTATTTTATTTCGTTGTTTCTTTTTATTGTTATTAACATTTTATAAAAGCACCATTGTGTACCATGTCAAGTGTGATATCTTAAGCATAGACGTCAAAATTTTTAAAAAATTTAACACCTGTTTTTTTATATTCTATATTGGTTTCATCCTGCATCTCGTTCTATCATTCGTTAAAAGATAGGAGTACCGGATGCGCCGCCATATTGAAGTGCCTCAGATGTAAACAAAAAACTGTCAAAAACTTCATTTTGAAGTGCCTGTCAAACGTTTGACACTAGTACAGATACACAATGAAAAGCACGCGTATGAGAATGTTCGTTAACGAACATATAAGTGCTTTAGGTTGCCACATGCGACATGTTCGTTTGCCCACCGCGTTGCCATAATGAGTTCCCTAAGAAATGGTGTTAAGTTTGCACTAAATAGTGTTCGAAACTTCATAAAATAATAAAATTACACCACACTTTTCCGCATTGCACTATTTTGGTACTAAATCTGAATGAAGCACCACAAAAAGTGTTGCTACCACTCCAAAAAGTGTTAATATTGCACTTTATTTGTCTGTCTGCACTGAAAAATGCGCATAGTGTCAAAATTAAAGAAAAAAACTTTTTAGCAGTGAAATTACAACTAAAACGCCTTGATAAGGAAAGTATATAGTGCTTATAATTGTTATTTAACAAGTGAAGTACTGTTTTGAATATTTATGCATCAAATTTCTATACTTTCAGAGGGACGAGCAAATCAAGGAACCTTTAGGCAAATGGAGTAAAATTATACTTTTGCAAATGTTTAGTGATAGAAATATGTATTTGAAGAATTTACTGATTATTGTAAACGTAAAAATTGTGCAATTTTGACTTATATTAAACAATAGAAAGCAAATCTAATAATGCAAACAATTGTCTTTTCATAGTTAGCTATGTATAAAGTTTGCGTCATTCATAACCATTAGCGCTGGCTTGTGTTTGCATTATACCTGACTGTTAGCGCTAACCAAACTTTTCGTTATTGATAACATGTGTGAAGAGTGAGGATTTATGGGGTTTTACATGCGCTAGAATGAGATGCAGTATACGTACGTGTGCAAAAAAACAGCAAAGACACGGTTAGATTTGGCACACTGCTCTGCAGAAACTAATTGAGAAATATATGTAAAAATAACGCAAGCGCAAGTTAGGCCGAGAGGTTATCTGACTCGTCAAATAACCTGCAGTTGTCTAGTAGGGAATGACACTGTAGTGTTACAACGTATTGCAACGTTAGAAAAAACAATAACGGAATTTATGTCTGAAAGTCGAAGTAAGCAACGTGAGCGGAATTTTGAGCCGCCAATGTCGTCGTCACCAATAAGTGCAGTAGAAACAACTGCCCAAAATAATCAGGCAACAACTAGTACATATACATGTGCGCAAACGCAAATACCGTTTAGTAGTCTAAATTCTTTGTGGACTACCGCCCAAAATCCGAGTAGTTTTGGTGACTTAGATTTTTCGAGATCGAGACATGTAATGTTTGGACCGCAGCCAACTATACATTCAGCGACTCCGCCACCGTCAACGTATATTCCTATTTCAAACGCAGAATATACAAATCAACACTATCCACAATATCCGTCTGCTCCGTATATGCATGGATATGGTACTTCGCCGGCAGTACCGCACTATTATAGTCCGTATGATAACGTTCGCGACATAGTCGAGTTATTACCGTATTTTGATCCGTCGTCGGATAAATCGCTAAATTCAAATCAATTTATTAAACGCGTTGAAAACCTTAAAAACGTTTACTGCTGGTGATATAACAAAGTATACCCTACAAGACAGCTAACTTACATCTGAGCCGTCAGTTGTAAGGAAGCTCTGAAGGGGTCATCAGCGCTTAGAACAAATCGGCAATCAGTTTTGCAGTAGCAATATGAAAATCCTGATGCATCCATCACCAGCGTCTTGTAGGGTAGTGTTTATAATGAAGTAAAATCCGTTCCGCCTAAAATCGGTAGCAAGATGCCGCAAGAAAAATTTCCAAATCGAAAACCGCCGCAACTCGAAAACGAAGTGAATTCCAAGTCGGTAGCTTTAGAAAAAGTGAAATGCACCATTGTTTTAAGCTAGGGCACTACTCGGTTAATTGCAAAGAGCCTCAACGTAAGCCGCGGTGCGAAAAATGTACGAACTACACATAAAACTGCCGAGTGCCCACCCTACTAGACAGCTGCAGGTTATTTGACGAGTCAGATAACCTCTCGGCCTAACTTGCGCTTGCGTTATTTTTACATATATTTCTCAATTAGTTTCTGCAGAGCAGTGTGCCAAATCTAACCGTATCTTTGCTGTTTTTTTGCACACGTACGTATACTGCATCTCATTCTAGCGCATGTAAAACCACATAAATCCGCACTCTTCACTCATGTTATCAATAACGAAAAGTTTGGTTAGCGCTAACAGTCAGGTATAATGTAGAGCTGCAAAACTATCGATAGTGACGCCATTCGATTTTTTCGATACCTCGAAAAATACTATCGATAGTTATGAAACTATCGTATACTATCGTGTTTTAAATGTAGAGAAACTCAAACTCCGCACAAAATTTGCTTAATACATACATACATACTTAATACACAAAGTCCGTTACCAACAAGTTTCAAATTTTACATTTACACCAAGCATATGTGGCTTAGCAAAATATGATTCCAGAGTATATGTACATATAAAATTTTAAAGCGGAATTCAACGAGTGCTTTTATTTGTGAGGTTAGCTTAAAGTACCACTTAAAGGAACTATTCATGCATGAACACATATCAGGCACATTTTCTTGACTAGTACATGACTTTGTTTTTAAATAAATACTTATATTATGTACATAGAACAAAAAATCACGCCAAACTAATTAATTATATAATATCATCTTCACATGAATTACTGCAAGTTCTTGTTATACAAATTAGTACAAGTAATATTTTTAGTAAAAAAGGCTAAACAAAAGCCACGAGGCTAAACTGAAAATTACGAGGCTAAAGGACAAAAAAAAGCAAATCTAGCCTCGAAAAGGCTAACCTGGCAACGCTGATTACCACAAATTATTCATTAACCCAAAAGTTCTTATTCACATATAAGATCATATCTACATTCTTTGGTTTCAGAGAGGCTCTTTGATCAGAAATTATAATTCCGGCCTTACTGAACATTCTTTCCGATTCCGTTGAAGTTGCTGGGATGCATAAGAAACGTGCCGCACACGATTTTAGCGATGCTGATTCCTTTGCAGTGCACTGTAAATAAAAATAATGCATTTAGTTTGGAATAGCATTACTTCTTAAAAGACAATTTACCTTCCAGAAATCTAACGGATCACTTTCTTGAGGAGCATTTGAATTTTCCATATATTGGCGAAGGGAAATAATTGCATCAACCCTATTGTTTCGCACCTTATTTGTTATTTTGTCTTCAATGTACTTGAAAAGTGGCTGCTGCTGTCTGGTCTGGCTACTAGTTGATGTTGACGGTTCTGCGTTTTCAGTTTCCAGAGAAAAATATTTTGAATATTCTTTATTTAAAGTTGTTAATTCATTCTCTAAAATTTTCACTGCTTCTGATGAATTAAATGCAGATTCAAATCCCTCCTTTTTGAACCTTGGATCTAATAGTGTGGCCAATCTTGTTGGTTTGCGCTCCTCGTATTTGGTCAGTCTTTTTTTAAGGCGATCGATTATGAATACACATGCTGCGAGTCCTTCTGATGTCTTCATTTTCAATTTTGAGTCCTCTAGACTTCGCAAAAGGCAACTTATAATAGGTATTATAAGTGATACTGTAACCGAGCTGTTTGACGATGCCTGGACGGTGGCATGATCAAAAGGCGACAGTATTTCAATTAAATCTGTTAATACATGTATGTCATCCAAGGTCAGAGGAGATGGCGCTTTTGACGTGGTAAGGAGTACTGCAGATATGGCATCATTTGTCAACACAACCCTTTCAATCATGTGGTACGCGCTATTCCAACGAGTGACCACTTCTTGTTTAAGGCTATACACTTTTTCACCTTTTTGTTCAAGTTTAAATTTTTCATACGCTATGGTGCTGCTTTTGAAGTATGTCACAATGCGTTTGCATTTTGCTAAAATTTCTTTTATGTTGTCCTGCGACAAACAATCTTGAACAACCAGATTTAGAGAATGTGCGAAGCACGGCAGGTTTCTTTTTTCCAACAACTCGCAGGCTTTCAGCATAGATGATGCATTGTCTGTCACAATTGCAGTTACTTTTTTCATAATTTGCCATTCTTCTAAAACAGCACGCAAAGATGATGCAATATTTGCGGCGGAGTGATTGACCTCAATCAAGAGCTTTTTG
This sequence comes from Sphenella marginata, assembly GCA_951509765.1. Lineage (NCBI taxonomy): Eukaryota > Metazoa > Arthropoda > Insecta > Diptera > Tephritidae > Sphenella > Sphenella marginata. Next base: position 82,433,403 of record OX608080.1, on the reverse strand, counting down.
GTTGATAGTACGGCTGTACGCAATTTAAAATCCTTTGTTATAAAGTGACATGTAACCGTCAAATATCCTTCATTAGCTCGCGAAGTCCAACAGTCCATGGTTATGGAACAATACTCTATTTCATTTAAAATAGTTTGCAATTTTATTTTCATATCAGAAAATAGTTTTGTCATGTGCACAGACTGTAACGTAGTACGGGACGGCAATTCATACCGAGAATCTAGTGCTTTGACAAAGATTACGAAGCCTTTGTCTGCAACAATTGATATTGGTTGCACATCTAATGCAATGAATTTAACCAGAGCGTCATCCAGAAATTTTTTTCGTGCCGACGTCGACTCATAGGTTGTTCCGGCTTTGTTAAAAAACTTATCAATTGTAAGACTTGATTTATCAATTTCGCGATAATTTGGATGAAAACGTTTCAAATGGTCAAACAGATTGCTAGTATTACCGCTGGTTTTGTAAATTTTCCCGCATGAGCGACATTTGGCTTCATTTCGTTTTTGAGATTTATCAAAGAATGTCCAAACGTCGGAGTGTCCCTTTTTAGTCCTTTTTAGTCCGGTTATCATCAAGTCGAGATTGATGAAAATTCGAAACGATATACCGCTTTTGTAACCACCGACGGTCATTATAAGTATAACCGAATGCCGTTCGAACTGGTTAACGCGTCTGCTTATTTTCAATCCATGATGGACAAAATAATTGCTCAAATGCCGCCTAATGAAACATCAGCTTACCTGGATGACATAATCATCCCTAGTAAGACATTAGACGAAGGACTGGAACGACTAGAAAAATGCCTAAATATTTTAAAACGAAACGGTTTAACTCTCGGAATGGACAAATGCAAGTTTCTCGCAACTGAAATCGAGTATTTGGGCCACGTAATAAACGAAAACGGAATTACACCGGGAAAACGTAAGGTAATCGCGATAAATGACTTTACTCCGCCGAAAAATGTAACCGAAGTCCGTAGGTTTTTGGGACTTACAGGATTTTTCCGGAAATTCGTACCGAACTATGCATTCATTGCCAAACCGATAACGCGCTTACCGCATTAAAGTCAAATCAATAACTTTGAATGGGTTGAGACACCACAAAAATCATTCAATTTGCTAAAAGAGAAACTAATCAGTGAACCTGTGCTTGTGCTATACGATTTAAACGCTCAACACGAAATACATACCGACGCCTCTAGTGTTGGTCTCGCGGGTGTATTGCTACAATCGAATGATGGTAAAAACTGGAAACCCGTCGCGTACTACAGTCGTCACTGTACCGATGTCGAAAGCCGCTATCATAGCTACGAGCTAGAAGCGCTTGCCGTGGTAGAAACTCTTAACCGTTTTAGAATGTATGTTCTTGGAAAATCGTTCCCCTTAATTACTGATTGTTCCGCGCTCGCGAAAATGAGTGACAATGAAGAAATCAAACCGAAAATCGCTCGCTGGTGGCTTAGGCTGCTGGAATTTAATTTTGAGTGTTTCCATCGTCAAGGTAGCTTGCTATCTTATTTGGACGCACACAAGCGAATTAGAGCCCGCTGGTTCTGTTGTGAACGTAACCGCAAGTCACCAGGATTGGCTCCTGACAATGCAACTTCAAGACAAATCATTGTATGAAGATATCCGTGTCTTCAAGGGTGAGTTAAAATCTCCTCATGAAAAACAACTTAAATCGCAATTCGAGCTGAAAAATCATAGACTTTACCGTAAAACGCCAAATGGACATTTATTCGTTGTGCCAAAATCCGTACGTTGGCGAATCGTGAAATCGTGTCATGATGACGCGGGTCATCCCGTGCTCGAAAAAACCATACAACGTATACAAAAGTCGTATTGGTTCCCAAATCTACGTCGTTATGTGAAAAGCTATATTTCCGCTTGTGTACCCTGCTGTTACCAAAAACATCATCCAGGAAAGTCCGAGGGACGAATGCATTTCGGCCCGACACAACCTATACTTCAGATTGATACATATCGATCATATGGGTCCGTACGTAGTAAACGTGGTAATACTTACGTATTAGCGATATCCAACGCGTTCTCGAAATTCCATATCGTGAAAGCCGTAAGAAGCACTAAAACCGCTCCCGCACTAACCGTGTTAAACGAAATGTCATTCCCACGACTGCCGGTACTACGTACCGGAATGACTGGGGGTTTCCCCGACCAAGGGCTGTTATTTCACTACCCCCTGCCTAAACCGTGAGTAACCGATCAAGTATCGCTCCGCCACATATGTCTGACTCTGTCACATCAGTCTCCACGACTAGCACTAACAATGCACATTAGCAAGTAGACCTTCCGAGCGGCCGCTCACGCCCCCAGGCGTCAACATCTCACACAGCAGCTCACAGTTACTCCCTACGTAGCACTTCCCAAGTGGATTTGAGCAATGCTGAGCGTCCGCTCTCTCTCATCCCCTCGGTCAGGCCCTCTTCTTCCAGCATCAGCACGAGTATAAGCCACAACCATCAGCTCCTTGTCCCTTATACTACGTGCACTGTTTGTCGGTTAAGATTATATACGCCGTTGGCATCAGTCAAGTGCAATAACTGCCTTGGCCTGTGTCACCTGCTTATATGCTCTGGACTCGCGAACAGGAACGTATGGACTGATACGTACGTTGCGCCATGCCGTCGAGCTACGCAACCGTCCGACTCGCCTCTACCTTCTGGTAACGCGATTCCTTCGACTTCAAGATTGCGCGGTAGTGCGCGACCGAGCCTATTACCACCTACGCATACGCACCAGTCCTTGACCCCCAGCATCAACTCTGCTCCCCCTTCGCATTTCGGTATCCTGCAATTTAATTGCAACGGCCTAACCGGTAAAATTGTTGAAGTGACAAATTTAATGAAGCGACTCAACGCTAGGTGGAAGGTCGTCTCTTCAGACCTGCAACGGGTACAATGTACACCGTTGTGACCGTGCGAGAGGGCTTGGGGGTGGTTTGGCATTCATCACGCATCAATCTGTGCAGTATCGTCTATTTGAGCCTGCCATCGACCCGAGGGACACCACCTTATAACGTCAAGGTATGGTGGTCCGGTCAGGCGATGTCGACCTTGCAATCATAAACATTTACATACCTCCTGTCACCTGTTGTCCCAGGGATTACCACCCTGACATTCGTGCGTTACTCAGGGGCGAGAATCGCGTCATCCTTGGTGACTCCAACGCACACCACGACCTGTGGCACTCCAGCTTGCAGGCCGATGGTAGGGGACAGGAGCTGGCTGACCAAATAGATGATTCGACGTTCTGCACGGTAAATGGGGATGCCCCCACTAGAGTGGCGGTAAACTGCTCTAGCTCGCCAGACATCACCATAGTCAGCGCTGGCCTAATAAACTGCGTTGAATGGCGACCGATGCTGACGCTTGCTTCAGACCACCTACCCATAGTGCTCTCTATCGATCGCCCCACCGACTTTGTCACCGCTGAGAATCGCACATTCACTAACTTCAATAAAGCCGACTGGGAGGGTTTTCTCAACACCACAGAGAGCGCTTTCGCTGCTCTTCCCACCACGTCTGACGTACGAGAAGAGGAAAAGGCGTTTCGTATGGCCCTAATTTCAGCCTCCCATCAACACAATCCGTCAGGTAGAATAAAGGAAGTGCGTCCATTCTTCCCCGCAGAGGCAGCGGCCCTGGCAAATGAACGTGACCATATTAGACGCCTTGACCCTACGGATCCTCAAATAAGTGGGAAGAGCACCTAAGGTCTTGCAACCTCTCGGCTGGAGTTGGCAAATTATGGTCGACGGTGAAATCTTTGTCCAACCCGACTAAACCTAACGATAAAATATCCATCGCCTTCGGTGATAAGGTTCAGTCGAAGCCAAAAAGATGCGCGAGCGCCTTCTGCCGACAATTTGTAATGCATCCTCCGTTGAACAAAGAGATTCGCCGAGTCACCAGGGAAGCGCACAAACACAAAAACAGCGATGCGCCCATTGCCATCTCCACAACAGAAGTTCATGAGGCAATTCGGAGATCTAAGAACACCAAATGTATTGGCCCCGATGGCACTTCCATGCTGATGCTGAAACACCTCGGCGACGAAGGCATAAGATACCTTACACACATTTTCAACCTTTCCCTGTCCACCTTTGTCATTCCTGAAAGATGGAGACAGGCAAAGGTGGTCCCACTGCTAAAGCCTGGCAAGCCAGCTGCCGTAGGGAAGTCATATCGGCCGATATCACTCCTCTCGCCAGTAGTGAAGGTGTTGGAATCTATCTTGTTACCGTATTTCACCGCAAACCTGCGGCTCGCCGAACATCAGCATGGATTTCGCAAAAACCACAGCACCACCACCGCGCTGAACGCCATCACCACCAAGATAGGGGACGGATTAAACCAAAAGCGTCCAAACCACAGGACAGTGCTAGTTGTGCTTGACCTGGCCAAAGCTTTTGACACGGTCAACCATGCACGACGAATGGAAGACTTTGAGGACTCGTCCCCTCCCCCCTGTCTTAAACGTTGGACTGCCAACTACCTGAGTGGTCGTCAATCGTTGGTTGAGTTCAGAGGCGCCAGATCAAAACCCAGAATAGTTAAAAAAGGGGTGCCACAGGGTGGTGTCCTATCCCCGTTTCTGTTTATATATCGAATTTTCCCCCCCACCAGAGGGTGTCTCGATCGTCTCTTACGCCGACGATTGTGGCAACAGGCCCCTCCGTTGAAGAACTCTGCTCTCGCATAAATTCATACCTCCCAGCCGTGTCCGAATTCTTCGCCGGGAGAAACCTGGCATTGTCACCGAATAAGTCCTCGGCCACATGGATTTAGACGTCTACGTTGATAGTGTCAAGCTACCAACTGTCTCACACCCCAAAATCTTAGGGGTGACGTTTGATAAGATGTTCAAATACGGCGCTCATGTAACCGCTATTGCCAATAAAGTCCAAAGCCGTAACAAAATCCTCAAGTCGCTAGCTGGCAGCACTTGGGGTAAAGACAAAGAAACGTTACTAGCTACATATAAAGCAATTGGTCAGCCGGTACTGAGCTACGCGACGCCAATATGGTCGCCGGGGCTAGCTGACACACACTGGACGAGGCTTCAGGTCTGCCAGAACACCGCCCTTCGAACCGCCACTGGGTGTCTTCTTATGTCTCCTGAGCACCACCTTCATAATGAAGCGAAAATGCTCGGCGTTAAGGAGCATAGCGAGATGTTGACCAGGCAATTCCTGTTCAACCGTTGCAAGATCCGGCACCTGATTTCCACGCCGTTTGATCCTAAGGTGCACCGGCAGGCCCTCACCCTCATCCGTTCTTCAGGCAACAACGCCACCCGTTGCCGAAGAGGAGCGCGAGCTGCCTAGGGTGATGCTGGCTCAACTCCGGTCTGGATATTGTAATAGGTTAAACTCTTACCTATCCAGACTGAACCCTGACTTGCCTACTGTTTGTCGGGCATGCGGCTCGTCCCCCCATAATACAAATCATGTTTTTGTCTGCTCAACCGAGCCTACTCTTCTAACACCCATATCCCTCTGGTCCACCCCTGTCGAAGCCACTAGGTTTCTAGGACTTCCGTTAGAAGAGTTTGATGACAATACTGGGTAAGATACTGACTACCTAAGTAGGGCTAAGTAGCGCTACAACAACAACAACAAGATTGGAGAAATTGTAACCTTTGATATAAATAACTAGGTTCTTTCGCATATATAATTTTATGTAGGGTAGTTAACGTTCTCAGTTTTAGGAGATTATCGAAAGAGATGTTTAGCAACTTTTCAGCATAGTGAGAGACGTGGTCAAGTCTGTTTAACCCAAATACATATCTGGCAATGTTGTTATAGACAACATTTAATTTATTCTTACTTACATAGTCACAGTTTGAAAAAATCTCACAACCATAGAGGAGCGTAGGTATTAACTACGCTTTCGCCATTAGAAGTCTTATATGCAATGGATTAAAGCAATGTGTTAACCATAGTGTACGGAGCATACCGTACACTTTTCCTACCGTAGTAAAAATATGGTCCTTCCATGTCAATGTATTATTAAAGATAATTTTGTCTAAGCTATTTGTGTCAAGTGTCCTTCTATATTAGGGTTTAGACACAAGCCATTCATAGAAGCCCACAAACCTATTTGATTCAAATCATTATTATATATTATATTATTTATACACATACTAGTACGATCACAAGGACAACATGTATACAGTTGCACATCATCAGCATTTATACATATAAACGTTACAATACTTAAGAACCTTGGGTAGGTTTTTTACATATAGCACAACTAACAAGGGTCCAAGAATTGAGCCTTCTGGCACACCTCTTGGAACATTTAGAAAATCCGACTTTCTGCCGCCAATACTTACTTCTTGAGTTCTGGTACGAAGATAGGATCTGATAAGGGCATGATTTGATAAATTAAATAAGTTTTCCAACTTCTTACACAGTAAAGCATGGTCGACAGAGTCGAATTCTTTCGAGTGGTCGAGGAGAGTTAGAAAAGCAGCACAATTATCATCAACCCGTTCCCGAATGTCTTCAATGACGGAAAGAAGTGCCGTTGTGCAGCTTCGCTTTGGCCTAAAGTCAGACGGATAGTCGGTTAGCATCCTATTGGCATGCACATATGAAGAGATCTGGCCATGCAATATGCGTTCAACGATTTTGGATAAGAAGGGCGGGGGAGGATAGCTATGGGCAAATTAAAATTGTGAAAACAATTAACAATTAAATAGTTGTTAATTGCAACTTCCACAATTAACAAGTTACAATTAATAATTAATCAATTGCAGGCGCGTATTCAGGGGGGGTTTCGGGGGTTCAAACCCCCCGAAATTTCCGAAAATTAAAAATTAAATGTCTGTACTAGAATAATTACTCTATTCACTTTTAAAACTTCCGTTAAGAAAATAGCATTAATAGAAATAATGAAAATACGAAAGAATAAAATTACATAAATAATATTTCACACTGAGAGAAGTTATTGGTAGTCCCTAATCAATTATCAGAGCAAGTCTGAGAGGTCACAACTAAACTCCTGCAACGGTTCACTCATTTGGCGCTTTAAGAAATTCGCGCAAAACCATCAGACTTGCTCTGCATAAGATCAACTTAGCACCTCAACTACACAGCATGTTAACAATAGCAAGAGTGATTCGAACTCAAGTCTGTTGAAATTCAAATTAACTGCTTTTCGAGTTATGAATACAGCGGACAAAAATCGTAAAAATTAGTGTCTCTCGTTATTGTAGTCACGGTTGCCATAAGTTTAATCAAAAAAATGACCACGAAGTTAAAACAAAAATACCAAAAATTACCAAGCAGTACACAACGCAGTCGTATTGAATTATCAAAGAAAGTAGCAATTAGATTGTACTTATACTTGTCAGGAGATAAAAGTTTAAAAGTAAAAGTCTGGTATGCTGTTAAAAAGAAAATGCTGAAGAAATATTGTCAATTATTTCTTGACCATGAAATTGTCATGAATAGCCAAGAAATTTTGAGGTTCCGTTGCAACATTATATGAATTTCAATGTTATTTTATTATATTCTTTGTCTTTTTTTCCGAAACTTAAATTTTACCCCATGAAATAAAGCGACAACTATTTATTTCTTGCCAAAGCCAGATTTGCGCAGGTCGCTTTTTTGTAAAAATTTTCCAGAAATTAGCAGTAGAAAAGTAGAAGAGATTCTGGCACAAGAAATTTTTCTTAAGCTTTTCATGTGTCATTTTATATAGAGTTTTTGGATTTCTTTTGAACAGCGTAAAGCCCTAAAAAAGAAAAATATTTTCCAATCCCAAAGGAGGGACGACCAAGCACGTTCATTGATGCATTAAATAATTGTTCCGTGTCTTTTTTCCCTATGGTACATCGATATATGTATAAAAAATGCTGCAAATCTTCCAGTTTCCGTTGCTCCTTCCGTACAGTCTTTCTCTTCCCTTCGAAGGTTAAAAACTTATCTAAGAAGTACAATGGGGCAGGAGAGGCTGGCTCTACTCAACATCCACTATACTTTTGAAGTAACTTCTGAACAAATTCTAAACAAAATTTCAAAACAAACAAGAAAAATAAATATTGTTTTGTACACGGCTAAAAGTTTTAGCCTAGATTTAAAAGTTTTTGGGGCTAGCTTAATAAAAATTGTTTAAATTTTAAACCGAAAATGTTAACAATTTTTTATTTTTTTTTAATGTTTGGACTCGAACCGACGTGCCCCAAATCAGTCCGCAATGCTCTACCTATCGAGCTACGGCGCACTCATGAATTTTGTGCGAAAAGTACACATATTCGCTGTGTATACGACTTTTGTTGTATTTTTGTTTATCCCAGTTAAGTTTTAAATCTAAACTGCAAAAAATTTAGAATTTTTGTGGATAATTGAAAGGTTTGGAATTTATTACCAAAAAGTTTTAAAAATTGTGTAAACCAATGAATGCTTTAAAATTTAGGCTCAAATTTTTAGCCGTGTAGAAAGAGAAAAATTTAAAATAAATAAAAGTATAAATATGTAATATGTAAAAATATAAATATGTGTGTATTTACAGGTAATTCTTATTTACTGACACTTTGGCCAAACCCCCCCCCCGAAATTTTTTTCCGGCTACGTGCCTGATCAATTGCAATGCTCGCAATTAACAAGTAATAAATTATTAATTGTTTATTATGATTAATAATTTATTAATTTAAATTGTTTAACGAATTTAACAATTAAGTTATATTGCGACTAACATGTCGGCCATATATGTAGAAAAATTGCTTGATTTCTTTCAAATATTCAATACAAATTATCAGGGCACAGAATTTTCATGAAAGTAGATATTTATAATTAAATAAAAACTCTGTTAATACAGTGTTGAGCAAAATAAAAAGAGGCGAGTAATATGCACAAAGGTAATGATGTGCAACTCGATGGTTGATCTACGGATGTGATGCCTCTCACCTCTCATTACCCATCTTCTCTTTCCTTTCGGAAGGAGAGATGACATGACCTACAAGGTTGCCCTGGTCATACCAAATCGCTACCACGACAGTCGGGCAGTACCGCAAGGGAGTACCGGAGCGTACCGGATTCGTATTCGGCCAAGGACTGTTATTTCGACAACACTCCCCAAAACCTTCGGGAAGTGTTAGGTGTTGCTACAACAACCATAGGAAATTTTGAAAATCACGTTCATACCATTATTTGTGTGAGAGCTCATAAATAATCTCTTAAAGATGTTTGCTTTCAGTCACAAATGAAAAAGATATTTATACATATATGCGGTCTTAATAGTTTAAACATTGGTGTACTATTCATCCAACATTGAAAAAAGTTAATGACGTTTTTGCCAGTGAATGTTGCTTTTTCGAAAAAAAAATTTAACTCAAAATCAAATTTCTGCCACAAACTTGTGTGTACATGCAGGGGAACAGTAAGGGGGACAGTAACCTCTCCTCGACTCAACTTACTGTTGCATTAAAAGTAATTGCAGTAGATCGTTTTTCTTGAAAATAATAGGTGTTGTTGTACTTTTCTAATAGTTAGTAATGTCACACGATCTGGCAACAATATAATATTTATCTGACGATCTCAAGATAACCATGCATAGATAAGTTCAACGAGCGCAGTCTCGCATCGTATCCTGACAAGTCGTGTCGTGAAATTAATACAGCGTTATATTTTTTTATTTATTTATTTATTTATTCAGTCTATGAACATAGGAGATATTCTACAGACTTTAAGAAGTAAAAAGAACAGAAAAAAAATTAAATTATTTAACAAAGTACAAGTTATAAATTATGTAATTGAATTCAAAATATTAACAAAGTACGATCTCGAGACTGAAAAGTCAAGATCGATAGAATTAGAGATTACATTAAATTCATTAACAGCTCGTAACAGGAGAGCATTTCGAGCGGAGTTTGTTCTTAGGTTGCTGAAATAAAAAATATTCGAATACCGAAGGGATCTTTGCGGAACATTAAAAAAAATCCGCTCCAAGAGGTAAGCACAGTCTACAGTTCCTTGAATAATGCCAAAAGCAAAAGTTAAGGAGAGCACCGTTCTTCTTTTATCAAGAGATTTAAGATTAATCAGTAATAATCTAGAACTATACGAAGGAACTGGGTCAGAAAAACGGAGGCATCGTTGAGCATATTTAAGCATATTTATGCTATAAAAGTTTACTTAAATAAAGTAACATCTATATTTCAACGTTTAAAGCTAAATCTGTGTTGCGTGAGTTATTTCTAACAGGTTTAGACTTCCGTCGCAATCCGCCGCTCGTGTATCTACATACATATATACATATGTACATGCACACGAAATACATATCTACATGTGTATCCGATATCCGACAAATTGAATCGTAACCGAAAAATGTTATACGAAAATCGAAGTATGAAAATCTAAGTTGTTGCAAATATATCTGTCGCGTGTGCACAAGCACGAAGTGATCAAAACAAAAACGAAATAAAATGCCTCTACACAAATTGAAAGCGTGTGAGTTAAAAGAAAAATGTCGTGTTGCAGGCTTACCAGTTGCTGGTACCAAAAGGCAATTAATTGAACGTCTGAGTGAAAACAATTTTTCCGATAGTGACAACCCTACTAGACCGGCCTAACCACACTCACTAATACATGCAAGCGAAAATTGTAAATTACTAACACACACAAAGCCTTCTTTCAAACTTTGCTTTTTCTTTGTGTTTCTTCTTCTTGAAAGTGTGAGCAAAATGCAACTGCGTCTTTAAAAAATGTAAAAGATATTTAAAAAGGAGTTTAGCAGTGAAATTACAACTAAAACGCCTTGATAAGGAAAGTATATAGTGCTTATAATTGTTATTTAACAAGTGAAGTACTGTTTTGAATATTTATGCACCAAATTTCTATACTTTCAGAGGGACGAGCAAATCAAGGAACCTTTAGGCAAATGGAGTAAAATTATACTTTTGCAAATGTTTAGTGATAGAAATATGTATTTGAAGAATTTACTGATTATTGTAAACGTAAAAATTGTGCAATTTTGACTTAAACAATAAAAAGCAAATCTAATAATGCAAACGATTGTCTTTTCATAGTTAGCTATGTATAAAGTTTGCGTCATTCATAACCATTAGCGCTGGCTTGTGTTTGCATTATACCTGACTGTTAGCGCTAACCAAACTTTTCGTTATTGATAACATGAGTGAAGAGTGCGGATTTATGTGGTTTTACATGCGCTAGAATGAGATGCAGTATACGAAGGTGTGCAAAAAAACACCAAACACACGGTTAGATTTAGCACACTGCTCTGTAGAAACTGATTGAGATATACAGTATTGGACAATACAATCGCACCCCCTTTTTGTCATCGAACTAAAACAAAGACGTCCTACAAATAAAGTTTCAGATAATTTCGTATAAAAGTTTGACTTATGTTGTAGCAAACTTCGTTCAAGGTTTTACTAAAAGCTTTGCACCAAATTCAAAATAATTTAGCAAATTTTGACCTAATTTTTCAACTTTTTTCCTCGGCACTTTAGAAATATTCTGAGTACGCAGTTTTGTAGCCCATTCAATTTGACACAAAGTTCAAGTATTAAGTAGCTCCGATAGCGCCTTGATTTTTAATAAATTTTTTTCCGAACTAAGTTATGTATTTTCTCCATATAAAAAATAATGTTGTGATTTCGTTGTATGGAGAAAAAATACACATAAAAAATTATTAAAAATCAAGGCGCTTTCGGAGCTACTTTATACTTGCACTTTGTCAGAGTCAAATTGAATGGGCTACAAAACTGCGTACTCAGAATTTTTCTAAAGTGCCGAGGAAAAAAGTTGAAAAATTAGGTCAAAATTTGAAGAGTTATTTTGAATTTTGTACAAAATGATCAAGAATGGCTTTAGTGGTATTCATTACAACATAAACGATGTTTGAAAATAAAATAAATCGAAATCGCATTAGAAAGACGTTGTTGTTATAGCTCGATGTTATATAGGGGGTGCTATAGTATCGTCCGACACTGTATATGTAAAAATAACGCAAGCGCAAGTTAGGCCGAGAGGTTATCTGACTAGTCAAATAACCTGCAGCTGTCTAGTAGGGTAGACATCTTTTTGTTCATGTGTATATGCAAAACAGGCATAGCCTTAGGTTTTTGCCAATTATTATTTTCTCCAATTATCAATTTTTCCTAAAAACGTGACAATTAAAATTCACTATGAATTATTGTTCACTGTAGTGCGATTCTGTAACTTCTTTAACGCCAAGTGTTAGCGTTAACTTCGCTTAACACCATTCTTAACACTTTTTGCGATTCTGTAACTTTTTTAACGCCAAGTGTTAGCGATAACTTTGCTTAACACCATTTTTAACACTTTTCCCTATTCTCTAACTTCTAAACACAAGAAAAGTTTTAGCCTTTGTTTACCTCGAATAGTTTGGCATCTTTTATAGGAATCGGAGTGTAAGGCAGTGGATGATGGTACTCTGACAAAGTGGAATGAAGGAAATCGCGTTCAGAGTTGTTTCATAGGAAAAATTGCGACTAGAAACTTTCATTTAAAATGAAATTTACACTCTATTGCAACTAATAAGTTGTTAAAACTAATTTATATTTAATAATTTGGGACTTTTTTGTCCTCACGTTCAATTTTGCAGTATTGAAATCCGATTGCTTTATTATTGCATACAACGTACCCTGTGTGGTTTGTGTGTGTGTGCTGATTCGGAGTAAGTCAGCTGTTAGTTGCGCTACTAGTAGAGATATACTATGGTGTTAGCTAACACTTTTTCGGATGGTTAGCTGTCGCCAATTATTTTCGAGGTGTTAAGAAAAGTGTTAATATATTTTAAAGTGTTTTTGTGTCTGGAAAAGTTTTGAATTTTTGCCTGCAATTTAGTGCAAAATTCAGGGAGAAGAGAAGTGCCTTTGGTGAATAAACGTTTGCTAAGGCAAGTGGACGACCAATTTGAGCTGTCGCCTTCCCAGTTCCGGAAATTATATCGCGTGGGCCCTGATACCGTCTCGGGAATCGTGGAGCGGTTGGAAAATACTTTAAAGAGGCAGAGAATAACCTGCATATCACCTAAAAAACAGGTAGGACTAAATATTGAATTCAATATGCATATATGCACATTTTAATTATGGCTTTCTCTGGCAGGTTTTATGTACATTAAGATTTTATGCAGCAGGATGTTATCAAAGACCTGTTGGGGAGCAGTGGGGTATATCGATGAGCCAGACTTCGATAAGCCGCTGCATACATAGGGTGACTAATACGCATATTGTCACTTGCGAAGCGAATACATTTGGCGAGTCGAACAGATTGGCGAACTCACCTAAAATTTGCATTGTGAGTGGCGAATGAACTTTTTCGCCTGCCATGTTATGTTGCCATTCAAACAAATTCAAAAAGTTCATCCGAATTTGACGTTTCTGTAATTTTTGTGTCATTTGCGTATGTTTTTGTTTATTTATTTGTACAAAAGAGCGCGATGTTTGTGTAGTTGTAGTAGGTAGCGAGGATGATGTGCGTCAAATGGAAATGGCAGCTCATACCGAGTTCATAAAAAGTGGTGCTAGTTCGGATACAGATGAGCTGGATGTGGGAAGTAGTGGTGCAAGGAAACGTAAAACCCACAGTGGCACCAATGGTGATTTAATGATAGTAGAAGACGTTTTGCAATCACATCCACTTGAATATAACAATTGGCAATAGCGCAAAAGATGCGCATGAATACATAGTGGCGCGCCTGCGTTACTTCAAACGTTTGTGTTTTGCCACTGCAGCAACATTACAAAAAATCATACCAGATCTTATTAAATACATTTAACAAATGTGGAACTCTCGCTTGAATTTAATGAAACAAATACGGGCTTTGGTTCAAAAACAAATTGATTTACATATATTTGAAAGAAGAATGTTTATCCACTACTCGCCCCTCATGCAGTCTTGTATAATGGACTTCATTTACTTATGAGGAGTATGTTGCATCTGCACCCGGAGATTGTCAGTAGTAATCATTTTTTTTTAACGTGCCATCGTTTACCCACATTGACCTAGAGGAACTATTATTTAATTTCATTAAAAAGTTGTTTACTCACTTCTATGTTGTTTTATTTTCGGTTAAAATTCTTTTTTCTATCAAAATATATGAATAAACACAAAACTTGTCGCTTCTTTTTCTCAAATGCGAATGAAATAAGCATTCGTCAAATTTTGACACATTTGGCGAAGCGAATCTAAGTTTTTCGCTACTGGCAATTCGAGAAGTTCATTTTCGTCACTCATTCGCCACTTTTTGGCGAATTCGCCACAGATTCGCATGCCGCAATTCGAGACGGCGAAATTCGACAAAATTTTCATTCGCTTCGCATGTGACAATATGCGTATAATGCTATTAATAGCAGAATTCTTTACGAGGAAATAAAGTTCCCTATGACGCAGACGGAACGTCAACTTGCTAAGGAGGTTTTTTCTTCGGGGCCAGCACCCTTTGTGGGAGGTACTATAGGGGCTATTGACTGTTCACATATTGCCATTTTAGCACCTAACATTCACGCGGAGGCCTATGTGAACCATCATTCGTCTCATTCCATAAATGTACAAATGGTAATATATGCATTTTAAATATTGGTCCAGTGGCTAATTTGTGTGCTCTTATAGATACATATGTGACCCAAATTTAAAAATTTTAAATGTTAATGCTAAAACAAAACAGATAAAATTTCAGGTACTGAATAGAAATAAAAAAAGAAACCAAAACTAAAACAAAAACAAGGCACTTAACACTAAAACAAAAATAAGGTACTTCAGTAAAAAAAGGAACGAAAAGTTACTTAAAGCTAAAGTGTTACTTAATACTAAACTATAAATAAATCAATAAAAATAAAATAAGGCACATCAGTAAAAAAAAGGAACTAAAAGTTACTTAAAGCTAAAGTGTTACTTAATACTAAACTATAAATAAATCACTGGATCCTATCAGCAAGTGTGCCGGCCAAAAGGTAGACGACATTTGAATGGTCTTTAAGCCCTTCGACCAACTCCAGCATGGTCTGTGTCATCACCTTGTGACTTGCTACCAGCTCCTGTTGAATAGAAAGAAAATTTAATTGAAGTAAGTATGGTGATATAAATATGTATAGTTATATAAATAAATATATATAAACATATATGTAATACTCCTATATTGCTGGAAAGCACATAGTACATTCCCCCATATCAGAGTGCAGAAATATAAAAAATAGAAAGAGAGATCCGATAATGGAATGTACCTAAAATGACATCTTCACTTTAAAAAATACATGGGCGGATCAAGCCTTCATAGAAAAATCGTTCATATTTACATGTTGAAGAAATTATTTAAAAATTGTTAAAAGCAAAAAATATTTATAAACCAAAATATATGATGGTGAGGCTATGCTTTTTGTGATAAAGACATGCAGAGCTTCTCAAATGTTCTCATAGGCCACTTTCATTTAGTTTGCTGTTTTCTTGGCCCCTTTTGTACTTGAACCGCCCCTGTAATTATTTGAATTTTCAGTGTATTTGACAATTTACAAGTTTACATTTATACTATTACAAGCTTAAAAATTGATGTACTATCTCTCGTTTTGGTTTCGTTTTAAAAACACTTTATGAGCCTATCCCTCCAGCAATATAGAAGTATTACATATATGTATATAAATATGAAAATAGGGCTGTTTAGATTCTCATCTCACCTTCAAGACACAGGTTTGCTCCTCTGTTACCTTGTTGTTGTTGGTAACAAGCTCCTGTTGAGTAGAAAGAAAAAGTAGTTCGAATAAGTATTGTAATATAAATAAGTATAGTAATATAAATATCTATAGTTATATAAATACATATAGTAATAATAACAGGTTCTCACCTTCAATTCGTCGATTTGCCTTTCCGCCACCTCATTATTATTGGCAGCAATCTCCTGTTATATAGAACGCAAAATAATTGAAATAAGCATAATATTATAAGTTGAACCTTCTCACCTTCAAGGCATCTGCTTGCTTCCCCGCCATCTTATTGCTGTTCTCAGCAAGCAGTGTTAAGGCCTCCGCCTGCTCTTTGGCGACCTTTAAAAATTCTGCAGCGACTTCGTCGTCGTGATGCTTCCTTTTTGGAGCCCTGCGTGGTGTCTCGGCAGGAGTTGTTGGCCTGCTTTGCGCACCGTTGCCGGAAGATTGTGTTACGGTCAGGCATGGGAAGTCTTGACCTTCCTTCATCAATATTTGAATTTCCTAAAAAAAAAGAGATATAAGAAAAATTTTTAAAATTATTATTATTATTATTATTATAAACTCACCTCTTCCAATGGCATTGTATAGGCGACGCTTTCATCGCCCTCTACATATTGCACTCCAATTAGGCTAAGGACATGCCGCTCCACTTCAGACAGTGGAGCCTGGTCTATTGGGTGGTTCCCAGTTAGCGCTTGCTGCCTTTTTATTTTTATTTATTTATTTATTTATTACGACTCTTAGAGCCTAGTTCATTACTTAAAAATAATATTGCATTAGTTAACAGATATACAATATTTTATGTGGTAGAGAGTAA
This sequence comes from Sphenella marginata, assembly GCA_951509765.1. Lineage (NCBI taxonomy): Eukaryota > Metazoa > Arthropoda > Insecta > Diptera > Tephritidae > Sphenella > Sphenella marginata. Next base: position 82,416,870 of record OX608080.1, on the reverse strand, counting down.
AAATAAGATACATTGAAATATTTTAAATTGAAATATATTAATTATGCTATGTTAAATTGCGTTGAAATATGTACCACACGTTTACTCAAATCCCAATATCAATCTCATACATTCATAGATCTTATGTAATCATATAACATTGTTTTAAATAAATTATTATCACAATTTTTGATGTATTCTGGTAACTCATTGAAGCATTTTAATCCTTTATAAAAAAGGCTATTTTTTTGCGATCACGGCAGCGGAGGTTGGCGCGGCTTTTCAAATCTTTCCAAACCTGTTAAGAAAAAAATAGTGTTACTAATCATATACGTAATAAATAAGAAGAACCAACTGAAAAACGCTTATAAGTATACGCATTTCTACAATTCACTTGCACTGACTCCATAGCATATGGAACAAGTTGAAGTTGCGAACGAGTTACATGTCAAGAGCCGGATTCCCAACGCAAAAAGATAGAATCAGGCTCTTGAATTTAAAGCGCTTGCATCACACTAATTACTTACCGTTTTCCATTGCTCTAACGTTTTCGTTGCTCCTCCCATCGCATTCAATTTTTTCATCATGGCGCGCCACATATTTTGGTACTCCATTTTCCCGTGCATCCGCTGAAATTTCCCGGACGCCATTCCTGGGTTCTCCGCCAATAAATCTACCATTGCCCTCAACTGCTCCACTGAAGCGCGCTGCCTCTTTGCTGCTGCACTTGTAGTCGCCATTCTGAAAATATAAAAATTTAATGCACAATATCTGAAAGTGAATTAAATAATAAAAATACTCTCCTTTCAATTTAATTGATGCACTCAACTTTTTACCGCCAAATAACTTCAATGTTTTTTACTTATTCCTCTTTGTGTTTTTCGTTTTTTGACCAGTATTGCCGTATTTTACCACTATCAAGAGTCAGCTGTTTAGCGGCGTTAAGGGAAAGTTACAGAATCGCATTTTCGTTAAGAGCAAACACCAAAATTTGGCGATAAGCTTAACACTCAACGAGGTGTTAAAAGTTACAGAATCGCACTACTGGTCTCGAGCTTGCAAAAACTTACAAATATGTATAACAAGAAAGACCGCAAAAACCAACAACCAAATATTAAAAACCGTAGCACGGGTTTACATACATAAATATGTACAAACAAAAAAAGTCCAGCACACACATTCGTACATATGACCGAAGGTCTAACAACAATGTGTGCTCACTGTTGGCAAAACAACAAACAACAAAGGGAATAAATTGAAGTGGAGATAAATGCATTGTGACGTCACAGGGCATCAGAGCTTAGTGTTAGAATTTTCTAACAGCGGCTTTGGTGAAGACACTGGTTCATATCCCAGTGTCCGAAAAGGGATCTGATGATGAGCCTGGAAACTCTGAAACATGTAATCCTATCCATCGCTGTGATTTAGCATTGTAATTTTTCTCCAATTATCAATTTTTCCTAAAAACATGACAATTAAAATTCACTATGAATTATTGTTCACTGGTCTCGAGCTTGCAAAAACTTACAAATATGTATAACAAGAAAGACCGCAAAAACAAACAACACAATTTTTAATAATTTAAATAAGAAGAAACACAAAGGAAAAGCAAAGTTTGAAAGAAGGCTTTGTATGTGTTAAGCTTTGGTTTCCTCGAAAGCGGTGCCGCTATATAGCGGCCGTTACATAGCGGTAGAGTACGTTGTCAAAAACAATTCAAATAAAGTTAGAAGACGGTGTAGTTCACCGTAATGTAATATAGCGGCAAGCATGATATATTACGGCCGTCATGACGGTGAAAACTAGTTCTTCACCGTTTTTTCTCACCGCTATTGTCATAGCGGTGTGAATTCTATCAAATACTTCAATTTTTTTTACAAATACAACAATTGCAACATGTCAATGTTTTAAAAATAAATATTCACACATTTTAAAATCAAAAAAGAAAACAAGAAACATTCAAATACGGCAAACCAAATAAAAAAATTACGGAACGGCGATCATGTAAGTTTACAGAAAAGCGGTGCCGCTCATGACGGCAAGCATAACGACCGCTATATAGCGGCACCGATTTTCGAGGAAACCACGGCTTTAGTCATTTACAATTTTCGCTTGCATGTTTTCGTGAGTTTGGTAAGGCCGGTCTGCGATGTTTGCATCCAAAAATGACCGTGTAAAGCCCGCTATCTACATTGATCTAAAGCCCAGGGGCCACCTCAAGATTTGAATGATGGTTACCGCAGCAACGAGTAGATGTGTGAGTGTCGGGTTGAATGTCGGCTGCTTGAAGCTTTCTTGGCGACTATCAAGCATAAATCGTCAACACCATTTGCAATAAAATTTCGTAGTGTGCGGACGTAAACATGTCCTCATTGGATGACGATTTGTTGTCACTTTCCACTGCTGATTCTTTCTTTTACGCCGTCCATCGATGCATTGGGGTATCTTTCCTTATATATTTCCGGCAGAATGTCGTATTGCTTACACTTTTCATCGCGGTTGGAATATGCTTCGCACTTAGTATTCGATTCGTGTCATCAGCAAAAACGAAATTGATGCCATTGTCAGCGAAGTTAAGAAAGCAACAGAAACTAGGCAGAATCTACAATACATATCTACTTATATTTTAATGACATGCTTACTATTTTTGTTTTCTTCTTAGTTTTTATTCTAAATACCTTTCTCTTTCTCCTACCTATGTATGTTTGTATGAGCATGTATACCATACTGAAACTTTTATCATATTGTTTTGATTTTAGTGATGTTATTGTTGAGTGCCAATTATATAGTGCTAAATGCGTTTACAGTCATGGTTAACTTAAGTGAGGTTTTGAACACTGACAACGGATGTGTTAGGTTTATGTTGAAAACTTTAAGCAACAGTCACCCAGGTTTCCAGCTCTGTCATATTAATGTTCGTAGCTTTAATATGCCAAACCTCGACTATATAAACTATATCTTGGAAAATTCTAAAATAGATATGATATGCATTACAGAAACATGGTTCAACGAAGATATTGATGATAGTGCTACTGAATTACAAGGGTACAGGGTAACAAGAAACGATAGGAAAACTGGCGCTAGAGGCGGGGGCATGGTACAATTAACAGGTAACCGCATCAGAGTTGCATTTTTTATTTTTTTTCATTCGAACTGGTTGTCCAATTGTCAATGTCTGTTTACATTTTTGTTTTGTTTACATTAAGCAATAGTTTCGTAAATTATGATTTTCCTGTGTTTTACAAAAAAATATGTAAGAAGAAGGTTTGTTGAATTATGGAAAGATGTACGCGAGTAGAGGGACCGGGGAAGGTTCTTTTACAGTTCTCAAAGATCATAGAAATATGCGGAAGCTGGACAAATTTTGTATCTTTGGTTCACGTCTTGGTTTCACGTTTTAACTAAAGAAAACCTGAGATTTTAGTGAAGCATTTCCACCATCACATCTTTTCAATTAATTTACTTCTAAAAACAGCCACTAAACCCGCAAAATTGTACAAATGTTGCTGAAAAAACATTAACTTTCATTTCGTTTTTTTTTTTACACATGTAAACAATATTGAAATGTCAACTTGTTATATCAAAGCTGTATAACACCACATCTGTTATTGCGTTGTTACCGCTGTTGTTGCTACAGGCGCTTTTGCATTAACTTCATATTTTGATAAAATGTTAATCCGGGCACAAAATATTTGAATACAAATTCTGTCAGTAGTTCAAAAAGATCTGCCGTCAAGCAGTTTCGAAAACAACTTTTTTCAATTACTATAGTCTCGTAGCCAGTGCCACCTATATAACAAGTAACGTAAATTGCAATTCTTGCTGGAAGTTCTTCCGTGACCGAAATTCACTCGAAAAGTTTAGAAAGCCACTGCCAAGGGATTATCCTGGTTTTGAATAAACTTTTTCATACCTGTCCCGGTACTCGAACGTTGGATCTTCCGCCAGCAATGCTTCCGCCATACCACGGCAGCAGCCGAAAGGTGTGTTCCAGTCCAAAGAATCATAATTCACTTTTGGGAGGGTTAGGTTTCGCTACCCTCAAGTTGGTGTCAGTCTTTATTCCAAGCAAATACACAATTGAGCGGAGCCAAGATGAATACTTAGCTTAGTTGCGTAGACACATTGCGCTAATACCGGCAATGCGCTGGCTTCATGGCAGCAGAGCAAAAAACTTTGCAGCAATAACCAGCCATAGCTTCTATCACTTTTGGCATGACTTTGACACAAGATATTGTTGACAATTTACCAACCAGCAAAATACATAGCAGGGTTGCTTTTTATTTCTGCGTCTACCTGTTAATTGTACCATGGGCGGGGGTTTTGCTTTATATTGCAAAGAACATATTTCCCAAAATGTTGTTTATAAATCAAATGTAAATAATGCAGTCGAATTCATAATGATGGAAGTCGGACATAGCTCTAACAAGTGTCTCATTATATGCGCATACTACCCCAGTAGAGTTTTTGAGTTGGATTCTTTGTTTTCACAATTGGAACGACTTTCACACACGTGTGAACACATTTTACTTTGTGGAGACTTAAATATTGACCTTCTTAACAATGATTCACGGTCCCTTAAATTAAAAGATAGCTTAAATTCCATTGGACTAGATGTCGTTAATAGTTTTCCCACGCGGTTTTCACCAAATTCCAAGCCCAGCTTGCTAGACTTGATGTGCACATACAGTTCCGAAGTGCTTCATTATGACCAATTTTGGCTTGCTGGAGTATCGGACCACGACTTCCTCTTTCTTTCTTATAACACTGGCCTCAATTGCACTGCTTCGACCCAGTTTTCGTATAGAGATTTCACAGCAGTTAACTTTTCTGATCTTGCACATGAAGCAAGTATGTTACACTGGAACGGCGTTTGGATGTTTCCTGATAAAATGATAAACTTAACTTTTTATTTACTTACCCAAGTTCAATATTTATTTCATAAATATGTACCGTTAAGAAAAGTAAGAGCTCGAGGCAGGAAACAGCCATGGTTTACTAGGGAAGTGATGCTGGCTATCAAGTCACGCAACAAGTTTTATTTACTGCTGGAAGCGTAATCCTACAGAGGCGAGCTGGGGACCTTATCGTCAAGCAAGAAATCATGCTCCTTTGTTGATAAGGAATTCGAAAAGGTGTTTCTTCCAGTCGAAGCTTGATACTGACTTGTCCACTAAAAGTCTGTGGAAAAATTTAGAATCCCTTGGTATTGGAGGTAAAACTAATTCTGCTTGTAATCGAGACCAGATTCCATGAATGAATTTTTTATACAGTCATGTAAGCTTACAAATTCCGGTAATTTTAAAATAAATGAAAATCTTGTAAACAGTCCGGCAAATGCCTTTAGATTTAACACAGTAACAGAGAATAACGTATTAAGAAATGCGCTTTCGATTAAATCGAACGCCGTTGGAGAGGATGGTATTAGTATTCGATTTTTGAAACTAATTATCTACAACATAGTCCCACCTCTGACTCATATAATACATTTTTCCACCACAACCTCAACTTTTCCTGATTCAAGGAAGATAGCAAAAGTCATTCCAGTTCGGCCACTTTACCAACAGATTTTCGACCCATAAGCATTCTCCCCATCGCTTTTGGACTTCTCTAAAGCTTTCGATACCGTGTATCATTCTATACTTTTGTTGAGGATATATAAATACTTTCGATTCTCTGGAAGTGCCGTGAGGTTACTTGAAAGCTATCTTCGAAATCGGTGGCAGAAAGTAGTGGTTGAAAACAGTTGCTCGGACAGGGGTCCATACTTGGCTCAATTTTGTTCACAATTGTAGTAGTAGATATAGATAAGGTTTACTATATATAAACTAACTAGTTATTATATATACTTATGAATACTATAAATGTTATTACTTGTTAGATACAATAAAATAAGTTTTGGAATACCTATGTTTGCGAATTATGTCATTGTTTTGTAAAAAACAAGTGGCGATTCAATAAAATTGTTTTGAAGACTTCTGACATGTTTGCCTACAATTATTCAGAAGTGGGATTCGAATAAAAAAAAAACGGAAAATGCAAATAATCGAATTCAAAAACTGAGGGTCAGCTTAAAATTTGATTGATTTGTAGAGAAGAAAATTTAAAAAATACAGATTTGTGATAATAGTAAATAAAAAATTGGAAGCAGAAGACAAATTGAAAGATAAATTTTGTGATTTTGAAAAAAAAAACGAAGCAGAAAAATTTGAAAGTTGAAAGACAGATTTGCCGATTTGAAATGAAAAAAGATTTTAAACAAGAGAATAAAACTTTTATCAAACAATCAGCTATACAATTTATAAGTTGCGAATATAAAATACAAATTAAATTTTGAAAAATTGATTTGCAATGGAGGTTTCTATAGATGCAAGTCAGTACTCTGTTGTACAATTACGTTCATGGTTACGTAAATTAGGATTGCGTAGATGGCACGTAAGGTGAATTAGCTGTCCGCTTAAGCGAAGTACCTTTGAACGAACGTGGAGATTGTCCAGAAATGCATAATAAAGATAGGTCGGTTGGTGACGATTTTATCGAAGAAGAACAAGCTACTGTTTCAATTTCGGTTGAATTTGCAAATAACGTTCGAACAGAAGCTGAGGAAAATATGTTATTAGGTAGTTCTACACACTACTATAATCGCGAAATTGAGTTATTAAAGCTTGAGAAAGCACTTCTTGCCAGAGAAAATGAGATGTTGGGCCATCAAATGTTGTAAACACCGAGTCTGTTGCTATGGTTCAATAGTTCAGTTTTAATACATTGAAATAATTGGTGGATGAATATGATGGCGTTGGAGGTCCAAATGCTTGGGTTATGCAGTTCAAAACAATAAAATCTATACACAATCCAGATGAGAAAATACCTCTCTGAACTTGGCCAGACAACTTTTACGTAGCAATAAACAAACTATTGGGTAATTTGCCGTAAATTGTCCGTAAATTATCCGTGAAACAAAAAAATTTGCCGCGACCCTAATTTAGAAAATATCGTTTGCCCCGCTAAGTTCATATGAAGTTAGTGGGGCAAACACAAAAAAAATTAAATTCAAATACGTATAATTTACGGCAAATTCCAGTGCAAGAATTATTTATCCAACTGTTCTCTTTACTAGGTTTTTGGAGTTTGTCCCGCTAACTTCATATGCACCTAGCGGGGCAAACGATATTTTCTAAAATAGGGCCGCCGCAAATTTTTTTGTTTCACGGATAATTTACGGACAATTTACGGCAAATTACCCAATAGTTTGTTTATTGCTACGTAAAAGTTGTCTTGCCAAGTTCAGAGAGGTTGAGAAAATGTTGAGAGCACTTCTGCTACGTAAATTCAAGGGAAAAGCACAGGTATGGTTGCATGTGTAGCTTCCACTATTTTATTTATCAGGATGTCTAATTTTCAGGCGCGTAGCCAGAAAAAAATTTCGGGGGGGGTTTTGGCCAAAGTGTAACCTGTGTTACCTGTAACTACACACATATTTATATTTTCACATATTACATATTTATTCTTTTATTTATTTTAAATTTTGCTCTTTCTACACGGCTAAAAATTTGAGCCTAGATTTTAAACCATTTATTGGTTTACACAATTGGTAATCAATTCTAAACCTTTCAATTACCGACACAAATTCTAAATTTTTTGCGGTTTTTATTTAAAACTTAATTGGGATAAACAAAAATACAACAAAAGTCGTATACACAGCGAATATGTGTACTTTTCGCACAAAATTTATGAGTGCGCCGTAGCTCAGTAGGTAGAGCATTGCGCACTGATTTTTGGCACGTCAGAACAACATTTTCGGTTTAAAATTTAAATAATTTTTATTAGGCGCATTTCTATGACAACCGGCGTAAATTTAATTCTAAACCAAATTAGGTTTGGTCATACACCTAGACCAGTATGTTTGCGTTCAAATGGTTTTTTTTGGAAGTTAGTGTAAATACATAATGAAAATTCTGCAAATCAAAGTTAAAAAGTTTGTGGAAAATTCATGAAAATTTAAGAAATCTCGAAAAAATTTCATCAAAATTTCTAACTTTTTCGTAAAATTTTTTTGATTTTTTTCGAGTATCCAGTTTTGCAGCTCGTTCAATTGTCAAAAGCCGACTAGGAGCATTTTCTTCAATATATGTAAAAATATTACGCTTATAAATTTGTATGGAAATTGGCTAAAAAAAAATTGCCAAAAATCGAGTAATTTTTCTAGCGGCTTAAGATTGGTAAATTTGTTTCCTTTAATTGAACGGGCCTCAAAACTGCAAACTCGAAAAAATTTAAATATTTTTACTAAAAAGTTAGAAATTTTTATGAAAATTTTTCGAGTTTTCTTGAACTTTCATGAATTTTCCACAAGGTTTTTAACTTTGAGTTGCAGTATTTTTATTGTGTTTTTACACACTCTTTCATATAAAAATAATGAAATTAGTCAAACGAAGTTAATCTTACTGGAAATTCCAAACAACACTTTGAACGCAAACATACCGGTCTAGGTGTATATGTAGCCCCAAAAAGTTTTAAATCTAGGCTAAATCTTTTAGCAGCGTACAAAACAATATTTATTTTTATCGTTTGTTTTGTAATTTTGTGTAGGATTTCTTCAGGCTTTGGCAAGAAGTAAATAGTTGTCGCTTTATTTCTTGAAGAACAGCTGAAGCTTCGGAAAAATAAAAACAAAAAATATAATGAAATAACATTGAAATTCATATAAAAAGCGGAAAATTGCAATTATTCAACATACAAAACGGAACGTCAAAATTTCTTGGCTATTCATGACAATTTCATGGTCAAGAAATAAATGAAAATATTTCTTAAGCATTTTCTTTTCAACAGTATACCGGGCTTTCTTTTAAACTTTTTCAATCCTTTTTTGGCAAATTAGCGTCACTTTTTATAATTACATCACAAGTATAAGTACATTTTAATTGTTACTTTCTCTGATAATTCAATACGACTGCGTTGTGTACAGCTTAGTAATTTTTGGAAATTTTTTTTAACTTCTTGGTCATTTTTTTGGTTAAACCTCTGGCAATTTTTTTAATTTCAACAGACTTTAGTTCGAATCACTCTTACTGTTGTTAACATGCTATGTAGTTGAGATGCTAAGTTGATCTTATGCAGAGCAAATCTGATAGTTTTGCGCGAATTTCTTAAAGCGCCAAATGGGTGAACCGTTGCAAGAATTTAGTTGTGACCTCTCAGACTTGCTCTGATAATTGATTAGCGACTACCAATAACTTCTCTCAGTGTGTAATATTATTTAATTTTATTCTTTCGTGTTTTCATTATTGCATTTTATGCTAATTTCTTAACAGGGGTTTTAAAAATGAATAGAGTAATTATTATAGTACAGACGTATATTTTTTTAATTTTCGGAAATTTCGGGGGGGGGTTTGAACCCCCGAAACCCCCCCCTGAATACGCGCCTGCTCCTTTTATTCTTGATATTTATTTTGATCGCAAAATGGCAACTTGTCAGTTTTGCTGCCACAGGAAGAAGAAGGAAGTTCGTGAAGTTAGCCGCGCTTACCTCTTTTTCATTTTCTTTTTATCCTCGACATCCTATGCCAGGGTTGCTTATATAAATAAAACTTAAAACTAAACATTACCAACTTAAGGTGACATTACAACTCGGCCAACCTGACATAATGATTAACATTTCATGTTGAGGTAGTGTGACCGGTTGCCGTTGGTGACTGGGTATTATTACTACATATTTTCGTTTTTTTCTATGTTCCCATTTGTTGGCGAACACCACTTGCGAATTTTTAAAGCTTCAACAACTCCATCATATGGTAAATGTGTCAATTGGCAGTTATTTATATCTCTGATGACGTAACGGTCATTTGGCAATGATTTTTGGATAACATATGGTCCTCTATATTTCTGGATAAGTTTCTTGTTGGTTCAGTGTGCCTTATAACTACGAAGTCTCCAACTGAGTAGGTATTGGCAGGGAGACTGTTTCTCAGGAAATATCGTAGATTATATTCCTGGGACCGTTCTATGTTTTTAAGCGCGTCTTGTCGGGTTTGACTAAGGTTCCTAACACCTTCATTTTCAACTTTTCCTCTAGACATTCAGTCAGTTCGTCGACTACACAACCCGAAAAGTAAGTCACTTGGGGTGTATTTTGTCGTGCTATGAACGGTGTTATTCATCGCATATTCTATTTGCGGCAATTTAATGGCCCAATCCGAGTGTTCCTCGGACTCAGTCATCTTACTTAGCATCGCCTTGAGGACGCGATTGACCCTTTCTACCTGCCCGTTCGCTTGCGGTGACTCCACCGCAACTTTAACATGTTCTATATTCCCCTTTAACAAGAACTCGCTGAATTCAAGGGAGGTGAAACAGCTGCCTCGGTCAGTTATGATCCGTCGAGGACGGCTGTAGTAGCTAAAGTACTTTTCTAGTGAGCAGCACACTTCTTTTGTGCTCGTAGAATTCACTGGAATTCACAAACTTCGTGAAAGCATCTATAACCACCAATATATGTTTACGCTTTGACCTAATCGCGGGCAGGGGGCCGAAGTGGTCCAAGTGGAGGGTGTCAAATGGAATTGGTTTCTTTGGAATACTAAAGAGATTATGCTCGTTAGAACGAGCCGGCGCAGAATATATAATGCATTTGATGCAGTTTTGGATTAGTCTACGAATTTTTCCCTTCATGTCGCTGAACCAATACGTCTTTCTTATTTGATTATAGCATTTATCTGCCCCTAGGTGGCCTATTTTCTCATGTGTAAACCGAATTACGTTCTCCTGTATTTCTGTAGGAACACACAGCATAACATTTTGACCAATCCTGCGACATACTAAGCCATCGACTAGTTCATATCCTATTACTTCCCCTTTTTCCAATTCGCTCATAAGTTTCTAAAGTTTTTCGTCTCGATTCTGGGCGATTTGGATATGAACATCCAAATCATCCAGGTCTACTGCAGCAACTAACGTACATTTCTTCACCGAGGGCCGAGGTTTCACCATGTCTTCACGTTTGCATGCTTCATGTTTTACAATTGAGCCTACGCCCTCCTCCCTTTCTAATAACGGACTTCGGCTTAGGGCGTCTACATGCCCAAGGTTTGTTCCGATTCGATGTTTAATAGAGTAGTTAAAATTTTCCAACTCAAGTGCCCATTGGGCTATTCGGGGGTTTATTTGTTTCTTATTTTGTTTAATTATTTTGTTTATTTGTAATTTAAGTCTTTGAATTTACAAGATTCTTACAGACTAAAAGTAAATATTACTAAGAAAAATAAGATCTTAAATGACTAATTAAATTTACATGTCGTGAAGTATGATCAACACCCGTAGAACTGAAAAACAAATTGAGATCAGAACAGGCCCTCACGATGGGGGCATTTGCGGCATAAATAGTTCTAGCAAAACCAATCCTAAAAGTTTCAATCTGTCTGAAATTCCTGCATGGAACATTGAAGCGAATTTTGCTTAGAAGTGCTGGGCAGTCAACAATCCCGGAGATTATACCAATTATGAAACAACACGACAAAATGGATCTTCTACCTTCAAGTGTATGGAGTTCAATCAATAAGCATCTCGCTTCATATGGTAAGGGGTCCGTAAAGTTCAGCGATCGGAGAGCAAATCGTAAAAAAACTTTTTGCACTCTTTCTATACGTTTTGAGGGTCCAACTTGAAAGGGTCTCCAAATGACGGCAGCGTATTCCAGCCTCGATCTGACAAAAGCACAGTAAAGTGCCTTGAGAGTGTGAGGGTTTGTGAATGCAGAACAGTTTCTGCGAATAAATGCAAACATAGCATAAGACCGAGCTATTACATGGTTGACGTGGGTAGAGAAGCTAAATTTAGAGTCGAAGAATACACCTAAGTCTTTAATTTCCTCTACAGATTCTAGGGCATGGCCTGCAATGTTATATGAGGTACGTACATTATAAGCAGATTTTGAGAACGTTATATGGAAACATTTTTTTAAGTTTAGAGTTAAACGATTTAAGAGGCACCAGTTTTGTAAATTAAGAAGGTCTAATTGTAGCCTTTCAGAATCACTAGGGCTTGTTATGACGGCAAACATTTTTAAATCATCAGCGTATAATAAGAACTCCGCGAAAGAAAAGCAAGAGCCAATATCATTAATAAATAAAATGAAGAATAGGGGCCCCAAAATGCTTCCTTGCGGGACTCCTGAAGAAGCAATAAATGGCCGGGATGTGGCATTGTTTACATCAACTACACAACGTCTATTAGACAGGTAAGATTTGATCCACAGCAAAAATGTGGAATGAAAGCCCAGCGCCGCCAGCTTTGCCAGGAGTATCCGGTGAGAAACCTTGTCGAAAGCCTTTGAGAAATCGGTGTAAATCGTGTCAACTTGCAATCTATTAAGAAACGCGGAGATGCAGTATTCACTGAAAATTGACAAGTTGGTAACGGTGGAGCGATTTGGGACGAAGCCATGCTGATTGTCCGAGATTAGGCCTTTTACCGCAAAATATATTTTATCGTTTACTATTATTTCGAAAAGCTTAGAAACAGAAGAGAGCTTCGAGATCGGTCTATAAAGTCATTGTCAACGAATTGCAGTCGGTAATAATTTTAAATGGGATACCTTCTAAGTCGATTCTAAACCTTCGGAGGGCATAGATAATCGACAAGGTTTCTAGCTCAAAGCTATGATATCTAGTCTCGGCCGGAGTGGTTGTTTTAGAAAAATATGCAATTGGGTGGAAGTGACCGTCATCCTGTTTTTGCAACAGCACAGATCCAAAACCCTGACTGCTTGCATCACAGTGAAGCTGTGTTTCAGCACGGATGCGATCGTATATAGCGAGAAGTGGGGCACTGACTAACGCATTTCTAAGGGATTTGAAGGCCTTCAAGCAGTCTTCCGAAAATAAAAACTCAGCTTCTTTACGTAAGAGGTTCAGAAGTGGATGAGTGGTTTTGGAGAATGAGGGTACAAACTTACGGAAATAGGAGAATAGTCCAATACAAGAACGAAGCTCTTTCTGGCTCCTCGGGATTGGGTAATTTGCAATCGCGTTAATGTGGGATGTCGATGGTTGTATCCCTGACGGACTGACAAGATAACCTAAGTACTCTATCTTGTTATAGCCGAACTTGCACTTCTTCAGCTTAAGTTCTAAATTCCTTTCATAGGCCCTGCTGAGCACTTTTCCTAGGGTCTCGAGATGACGTTCAAAATTGTTTGAAGCTATTAGTATGTCGTCAATATACACAATAATTTCTCTAGCATCTATCATGTCCCGAAAAATATTATAAAAGAATCTCTGGAAATTAGCTGGTGCATTCTTTAACCCGAAAGGCATCCTAAGGTATTCAAATTGACCATGTGGTGTAACAAATGACGTTAAAGGGACAGAATCCTCGTGCATCGCTAACTGATTGAAACCATCTTTCAGGTCCAGTAACGTAAAACACTTTTTCCCTGACATATATTCAATACAATCATCTATTAGGGGTAGTGGGAAATTGTCCCTAACAGTTTTATTATTGAGGACTCTGTAGTCTATGCACATACGCGTTTCACCAATCTTTTTCTTCACTAAGACAATTGGCGTGTTCCAGTTAAACACAAACCCAGACCTGTATAAAATTTTGCATGTAAATGCAACAACAACGCTGTGATCTTGATATTTTTCTGGGTCAGTTTCTGATCCGTAGTAGTAGATTTTTTTTGTAGTAGATTTTTTGACAGCCAACCCTTATTTGCTTAGTAGTACAAACATGCATATGCATACACACTTATTTACACAAACAACTCTCATGCAGCTGACCCACATCGTTCCTGTTAAATTATGACCGTGATCCGACCCAGGTCAGCAAACTGGAACGCAACTAATGGTAGAGGCATAAGGGGAGTTGCTAGGCCGAATAATTTGTCGCTAAACTAAGTCATCTGTGATATTTTGAACCTCATCTCTATCCTTAAAAGATAATCTTCTAGGCAAGCAGTAGAAAGGGGTGTCATCAGTTGTTCATATTATCATTTTATAATCGTAAGGTTTCTTATCGATTTGTGGTTGGACCAAGTAGGCATTATTTAGAACATCATTGATTGCTTTCCGTTCACTTTTATTGAGATTGGGGCCTATATCTATTTCTAATTGAACAACACTTTCATCTATGGCACATATCTCTTTCGCTATCAGGTCAAACGCACTAATCTTATTATCACAATAATCATTGCCATCACTTAAGTTTTGTTTCACTGCAAACTCTTGATCACATTTCCCATATGTTTTATCCAATATATGTTCATCGCTAAGCGATCTATTACTACAGTCACCATCAGCAATTTTATCAGTAATCGAATCAGATGTATAGGGTTTCAAAGTATCTTTAATAAATTCATTGTTTTTTGAATCCGCATTTACATTGCATTTGTTTTTAAATTCATTTACATTGTTATTAAATTTTACAAAATATATATTAAATTTATTCATGAATTCTTGACCAAGGATCAGTGGTATGGAAAGTGATTCATCTGGTACAATCATAACGCTCATCGTTTTAGTTGTGCCACGAAATTTAACTGCACACAATTTTGTGCCAAATGAGTGAAGCCTATTTCTGCCGACCCCGATATACTTCGTAGGTACCGCAATAGGTGGTAATTTTATAAATTTTGTAGCAACAGATCTTTGCATGATATTAATCGGACTACCGGAATCAAAAAGAGAAATAATATTTATAAAACCTGACCATCTATTTCGATTTAAATTGTAAAAGGCCACACTTACCTCTTGCTTATCTGCTATATCAAAGTAATCATCAGTATTCGAGATGGCTGCGACACGAGTGAGCTGCTTCTTCTTATTAGGGCACTCCTTGTGCGTATGTCCCAACCGGTGGCATGTAAAACAGGAACCTGCAGGGCGTAGAGGCTTCGGGCAACTGCTCTGATAGTGGCAGTGTCTTTGGATTGGATTGTGTCTTTCATCGTACTTATTGGCATCAGTATAGTCCTCGAACTGCAGGAACCACCTGTTGATATCATAATGATTGTCGCCGCTAAACTTTGGTACTGCAGCGTCTAGCTCATCAAAATGTATATATTTTCCTATGCGAACACCTGGGTTGCTTTGCATTTGTTGAAGCTGACTTTGGAGTTCCGCGATTTCGCGGCACATTTTCAGGACTCTTAACTGGTCCTCTAGTTGACAAGCTTCTCCAAGGGGTGAGTTAGAAGCGACATCAAAAACGGTGTTATGAGTAAATGATGCGTCATCGTTATTTGACATTACAGCAGAAACAGAGGTGGCATAGGTTTGATCTTCTACAGCAGCAGCACTTAATACAGGTCCAACATCATATACAGCGGTGGCGGCAGTGGTGGAAATGGCGGCGGTAGTGGCAGTGGCAGAGGTCTTAGCACTAGGAGCAGCGGTGGCTGAGGCTGAAGTTAAGGGTATTTCAAATTCATCGGTTATCCCAGTTTCAGCAGCTCTATTTGCAGTTGTGGTCGCTAAGTTTGTTGTCTGCGGCTCAATAGTTGCACCAGAAGTTGACGATGTTTCGCTACTGCGTTTCGGATCGGCGCTAACTCCCAAGGTTTTGGCTGTGGTGCGTGTTGAACGCATTTCTTAAAATTTTTGTATTTCCTTTTCGCAATCGGGCTTAAATTTTTATGTTAAACGTTAGTAGGTGTCTTCCCACACCTGAAGCTGTAGCTTCCACTCTTTTATTTATCAGGATGTCTCCTTTTATTCTTGATATTTATTTTGATTTCAAAATGGCAACTTGTCGGTTTTGCTGGCACAGGAAGAAGAAGGAAGTTCGTGAAGTTAGCCGCGCTAACCTCTTTTTCATTTTCTTTTTATCCTCGACATCCTATGCCAGGGTTGCTTATATAAATAAAACTTAAAACTAAACATTACCCGGCAGGGAATGAATTTAACGTAAAAGTAACTTTAAGTTGAGTACAAATAAACTAGGTTTGACTATTAACTGTAAATTTTCATGTAGGCGGACTAACTATTTTTGTTCGGCGATGGCCGCAATCCGGTCAACTATGGTTACCTCTGCATGACATCTCAACCAACTACGGTGCAGTGAAATAACGCCCAAGGAAATAACGCCCATGGACGTTATTTCCCATTCAAAAAGGAAATAACGCCCATGGGCCTTATTTCCTTTTTAAATGGAAATATCGCCCATCTACAAAAAGAAATAAAGCCCATGGCTCTTATTTCCTCTTTAAAAGAGAAATAACGCCCATAGGATTTTACGCGAGCAATACGAACTGTTGATTAGCATTTTTTTCACAAATTACCCTGTGAGAAAAGAGTGGGAAACTTGGCACGCGGAAGGACATCACCGTGGCGGTAGCCACGGCTATGGCACACACCCGGAGTTGGAATGGCGTAGCCCAAGGTTATTTTTTAAAGCGCGGCCGAAGGCCGCCTACGCGGAAAGGTGTCCTGCACATAAAAAACGTGGATGGGGCCCCGAATTGGGGATCTGACCCGGGTCAATTTTCGGTTTTTCACTAATAACTTTTCACAGAAACAAAATATTGCTTTCCCCCCTTCGGATTATAGTTACGGAGGCCCGATCCAAGATTTTTAAGTGCAGAACACCTTTCCGCCTTCGGCCGCGCTTCAAAAAATAACCCTGGGCTACGCCATTCCAACTCCGGTGATGTTCTTCCGCGTGCCAAGTTTCCCACTTTGGTTAACGTGAAATTTGTGTGTAACTATTCAATAAAATACAAAAAGAATTAGAATATTATTGTTTCATTAAAAAAAATGAAAGAGCAATAAGGCCTTTAAGACTTTATTTCTCTTTCGAAGTGTAATAAAGCCTTTTTTGAAATAAAGGCCTTATTTCATTTTCAATAGTGTAATAAGGCCTTAAAGGGCTTATTTCACAAGGCGATATTGCACCCCGCCTTCTAAAAACATAACAAATATGTTAAAATTTATTGAAATAAAGAAAACCATATACTTAATTCTTGAATCAGCTTGTTTTAATTCGTTTTTAACGTCCGCGGGCTTTATTTCTCTTCGAAAAAGGAAATAACACCCATCAGCAAAAGGTGATAACACCCATGGGCTTTATTTCCTTTTTAAAAAGGAAATAAGGCCCATGGGCGTATTTTCCCTTTTGAGTGGGAAATAACGCCCATGGGCGTTATTTCCTTGGGCGTTATTTCACTGCACCACCAACTACTATATAGCTACTTTTCAACCACAAAATAGTCAATGGCTATTCTTTGACTACATTTAAACCAGCTATAAGCTAGTTTGTTTGATACCATATATAAACTATTTAGAAGGATAGTAGAATCTTAGTAGCTACTAAATACCAGATTTAAACCCATGTATTTAAACCAGCAAGTAGCTAGTGAAGTAGATACTAATGGAAGCTATTTAGAAAGGTGGTAGTTTATAGCTGCTAAAAAGCAGATGTAAACCCGTTATTAAACAATTACTTTTGCTTTTACAAATTCAAATTTTATTTTTAAATATATTTTCTCATTTTTTAATGTATTTTTTCGTTATTAAAAAAATCATTTTTGCTTTTACAAACTAACATTTTATTTTTAAATATATACTCGTATTAATAAAAATTAAATTAATTAATTTCACAAATTCACATTTTGTTTTTAAATATATACTCGTATTAATAAAAATTAAATTAATTCATTTTTTAATGTATTTTGGTTTTGTATAATAAAAAATAGTAGTTGTACAGTAATATATGTACCTATATCAATCATTTGATATTTGTGGTTTGATGACGACTGGACTTCAAATCTAAGAGGATTTGACATTTAGTTATTTATCGTTTGATATATGAACTTTTTGGAAAAAGAAAAGTAATAACAACTCATTAGACAAAGACAAATTATATAAGCGGGTTGAACAAAACAAATACAGTAATGAGCAATACAAGAACTAATTTTTGTTTACATTTAAAGGTTATAATAATAATACCTAAATGTTTACGAAGTTAGTTCGGCGTTACGATTTTTCTCTGCCGCTTTTTTTAGAGATACTTTGTGAAAATGCCTTTTTTTTACTACGGCAAATGCACGCCGGAGTTCAGTCGTTGGATCCGGACTATCAATTGCAACTGTATGGAAACAAAAGTATCGTTAAAAACATGGCTGATGTATGTATGTTTGTTATGTTATTTGTATACCTAGTAAAGTATCGAAGAACTGGCGATATTCCTTCAGTCCTTGCTTTCCATGAATTCCATCGATGTTCATGGCTATGATGACATCTGTGCTGAACACACTATCTATCTTTTTTGATAATTTTCCATTTAGTCGCGTTTTTAGCGCTTTGATCTGCCAAAGACATGAAATAAATTTATTATGTAAACAGTTACATATGTATACATGAAAAAGTATGTTTATCCTAACTCACGGAAATACCCATATGTACATATACATAGAGTATGGTTGCATATATGTACATACATACAAACATAAATATGTATGTAAGTTAACACAGGTAACCAACCATCCGGCCAAAATATCACTTAATGCTGACGGTGCGTCTGCAACTTTTCCAAATAATAAGTTAATATCGCAATGCTTCCGGTCATTATGCTGATCGAACACTTTTTACCTTGCGCGTGACAACAACAAACTAAGCGCAAACGGAATTGGGTCGGCAGTTGCTAATGCAAGCAACTAAGAAGTCACGCGGCTAACAACGTGCAGTAACTAAAGTTAGGGCAATTCAGTGTAGGTATTTAGACGCTAGCGTCGCTTGCATGTAATCAGTTATTTCAACTCTTCCGCTGAGACCGGCTGCCCTTGGGATAACCAAGGGAAATAAAATTTTTAAACAAACATAAAGATTTGTTTTACTGGCGCCCAACGTGGGGCCAAGCCAGAGAAAATTCTTGTAAAAGGACACGCGAAGAAAAATCCTCGTAAAAGGACACGCGAACGCGAGTTTGGCCGTGGGTTCGGACCCACCTCCTAGAAAATTAAAAAAATAAACAAAACCTTTGAGACTAAGTGCCACACTAAATATAAGCACTACCACCAAGTGAAAATACAAAAAATTAAGAAAACCTACAAGTAAAATCATCGAAAAGAAAATTTTGACACTACCATCAAGTGAAAATACAAAAAATTAAGAAAAACTACAAGTAAAATCATCGAAAAGAAAATTTTGAGAATAAGTGCCATAATAAATATTAGCACTACAAAATAGAACCATCATCGAGTGAAAATACTTAAAAAAAATCATCGAAAATATAAGGCTTTGCACGCCATGCAGAGGCGTTGCCAACGAGGGAGTGCATCAAATAAGGATCATCAAATAAGAAAACAGGACCCCAGCAATCATCCACTGAAGACGAGCACTGGCAAATAATATAAGAATGAGAATATTCATGTAAGTAGGAAACTCAGCAGCTGTATGAAAGTATAGAGTGTAATTTTTAAAAAGAGAAAACTCCGACTTCAAATTAAAATTTAATCAATTAATAAACGAAGATAGTACTTGAATTCGAGAAGTAAATTTTTAAATAAAGACAGTACTTGAATTTGAGATTTCCCCTAAACGATGGACTCCCAAACTCTCCAGACCCTTCTTAATACCGCCATCCGTACGGCAACCGAACATTCCAGGCAGGAATTTCAGACCCGAATAGACGAACTTACAAATATATTAGCTAGGATTGAGACCCCAACTCAGGTGGTTCAATATGAGCCGGTTACAATTACACCAAATGTATCGTGTGACGAATCCTAAGACCTAGTAAAGACCATGCCAGAATTCAAGGGTGACCCTACGCGTTATGTATCCTGGAGACAAGCGGCGCACACTGCGTATAAGGTATTCGAGGAATACCAAGGGAGTTCTAAGCACTACCAGGCAGTGGGCATCATAAGGAACAAAGTGGTAGGGGCGGCGGACAGTGTGCTTTCATCCTTCAACACAGTCCTGAATTTCAAGGCAATTATTTCACGTTTAGATTTCGCTTACGCCGATAAAAGGCCCATCCATCTAATAGAGCAAGAGTTGTCTACCTTGAGGCAGGGTAAATTATCAGTGATAGGTTTCTACGATGAGGTCGAAAGGAAGCTGACACTCATAATAAACAAAACGATCATGACTCACAGTGGAAATGCCACCCTAATAGAGTCACTCAATAGTAAATACCACGAGGATGCCCTCCGTGTTTTTATTTCGGGTCTCAATCGTCCTTTATGTGACATACTGTTTTCCTCCAGACCTAATGATCTTCCCTCTGCTTTGGCTTTGGCACAGGAGCTTGAATCTAATCAAGCGAGGTCCATGTTTGCCCAATCCTTTAACAGACAAACAATTCAGGGTCCCAACCAGTTTCCATATTTACCGCAGTACCGAACGATTCGGCCTGACCAACAACGACAGACTCAGGCACAAAGGGTCGTTCCAATGGATGTAGACCCATCGCTCTCAAGGTTCAGACGAAATGGACCTCAACCAATAAATGGTAATGGTGAGAGGTTCCATCAAGGAGACTATCCAAGGGCTCCTCGTCCAAATATTGGTAATCCGAGTGGCTTGTCCAATCGAAACACCACCAACCAGACTATCGGACAGGTAGCAGCACGACCAGAAAAAAGATCGCACGGGAGTGATCAACAGCCAATACAAAAGGTACAACGAAAAAACAACCTTGTCCAGGAATATGATGAACTCGAGGAGGAATATGGTAATGATGCTCTATATGACAGCTACTACCATGATGAGGATTGGAACCCAGTCGAGTGTCAAGACCAACCCAAAGATGACGTGAATTTTTTAGGACGAAATCCCTCTTGCCCTACGTCGAGCGGACAATCGGGGGAAGAGGCATAAAACTCCTTATAGACACCGGTGCAGCAAAGAGCTACATAAAACCGCTCAAAGATTTAAAGGGAATCAAACCCGTAAGTCACACCTTTACGGTGAAATCAATCCATGGCACCACTAGGATTGACAAATACTGCACCATAAACATTTTTAATAGAGACACCAGCTTCTTCATCCTACCCAGTCTTAACACCTTTGATGGTATTATAGGTTTCGACCTACTCAAAGAAGTGAACGGTAAAATAGATTTGATGAGTGGACTTCTAAGTTACAAAGGTGGTCAGGAAAAGCTTTTATATCATGATTGTCCTGACGTTAACGAACTAATAGAAACGGATGCCGAAACACCGAAACACGAGTTAAGTATTCCTGCATTGTTGAGGCGGCACGCTAGAGTCTTCGCGGACCCTAACGAAGCACTACCATATAACACCCATATTGTAGGAACAATAAGGACCACCGACGATGTTCCCGTTTACTCTAGGAGCTACCCATATCCCATGGCCTCGGCCGAATTCGTCAATAAAGAGATAACCAATTTATTACAGGACGGTATAATAAGACCATCCCGTTCTCCTTACAATAATCCAATTTGGGTAGTAAGTAAAAAGGGCGTCGATGAAGATGGCAATAGGAAGTCACGGCTCGTAATTGACTTTAGGAAACTAAACTTAAAAACAGTGAGCGACAAGTCTCCTATACCCGACACGTCTGTAATTTTGGCAAACATGGGAAATGCTAAATTTTTCTCAACGATAGACCTTAAGTCTGGTTTTTACCAGATTAAACTAGCCGAGAGAGATCGAGAAAAAACTGCATTTTCGATCAATAACGGAAAGTACGAGTTCTGTAGGCTTCCCTTTGGCTTAAAAAATGCTCCCAGTATTTTCCAGAGAGCCATTGACGATGTACTTAGAGCAGAAATCGGAAAAATATGCCACGTCTACGTAGATGACGTCATAATTTTTTCAGAAAGCGCTGAGCAACACTTAAAGGACATCGACCAAGTATTAAACAAACGCTACTCTGCTAATATGCGAGTGTCCGCCGACAAGTCTAAATTCTTTCAGGAAAGTGTCGAGTTTCTAGGCTTTACAGTATCCAAAGGAGGTATCAAGACATGCCCCGATAAAGTCAGGGACATTTTGGACTTTGCCACTCCCAAATCACTTAGAGCTTTACGATCTTTTTTGGGATTGGCTGGTTATTACAGACGGTTTGTAAAAGACTACGCCTCGGTTACCAAACCCCTAACAAAATACCTATGTGGGGAAAATGGGAACATTGGGACTAACCAATCTCGGAAGATAGAAATAAACTTAGATGAAGAAGCACTTAACGCGTTTAATAAAGTTAAAAATATTCTTGCATCAGAGGATGTGCTTCTCCTTTATCCCGACTATAAACAACCATTTGACTTAACAACAGACGCTTCTTCACACGCCATAGGCGCCGTTTTATCCCAAAACGGCAGACCTATCACCATGATCTCAAGAACCCTTTCTCCAGCAGAGGAGAACTATGCAACCAACGAAAGGGAACTCTTGGCGATAGTGTGGGCCCTACAAAAACTTCGCAATTATTTGTACGGTGTAAAACACCTGAACATCTTCACGGACCACCAACCGCTCACCTTCGCTTTATCTGACAAAAACTCAAATGCAAAGATGAAAAGGTGGCGCGCTTTTGTGGAAGAATATTCACCAAAGTTCCATTACAAACCAGGCAAGGAAAATTTTGTGGCTGATGCGCTCTCACGGCAACATATAAACACACTAGGCCACGAGCCAGACTCAGAAAGCATGGTCGCTAACAGTGAGTTGTCACTGACTCAAACGATACCCACAGTAAAAAACCCGATTAACTGCTTCAAAACCCAAATTATTCTGGAAGAGGGAAAGACATCACCAGTTAGCACAGCTATTATTTTTAGGACACGAGTAAGGCATCGAATATCTTTTAGTAACCTACAAGATTTATTGAAAACCATGAAACAATGCGTAAATCCGAATGTCGTTAACGGGCTGCTATGCGAACTCCCAACTTTGGCACTAATCCAAAACGAGCTTACCACATCTTTTCCAGGGGTAAAGTTCCGTCATACTACAAAACAGGTTATCGACGTTTTTAATAAGGAAGACCAAAGAGAAATCCTCCAAACAGAACATAATCGCGCACACAGATCTTGTCGCGAAAATGAGCAACAAGTCCTGGAAAATTACTACTTCCCCGACTTGAGGAAAACCCTAAAAGAAATAGTTTCAAATTGCAAAATATGTCACGAAGCAAAATACCAACGACGTCCCCCAAACCCCGAAATAGGATCAACCCCCATACCCTCATACCCAGGAGAAATCCTTCACGTTGACATTTATTCAACAGACAAAACACATTTTCTCACAACAATAGATAAATTCTCAAAGTTTGCAATGGTTTTCCCAATAAAATCCAGGGCCATAGTGGATATTAAGGAACCAATCTACGAACTCCTCAACTTTTACAAAAACACTAAATTTATGATTTGCGATAACGAGAGGTCACTGAATTCAGAAACTATTAAAGCAATCTTAAAAAACCACTTCGGAGTCACGATCTACACCACGCCACCGGCTCACAGTACAACGAACGGCCAGGTGGAGAGGTTCCACAGTACACTTACGGAAATTGCACGCTGCCAAAAGCTCGCGACTTGCATTTCCGACACGGCCGAATTAATTCTGCTAGCAACGGCTAAATACAACCGCACCATACACTCCGTTACAGGCAAAAAACCCATAGATGTCATCCACGCAGCCCCTGACGAACTTCTTAACGAAATAAAGAATAAACTTATAACCACCCAACAAAATGACTTAAAAACATACAATGTAAAAAGGCAAACGAGACAATATAAGTCAGGAGAAAAGGTTTTTGTAAAGACCAACAAGAGAATAGGAAATAAATTCACTAAACTTTACACCGAAAAAATTGTCCAAAGCGATTTAGGTACCTATGTTTTGATAGACGGACGTAAAGTTCACAAATCCAACTTAAAAAACTGAAATTTCTCCCTCCTCCTCAGATTAACTCTGCTCCTGATAATGGACCGTTGGGCCAACGCAAGGATATTTAACTATACAGGCTCTCACTACATCCCGATAGCAATAGGAAAAGTAATCATCCATGAAAATTATGACTTTTTACTCCACAAGACAAACTTATCAGAATTTGAGGCGATAGACGAAGAGACGGACACAATAGTAGAGCAATTCCCACATTCCCATGCCCGGCAACTTCTCCGAAACGACGCTGATGAAATATTAAAACTACTGGACGCGGTCAGGATACATCACCGACATGCGCGAGGTATAAATATCTTAGGGACTGCATTAAAGTACATAACCGGCACACCGGACTTTGGCGACTTTCAGACAATTGAGACTAGAGCCGAAGCCCTAATAGAAGCAAATGAACAACAGGCAACGATTAATCTAGCTACCCAGAGACAAATTAACGATTTGACCGTGACAGTTAATAAGCTTTTAACACAGGCAAAACGGACGCAGATTGACACAGGAAATCTCTTTTCTTTAGTCAGTGCTAGAAATAGAGCGGTAATAATGCAATTAGAAACTATCATTACATCAGTAGCACTAGCAAAGGTAAATATTATTAATCCCATTCTGCTTAATGGCATGGAAATAAGTAATATATTGGCTGCTGAGCTCTCTACAGATACTAGTATAACTGACATACTTTCTGTTTCTAAATTTAAGATATTTCAAAATACACAACTTATTTATTTCATTATTAAATACCCAAAAATAGCTAGAATTTGTAATAGTGTAAAGTTGCTGCCCGTAATCCAAGAAGGGAAGATTATTTCCTTAGAAACGAATCTTATGGCCGAATGCGACAGAGAATACATCCCACTTTATAATTGCAAGGAAGCCATAATAGCAAACTTCTGCCAGCCCTTGAAAGAAAGTCCCTGTGTACGACAACTACTGAACCAACACTACGCAAATTGCAAATCCAAATCCGCCGATCACGTGCCCGTCATTGAGGAGATCGATGACGGCGTAATTCTAATTAATGACCAACCCGCTATAATACAAAACGAGAATTTAATAAGATTAGCTAGAGGAACTTTTTTGATAACATTCAAGGGTGATATTACAATAAACTCCACCGTTTATAGCAACTGGAATGAGGTAACGCGTTCAAATCCCAAGGCGGTACCCGCACAACACGTTAACTTTACCGAACATATTGAGCTGTTATCACTTCCACACCTAGAACGAATTAACATAAAAAACCTCAAGCACATAGCTCACTTACGAAACCTTATTGAGACCCGCTCCATACAATCGGGAAGCGCCTTGCTCCTAATCATATTGGCCCTAGCTATAAGCGTGGCAATATTTCTGCGAAAACGGCAGAGAAATATGGTGGTACTGAAGAACGTCATAAAAGAAACCGAGGACGCTTTCACTTCAAGAGGGGGAGTAGTTAACACAGGTAACCAACCATCCGGCCAAAATATCACTTAATGCTGACGGTGCGTCTGCAACTTTTCCAAATAATAAGTTAATATCGCAATGCTTCCGGTCATTATGCTGATCGAACACTTTTTACCTTGCGCGTGACAACAACAAACTAGGCGCAAACGGAATTGGGTCGGCAGTTGCTAATGCAAGCAACTAAGAAGTCACGCGGCTAACAACGTGCAGTAACTAAAGTTAGGGCAATTCAGTGTAGGTATTTAGACGCTAGCATCGCTTGCATGTAATCAGTTATTTCAACTCTTCCGCTGAGACCGGCTGCCCTTGGGATAACCAAGGGAAATAAAATTTTTAAACAAACATAAAGATTTGTTTTACTTGTATATTAAAAACTTTCAAATGCAACGTGCTAGTTAGTTGTAAAGGTTACATATATATACATATGTACATGTGAGTATTTCACCTGCGCAATTCACTACATAAGATTTCTTGTTTATTATTAACTTACATAAATTGATCTATTCTCTGGGCATATTTTTTCATCGACTTCTTTTAGTTCTTCTAATGTTTTCAAAGGAAAATATTGCATCACATCGTCCGAAATTGAATCTTGGTATAAAATCTGCTTCAGCAATACTATGTGTTCAGCCAACGTCTGCATAATAATTTTATTTTTAATTTCTACAACGCCTAAATGAATACAGATTTTAATAGTTTAGAATATTTAGAAACATACACATGAACCTATACGATTACTAGGCCTATTTTTTATACGCATATACATATACATACATTTGCATGGAAAATAAGGGTTGTGCACTTATCCTTCCATACAAATTTAAGCGCAAACGCATAGGCGTGTAAAAAACTAGTCTATAATATTGAATGGTCGTTAGCAAATTAGCTCTTAGCTTTTGTATTTCCTCGCGAAGCATTTTCGAATCCAAACAGTTAACGCATTTTCTATATTCTGAAAAAAAAGATGTTCATGTGTTATTGTATATGTATGCATATAGATATGATAGATTTAATCCCTGCAAAAAACCGATATACTCCGTTCCATAGTCCATAGAGTACTCCCTACGGAGTATCGGAGTACTCCAACACTTATCCTCGCTCATATAAAAAAGGTGGTCCAATTTATATGGCGATGGCCGGTAATTGGATCACCTAATCCGACTCGGAGTACTCCATTTCTTTGCTTTTGAATACTCTATAGATCACCTACATGAGAGTACTCCCAAAATACTCCTATTGGATTACTCTATGGAGTATTCAACAGCAAAGCGAGAGAGGGAGTAGGTGGTCCTCAAAAAGAACACATACTCCCTCTCTCGCTTTACTGCATAGTAGTCTATAGAGTAATCTTTTGGCAGCATTTTCAAAGTACTCTCACGTAGGTGTTCCATAGACTATTCAGCAGGGTGCTCCGATATGGATTAGGTGATCCAATCGCCGGACATGGGCTTATAAATTGGACCACCTTTTCGTATGAATGAGGATAAATGTTGGAGTACTCCCATACTCCAACGTTTTTTACAGGGATACGCCAGTGTAAAACTGAGTTAATTTTTAAAAACATGATTGGAAAATGTAATATGTTTGTACCTACCTTGAATTGGTTGATTTTGATCTACTGCAGGCTTCTTATTAACAAAGTTTACTTTGCGACTCATTGTGAGGTGGTTGATGTATGCAACAATGGTACTAGAAGAAATTCATTTTTATAAGGGAGACACATAAATTTATAATCGATTTGTTGAATGCTGTACTTATATATTGGTTGCGAAGTGTCATAATCAGCAATACATATACTTAATGATGAGAAAGAATCAACAGGCTCTGTAAAGAAGCTTCTAACGTTTACTAATTTTTTTACTACAATAGTCAAACCTGAGTCCTGCTCGAACCCCACTATTTTTACTGGTACATTTTGCTTAAGACAACAGAAGCTATCTGAATTTTTCGTGCTTAAATGGAATTCATAATCACAACTTATTATTTTTCCGTTTATTTTTTTTAATTTGTGAGTGTCAGTTTTGCTGAAAAATGGTTTCGCGTTGTACTTTTTTAAATATTTGCAGTAAAATTTGGGAAGGTTTCTTAACGTAATTTTTAAGCTTTTGTAAATAATTTTCGAAATCATACGCCGAAAAATTGTATAAGGGTCCAAATACAACGCTTTCACTTAAATGAAGCAACCCATGGACATTATACGACACGCTGTCTTCTCCAAAAATTATTGGAAAATTTTGAACAAAAAGTTGCAACATGTTGTGAGCTACTGAAATGTTTTTTTCCCAAGTCCTTGAACAAGAAAGAAGTCGACAGGCAATGTGGAGTAAAAGAAACTCATAATAAAAATCACTACTAACATTTTCTTTTAAAACTAAAATACCAGAGTAGAGAAGGAATTGCCTGAACTCTGTGGCTTTCCAGTGTGAAAGTTCATCGAAAGGCCGTGGCTTCCGAACGAATTCCTTGGGAATATATTCATCAAGCGATTTTAAATGTGCGGAAATGTTTAATTTATTAGAGTTACTAATTCTGACACAAATTTTATTATCTACTAATCTTAGCAGCATCTTTCTCATAACCCCAAGATCCAAGAGATGCATCGGATCCAAAGGGATTTGATCAATCATATCTACATTTAATATTTCAAACGGTGTTTTGCTGTCTAAGAAAGGTCTTTTGTGATGGGTGGGATATTTCCTAGAGTCAAAGTCGGCACCACTAATAAGCTCGGCGCACTGAACAGAATATGTTAGCACGTTATTTATTTTGTGTGCAACTTGGATACATTTCGAACATCCTTGTGACGAAGTGTGACTAGGTATTCCACAAACGAAGGCCTTAGCTGGCGCATCACACACAATGGCTCTAATTTTAATTTTCATTAATTTATTTTGAATAAGAAACCCATATTCTAAAAGATTTTCAAAACCAAAATGACAGTAAGAACCGGGGGAAACTGCTTTTATAACCATTGGAGATGATTTCTTCTCGAAAGAAAATGCACTGAGAGGAACGTCTAAATTTTCCTCCTTTAAGATTTGCAAAAGCTCTTCGGAGTACTTTCGCGAGGGATTATATTTAAAATATAAGGCTTTAAGCTTGTCTTTTAATAATTTTTGAGGCACGGTGTTCTGGACATTCGATTGAAAATCATGACCAGAAAAATGAGGCGCCGAATCATCAAATGCCAATGCTGCTGGCGCTGGCACTGCATTTTCTCTATCACTCACTGTTAGCCTATTTTCATAGATTTCTTTTTGTTTTTTTATTAACCTACGCCGATTTCTGACACTTGCACCTTTTCTCAACATATTTAAATCACTAATACTCACTTTTTAATAACAAATTTTATATTTTTATGATAATTTTCACGAACGCGCGTCACTTTTCGAAATAATTTGATCCTACAACAGCTGATTGTTGTCATGGCCATCTGTGCATGCTGCCACGTTGGCAATTTAAATTACTTTACGAATTTTGGATTCCCCTGCATGACTTATGGTGTAGTTATACGTTAGTTATTCCTCAACTTGTTTAAAGTGCACTATTTCCTATAATTGCCCTAAAATAGTTATTTATAAGCTAGGTGTTTTTTAGCAATTGACATTTTTTTTCTGCAGGGTACCAACTTAAGGTGACATTACACATGCAAAATTAAATTCTGTTACTGAAGGCGTAGATACCATTTTGGATGATATGATCATGATATCGGTGTAAAAATTTTAAATGCACACTTCACAAAAACGCATTTGCACTGGCAGTCTACACTGCACGCTTTCAAGCGATTCTGTAAGGGGAAGTGAAGACTGTTGCGCTGAATGAGGGCTGAATGAAAGCTGAATACATTTTGACAGCTTAAGTGTAAAACATAAATCAAACAAAAAATAATAAAATAAAAAAGTTTTAAAAAATAGACTATGCAAAATTTAGGATTGCAAACAAATATAATACCTTTGCGTCGATTGCGAGGAAATATGAACGCCATGGCATTAAACGAAAATTGTTTGTGGTTTGTGTGTTGTGAGATGTGAAGATTGCGTTGGTGACCACCACAGTACTTAAACAAATAATCTTGGTTGATACACTCGAATCAAGTTTTATTGGTAGAAGTAGAAATCTTTGATGTGGATGTCTATTTGCGAGTACATATATTTCCACAGCCACTACGGGAAAGGAAAGATACGCTGACTCCTGCAAAGATTTAACTTGGTCAACGATCCCACCCTGATGCTATATACATTATAAAATATTTAATTAGAAACCATCTACTTATATGCATATGCATGTAATGGTATTCTTTGCTTTATTTTCCATTTTTTGTCGCAAAGTTGTTAAAAACCGGCTGAAAATATGAAAATTCACTTATTAAAATGATGTGAATTTTTTTGACAACCGGTGTACACAAATATGACATTTAAAACTCATGCTCACTGTTACAGAATCGCATTTGAAAATTTTACACGTTTTACAGTGTAAATTTCAAAACTCATCGTTAGTGAATCCAGTCAGAGGTAGACGCAGGAATAAAAGCAACCCTGCTATGTATTTTGCTGGTCGGTAAGTTGTCAACAATTTCTTGTGTCAAAGTAATGGAAATAATGGCTGGTTATTGCTGCAAAGTTTGTTGCGCTGATACCATGAATAAATCGCATTGCCGGTATCAGCGCAATGTGTTAACGCAATTGCGCATAGTATTATTTTGACACTGCTCAATTGTATTTTTTCTCAGAACAAAGGCTGGTACCAATTTGGTGGTTCGCAGTTTAAAAAGCACCACCAATCTTAAGATAAGGAATCCGAACTCTAAACCTAACCTGAAAATTATAAGAAAAACAATTTTTGCTCCTGTTTAGGAGACACCGAGCTCAAAGCCAAAAATTTTCATCATTTAAAACAAAAATGAATTATTCAAATATTATTTATAAATTTTTAATGGTTTTATACATGGTACAGCGATATCAACGCAATAACACTAAGGCACCCAACGTTACTCAGCTTTCATATAAGAAGTTGACATTTTGTTATTGTTTACATATGCACAAAAATATAAGAAATGAAAATTAATGCTTTTGCAGCAAATTTATTTTATTTTGCGAGTTCCGTGGTTGGTTTTAGAAGTCTAGCGGTGATATATGAATTAAAAAGATGTGATAGATTGAGTGCTTCACCAAAATGGGAAATCTTTTTAGTTAGAACCTGAAGCCTCTAGAGAAAGGCTTTTTCCAAGTCCCACTCCCTTTTGAGAACTGTAAAAATAACTTTTCCCGATCGTTTCACTTGTGAACATCTTTTTCTTATTCCTCAAACACTTTTGTGAATTGTATTTTATTGTAATAAACCGAAAAGATATAAATTAGAAAATTACTGCTCAATGTAAACAAAACAAAAATGTAAACAAAACAAAAATATAAACAGACATTGACAATCGGAAAACCTGTTAATTGTACCATGGATATGATGAATGCTTTTGGAGTGGGTGAGAGTAAGCTTATATTACGGCGGCAGTTCGAATTGCGTAAGTGGAAAAATTCGGAAGCTTTTGTTAAGTATTTCAATGAAAAGAAGCTTTATCTGCGAACATTCAAATTGAGGAAGACGAGTTGTTGGATTATACTAGTATGTAACTCCCGATAACTCTGGATCACAAATTCCAACTTTTTTTCTGCACCAGAGACGCCATAGTGAAATTCCGATGTAAAATCACCTCCTAATTCAAGGTTATTTTTACTTGCATGGTACCGTTTTTGAGATATTTACGATTTACCGTTATTTCAAAAAACAAAAAAGATGGCTCCACTTAATCGTGTATATCTCAAGAACAAATTGAGCTATTCGAAAACGCTTTGAAAAATTTGAAAGCTTATAAAATTTACTATAATCAGTGCATACAACACTTTTTGCTAGGTCCTGCAGATTCAAACATAGTGAACAATCATTACGGATTTTTAAAATTTTTTTTGTGACAATATAAAAAAATTTGTACTTTGCGAGGAAGCATCTCGAAAACTTTTCGTTTTTTTGCCTTGTTCCTTCATAATATCTGCAAGGCTCGCCGGATACTGTTCAGTTTATAATTGCAGTTTATAACCCGTCATTTACTTAAAAATAAAAAATTAATCAAAGGGCGCGAGAGTTTGAGTGTACAAATGATCCAGATATGTTCTGTTTCATCTGCGGTCAATTTATTGTTAAAAGTATGAGACGTGTGTTTTCAAATCCTTTGAAAGTTACATACTATAAGTGTTTTGGAATGGAGCCTAAAAACAATGAAAAACCATGGACACCGAACACTGTGTGCACCACATGCCGAGTCGAATTGATTTCTTCGGAAACCGGAACAAAAAGGTACGTTGTAAAAATTAGGAATTTGTTCCCTTTAAATGCATAGCTGACTAATTTCTGAAACTATCAATTTAGGCGACGTGTGAAATTTATTACATCAATGAAGTGGAGGGAACCAACTTGCCATTCAACGGACTGCTATATTTGTACTACAAAAGTACTTGGGGTTGGAAAGTCCAGAAAAGTAACCTATGCGAGAGTATCTACAGTGTCATTACCAGAACTAATTTCAACAGAAGCGACATCGCCAGAATCAAATTTAACTTTAGTTCCGGCTCCAGTTTCATTGTCAACAGTAGTATCTGATTACGCGGCATCATGTTGTACTGAATTTCAAACGGAAAACGAAAGAAATTCTTTGTCACAAGCACAACTAAATGATTGGATAAGGGATTTGGAATTGTCAAAGGAAAAGGCCGAACTACACGCCTCTCGAATGCAACAATTTAAATTTGTTTCATCCGATGTTAAGGTAACATATTATAGAACTCGTCCCGAAGAATTTTCCAAGTACTATACGAAGAAGGACAGTGTTTGTTACTGCAAAGACATTGATGGTCTATTCAAACAATTTGGTGAACCATATGAGTCAAAAGAGTGGCGATTGTTCATAGACGGCAATAAATTAAGTTTAAAGGCCGTATTATTGCATATTGGCAACCAAAAGCCATCAATCCCGATCGCGCATGCAGTAAATACGAAGGAAACATATGAGATAATGCAAAAATTGCTCAAGTTAATCAAATACGAAGAACATGATTGGAAAATATGTGCCGATCTTAAAGTCGTTGGAATGCTATGTGGTCTACAAAGTGGATAAACAAAATACTGTTGCTTTCTATGCAAATGGGATAGCCAAGCTCGTCAAGACCACTACATCATAAAGGATTAGCCAGAACGAATCGAGTTTCAAGTTGGGGTAGATAACATAAAATACTCTCCACTTATAAAGAAGGAAAAAATAATTCTACCTCCGCTCCACATCAAGCTCGGCCTTATCAAAAACTCTGTGAAGGCTTTGGACAAAGAAGGCGAAGCTTTTCATCATTTGAAGACAATCTTCCCAGAGATTTCAGAAGCAAAAATAAAGGAAGGCATTTTTGTGGGACCGCAAATAAGGAAAATGATGACCAATAACCATTTCAAAGAACTATTGTCACCAGTGGAGGCAGCAGCGTGGGATTCTTTTGAAAAGGTCGTTACTTCTTATTTAGGCAAACACAAAAGTCCTATCTACGAGATGATAGTGAACGACTTAATCAAAAACTATGCGGAAATGGGTTAAAAAAAAACATATTATAATAAATTATATATTACATAAATTTACATGAGAATATATAGCCATAAATCTGAGTTCATCGTCCAGTTCCGAACAAACAAGAACGGGAAAAATATAAACAAAAAATTTGTTCTGAATTGAAAGATAAATCCAGCCTAAGAAAATTATATACTAATGTGTCACTTATGTATTTATCTAGTTTACTTTTTTATTTTCTTTCAGGAGTAAATATGTCTTTAAAAATTCATTTCTTACACTCCCACTTAAATTTTTTCCTGCAAAATCTTGGCGACGAAAGTGACGAGCATGGCGAAAGGTTTCACCAGCAAATGAGAGTGATTGAAAGTCGGTATCAAGGATTCTGGGATGTCGCTATGATGGGCGACTACTGTTGGTTTCTCATAAGAGAAACCGATCCTAATCTAAATAAGCGTCAAAACAAGACACATAACTCTTTCAATTATAAAATAAGATCATAGAGTTAAGACAGAACCCCTCTTCAAGTTGGTCGCCGTGTCGTGGCGAAGGGGCTTAAGTGTCGTATTGGTGTCCCTCTTGTAGGGATTCCAATACGAGACGAACTAAGAGGAAGGCTTCACTCCTCCCACAGCTTCGGGTTGGTGTTCTCTGAGAGTTCACCGCGCTCGCTATTGCGGGGGAAGTGGAGATAGCCGTACCAACACCACCCTAAGCCAAGGTGTTGAGGTACCCGTGCCGAGGGCTGAATGATCAGCGGGTGGCTATTGCATAGCTGATCGCTTACGGTCCCCTCCGACGCCCGGGCAAGGTCGGTTGTATAAGTGCCTTACCCCGGTATACTGGCTCTGCCGGGGCGGACGAACCTTTTCCAGCTAAACTCGTGGGAACCTTATGGACAATAAATTTAAAACTGATGTAAAGAGAGGTGAGGAAGAGGAGAGCGTTCTGGGAACGCTTTCGGAGGACGAACTCCTGGCTAGTAGCCAGGGGAGCGTCAGCACAAGGGAGGACAGGGGTACCAGCCATAGTACCCCAGTCATCCCAAGCCAAAAGATAACCGTGGAAGGGGGGGCAAGGGTACCAGCCATAGTACCCTCCCTCCTAGCTCACATAAGGGAAATGGAAGTTCATCAGCCATAGTGGCTTCCAGAAAATCCAAGAAATCGTCTGGTACGTTGGAGAAAGCCAAGTACCACAGGGCAGTTTTCATTCTGAAGAAGATCAGGCGGAATGAAGAGGCTGGCGAGGTCCACGCGCGAGACGCAGAGGACAGGGTATGGTGCGAGGCAGTAGTCAGGGACTACGAGAGCAGCCATACCAATAAGCCAGCAGTCCCATCACAGCAACAACCATCCAAACCAAGAGAATCGGCAAAGCGCAATAGATCACACGAGGTGAACGAGCGCGATGTCAAGAAGGGCAAATTCGGCCAGCAGCACGAGGGCCCTTCCACTAGTGCTGCAGCAGCGGCCAGGAATACCTACAGCGAGGTGGTCAGAGATCACCTCCAGGTTGCACTGGTCGATGCTGCGGGAACTAGTGGGAGGCAAGTACTGGCGGCTTGGAGCTCCATTGAGGGACGTCTGTCCGAGATGGTCGTCGAACACCTCATGGAGAACCAAACCCCAGTGCCCGTCTTCAACTGCGAGGAGATTTGCCGAGGCTGTCGGGTTATCAAATGCGCGGACGGCTTCTCAAGGGAATTCTTGGAGAGGTGCGTTGCTTATCTTAGCAACGCATCGGATGGTCTTAAGCTTAAGATCATCCTGGCTTCGGAGATTCCCAGGAGACCCCGGGCACGCATCTGGTTGCCCAAGATAAAGCTGGATGACGGGAAGGTAATCCAGTGCCTCAGAATGCAAAACCCAGGTGTCCCGATGGATGACTGGGTGGTCTTAAAAATAGAGGAGCAGCAAAAGAACAGCCAGCCAGCGCTACTGCTGATCTCCAATGAGTCCCTGGGGGCACTCGAGGAGAGGGGAAACAAATTGGACAGGGTTCTTCACAGAGCGGAACCTGACTCTTTCCCCGACTAAATCTACGGCGACGTTGTTCACAACGTGGACTGCGCAGATGGGGCAGGAGTTGAATGTCCACGTAGATGGTGTCCCACTACCTACTGTCAACCACCCCAAAATTCTAGGGGTTACATTCGACAATAGCCTCACCTTCGCTAATCATGCCACCGCAATAGCTTCAAAGTTACAAAGCCGCAACAAGATCCTCAAGTCACTGGCCGGCAGTACTTGGGGCAAAGACAAAGAAACGTTGCTGGTCACCTATAAGGCTATTGGCCGACCGGTTATTGATTATGCTGCGCCCATATGGTCGCCTAACCTTCACGACACCAACTGGAGGAAATTGCAGGTCTGCCAAAACACCGCCATCAGAACTGCAACGGGTTGTTTGCTTATGTCTCCTGAGTCTCATCTCCACCAGGAGGCTCAATTGCTCAACGTTCGCGAGCATGCGGAACTTTTAAGTAGGCAGTTCCTTCTGAACTGCCACCGACAGCTATTGGATGAAACTCCGCCCCCTAGAGACATAAGGAAGCATCTCCGGAAGCATTATGATGAGATCCGGCATCACATATCGTTGGCGTTTGATCTGCGGGACCATAGGCGGGCCCTAAAGGACCTCCACACTGAGTCGGTGGACAGATCCCTCAGATCCCGACCTGTGAACCCCGTTATTGGTGCCCAACCACCCGTTCTTGCTGAGGAAGAACGTGTCCTTCCGAGGGAGACTAGAGTCATGCTGGCTCAACTTCGGTCTGGATATTGCAATAGGCTGAACTCCTATTTGTCCAGACTGAACCCTACCATACCAAACACATGCCCTGCCTGCGGTATGGCCCCCCACGACACGCAACATCTCTTTTCGTGTTCTTCGGAACATACTCTTCTAACTCCCTTATCACTTTGGTCCAACCCTGTTGAAACAGCGTTAGAAGAGCCCGATGACAACCGTTAGAAGAGCCCGATGACAACTAGGAGTGTTCTGGCCCTTTGGGCAGGGCGAAGCACTGCTAACAACAACAACAACAAAGGGGAAACAAATTAAAGTTCGGCGTCAGGAACGCCAAACTAAAGATTTTCCCAGCAGCGGTAGCGCCTGACAGCAACCTGGAGGAGGTTGACGATGCCAACAAGCTCCTGGGGGAGCTTCGGTTGGTAGGGCCGGCTGATGGGGCTCCGTCAACATCCAAAAAAGCTGCAGGTGTGCCTCCCAAGTCCGATGATTAGGGTGGCACAAATTAACCTGCAGCACTCCAAGATCGCCTCGGACAATCTTCAAGTCCTCCTCAGGGAGGAGGACATCGACATGTGCTTGGTGCAGGAACCCTGGGTGTGGCGCTCCAAGGTCAGGGGCCTCAACGCCAGGGACTACAATCTGTTCTTCACACTTGGAAAAAGTAAACCGAGAGCTTGCATCCTAGTTAGGGATACTATTAATGCTTTCTTCTTACCTAATTTCAGCACTTTTGATCTAACGGCGGTCAGGATTGAGTCAGGAGGCGGACGTAGTCTAACGATCGCCTCTGCGTATATGGCTCACGATCGACCGGCACCTCCAGCGGAAGTACAGCTGTTGATCAATGAGAATGACAAAAATAAGGAGGCAACTCTTTTGGGCTGTGACGCCAACGCCAGGCACACGATGTGGGGCAGTAGCAAAACTAACGAACGTGGTGAGTCTCTTTTTGATTTCTTACTATCTAATAACCTATGTATATGTAACACGGGCAGCTCTCCTACCTTTGCTTTTCCAAGTTCAGAGAACTTCGCAGGGTGGGAAGAAGTCCTAGACATTACCATGAAATCTGACTCCCAGGAACTTATAGTAAGGAATTGGGAGGTGTCCAAGCGTCTATCTCTGTCTGACCATAAGATAATCCTCTTTGGTGTAGAATGGGAGAGGGAGATAAGAAAACCCTATAGGAACCCGAAGCGAACTTCGTGGGGTCTGTTCGACAAGATAGTCAGTAATAGGCTCAGTAGGAATAAAAAATCCATACAATCTAGTAACTGCCTGGACGATCGAGTTAGATCTCTAGAGAAAAGCTTTCAGGTAGTCTACAAAGTTGCCTGTCCAATATCAAGAAGCAAAAAGACTTTTCCACCATGGTGGGATGAGAACCTTGGCGACCTAAGGTCGAATCTCAGGAGGGTCTTTAATGACTGCTACTCAAGGAAGAACTTCCAGGAGTATAAGATCTGCTTGAGAGAGTACAAGAAAGCAGTAAGAACAGCGAAAACGAGATCCTGGCAGGAACACTGCGAGTCAATCGAGTCCACGAAGGACTCAGCAAGGCTTGGGAAGATCCTCGCCAGGAGCCACACGAACAACACGTTCGTTAAACGCGCTGATGGGACATGGGCAGGGTCATCAGCGGAAACCCTTGACATTCTAATAGGAGCTCACTTTCCGGATACTTCTGGGGAACTGGAGCGGAGAGGAGGGGTGGCGCAACTGGAGGCGCCGACCTCCTTGATAGACAAAATTTTAGGAGTAGACAAAATTGCCTGGGCAATTAACAGCTTCTCACCCTATAAATCAGCGGGAGTAGATGGAATACTTCCCATTATGCTGCAGAAGACTCAGGCATCTTTGGTTAAGGAACTGAAGGAGATCTTCGCAGCATGCATTATCCATAATCACATCCCGTCCACGTGGAAAGAAACAAGGGTGGTTTTCATTCCCAAATCTGGCAGAAGAGGACATGAGGTGGCCAAGGACTTTCGGCCGATAAGCCTTACATCCTTTGTGTTAAAAACTTTCGAGAGACTATTAGATATCCACATACGGGGACTTCTTCAGGACACCCCCTTTTCGGAAGCGCAGCACGCGTATATAAGGGGGAAATCCACGGAGACCGCACTACACGAGGTGGTGCGGACTGTCAAGAAGTCACTTTTGTTCAAAGAATTTACTCTAGCGGCGTTCGTTGATGTGGAAGGCGCTTTCAACAACGTGAGAGCCGACGCGATATCGGAAGCACTCGTAAGGGTAGGGGTGGAAGAGCCAATAAGGAACTGGATCACGTCCCTACTCCTTAATCGCGAAATATCAGCCGAGCTGGGGGGAGCAAAAGTTAGGAAGCAGATATGCAGAGGCACACCGCAGGGCGGGGTGCTCTCACCTCTGCTATGGCTCCTCACTATGAACGACATACTAATAAAACTTACCTCAAGCGGGGCAAAAGTCGTGGCGTACGCCGACGACGTGGCGATCCTAGTCTCGGGTCCCTTCCCTTCCGTGATGAGCGAGATCATGGAAAGAACGTTGGCAAGACTAAGTAGGTGGGCACATGATTGTGGCCTCAGGCTAAATCCATAGAAGACGGATTTACTACTCTTTACGAGGAAGTACAAGCCGCCTACTTTCGAACTACCGAAATTAAATGGCCAGCGGCTATCCCTATCTACTAGCACTAACTATCTGGGGCTCGTAATTGACTGTAAGCTAAACTGGAAAGCGTGTATTGAGGAGCGGGTGCGGAAGGCCTGTGTCGCTTTCTACGCCTGCAAATCAATGTTTGGTAAAAAATGGGGTCTAAGGCCAAAGATGGTGCTTTGGTTGTACGAGGCGGTGGTGCGGCCTGTGCTGACCTATGGATCTGTAGTATGGTGGGAAGCTCTCCGGAAGAACTACAACCTCATCAGCCTACAAAAGGTCCAACGGGCGGCATGTGTTGGTGCCACCGGGGCCTTGCGCACTTGTCCCACTGCGGCCTTGGGTCCGATTCTAAACCTTCTTCCAATAGACTTGCACATACTGAGTACATCGGCGCAAACCGCACTCAGACTCAGGGAGTCCGGGTGCTGGAGGGATACTCAGCAGGGCCACAGTAGCATTCTTAACCATCTTCCAGCTGGCACTATAAATACCAGAACCGACTTTTATCCTCACAAACTGGAGTTTGAGAGCAGTACTATTACTTCAATTCCAAGCAGAAATGACTGGAGAAGGGGCAGGGTCGGAGTTGACAGCGGCATCCAAATCTACACCGACGGGTCCAAGATGGATTCAGGGGTGGGGGCCGGCGTCTTCTCGGAGTCAATAGACATTGCCGTATCATTCAGACTTCCATCACATTGCAGTGTGTTCTAAGCTGAAGTTCTTGCGATCTTGCAGGCCGGCAGATCACTCAGGGACCTGAACACAACTGGTAAAGTCACTATCTTTTCAGACAGCCAAGCAGCAATTAAGGAAATAGCAGCACCACATACTAGTTCGAACGTGGTGCACTCATGTAAGCAGATCTTGGCTGAACTAACTAACCTTGAACTATCCATTACCTGGGTTCCGGGCCATAGAGGTATCGAAGGTAATGAGAAAGCCGATGAGCTGGCGCGCAGTGGCTCATCGGAGGGTGATGAGGAAGCAATCAATATAGATATAGGGGCACCCTTAGCAGTAGCCAAGGGAAGCATCCAAAAGTATTACCGGAACAAAGCACAACTGAGATGGAGAAACACCAATAGTTGTGCAATATCAAGATCCACCTGGCCAAACTATAGCGAAAAGAGGACGAGAAGTCTTCTAAGCAGGACAAGAGTTAGCACTCACAAACTCATAGCAGTCCTCACAGGTCACTGGGCGATAGGCACGCATGCAGAAAAGATGGGAGTTCCGCACCGTGATCACTTTTCCCTTCTTGGGAAACTTGGATTGTATATCCGAGATAGGGATTCCAAATATCCTCGAATTTATAAACAACTCTGGTTGGCTGTAATAAATATCACTACTATATAAGTACGAGTTTTTATGGCAT
Organism: Sphenella marginata; assembly: GCA_951509765.1. Taxonomy (NCBI): domain Eukaryota; kingdom Metazoa; phylum Arthropoda; class Insecta; order Diptera; family Tephritidae; genus Sphenella; species Sphenella marginata. The sequence goes on along the minus strand of OX608080.1, from coordinate 82,377,198 downwards.
CAAAACGGCTTCTAAAAGCTACTTGGGCGACCTGAGTCGCAGCCATTCTACCTACCTACCTACCTAAGACAGAACCATATGTACATATGCTATTATTTGTAGGGTACTTAAGTATTAAATGGATATATTTACTTGAATGCTTATAACTTTTGTATTAGTTCATCGATTTTGTTCACTGATAGCTTATTTTTTTTGTAATAAAACAGAGCTTAGAGGGGGGAAAAATATCTGCAAAAAAACAAAAAGTTTTCGAGATGCTTCCTCGCAAAGTATAAATTTTTTTATATTTTTCCAAAAAAATTTTTTAAAAATCCGTAATGATTGTTCACTATGTTTGAATCTGCAGGACCTAGCAAAAAGTGTTGTATGTACTGATTATAGTAAATTTTATAAGCTTTCAAATTTTTCAAACCGTTTTCGAATAGCTCAAGTTCTTGAGATATACACGATTAAGTAGAGCCATCTTTTTTGTTTTTTGAAATAACGGTAAATCGTAAATATCTCAAAAACGGTACCATTCAAGTAAAAATAACCTTGATTTTCGGAATTAGGAGGTGATTTTACATAGGAATTTCACTTTGGCGTCTCTGGTGCATTTTGGCTGTAAACCAGTGTAATCGGGTGGGTTTTTTTTAGAAAAAAATTATAGCAAACTTTAAACGCGAATATCTTATGAACAAATTAAGCAATTGAAATTTTTGTAATTTTGTGCAAACATGCTCATGATAAGCTTTCATTTGATACACATTTCATTTATGTATGTACGTATTGTAGTTAAGTCTAGCTAAGCGCCTTGTTTTAGAATAATACTATAGATTATTGAGGGTATACCTGATCAGCAACTGCGAACACAAGCGTTAATACAATGTTTTACAACCACTTCACAACTTTTGCAAGCTTTTGGAAGAATTACGTTAAATGTAAATATTGATTTGCGACCAACTCATGGTACAATTAACAGGTAACCGCATCAGAGGTGCATTTTTTATTTTTTTTCATTCGAAGAGGTCTTCCGATTGTCAATGTCTGTTTATATTTTTGTTTTGTTTACATATTGGTTTTGTTTACATTGAGCAGTAATTTTCTAATTTATAATTTTTCGGTTTATTACACTAAAATACAATTCAAAAAAGTGTTTGTTCAATGAGAAAAAGATGTTCACAAGTGAAACGATAGGAAAAAGTTATTTTGCAGTTCTCAAAAAGAAGTGGGACTTGGAAAAAGCCTTTCTCTAAGAGGCTTCAGGTTCTAACTAAAAAGATTTCCGATTTTGGGGGAAGCACTCAACCAATCACATCTTTATAATTAATATATTACCGCCACACTTCTAAAACTAATCACGGAACTCGCAAACTAATATAAATTTGCTGTAAAAGCATTAATTTTCATTTCTTATATTTTTGTGCACATGTAAACAAATGTCAACTTCTTATATGAAAGCTGAGTAACGTTGGGTGCCTTAGTGTTATTGCGTTGATATCGCTGTACCATTTCTAAAACCATTGAAAATTTGTAAATAACATTTGAATAATTTATTTTTGTATTAAACTATGAAAAAGTTTGGGTTTGAACTCTGTGTTTCCTAAACAGGAGCAAACATGGGTTTTCTTATAATTTTTAGGTTAGGTTTAGAGTTCGGATTCCTTATCTTAAGATTGGTGGTGCTTTCTAAACTGCGCTACCACCAAATTGATGCCAGCCTTTGTTCTGAGCAAAAATACAATCGAGCAGTGCCAAAATAATACTATGCGCAATTGCGTTAACACATTGCCCTGATACCGGCAATGCGATTTATTCATGGTATCAGCGCAACAAACTTTGCAGCAATAACCAGCCATTATTTCCATCACTTTGACACAAGAAATTGTTGACAATTTACCGGCCAGAAAAATACATCGCAGGGTTGCTTTTTATTCCTGCGTCTACCTGTTTATTGTATCATGGACCAACTAAATCGATAGATAAAAAAGACGTGCGTTGTTATAATTGTAATAGTATTGGATTGTCAAAAACCGAAGACAGAGCGGGGTGCATGTTATGCTTGCGGTAGTCAAGAGCATCCAGTAGTGAACTGTCCAGAGAAAAAAAAGACAATTCACTATCTTGAGAACGCTGATTATGTAAGTTGGTTAAGTTTAAGTTTTAAATGCGAAACTCATTTCGTCAAAAACATTTAAGAGTGTCTTTTGGGTACGGGGAGTCCAATCAGCTTTGTGAAAGGTTCCTGCTTGGTGGAGAATGTATGCATTGATAAAAATTTGAGTGAACGTTTCTGTTTTGTTGGGTTAAATAAAATCAAATTGAATATAATTGGTAGAGTTTATGTTTTCGTGTTGTTTGAAAATAAAGAAATTGAAATTAATTTATTTGTTGTGACAAATGAATCAATGTGTTATGATGTGGTATTGGACAGGAATTTTTTGCAAGCGGCTGGACTAAAACTAGTATTTGAATATAATGTAGATAAAAATAATGAACAAATACAAACTGATTGTAACAAGGTAAAACAAGATGAAGAAAATTTTGAAAGTACTAAATTAAGTGAAAAAATTAGAGTTGATGCCTGCCATTTGTTTGAAATGAAAGACTGTGATGATAAGATAATTAAATTTAAAAATGAAGATGTTAATAAGTTGAGTAAGGGATTAAATATTGACATATCAAGACAGTTTTTGAATAATGTTGAAGGAATAGATAATTTTGACAATCCTTTATTAGTACTTGATCTCGAATTAAATGAAAAATTAAATTTAAAAATTGGAAGTGAGATAAATTGTACTCAACAAAAGCAGTTGAATTCAATTTTTTCTGATTACTATTTAAATGTTGAACGTCCTATTGAACCAAAGATTAGAGGTGAAATGAAAATTGTTGTTGAATCTCATAAACCTTTTAGTTGTCCCCCTAGGCGCTTGTCATATTCAGAGAAAAATTAGTTGCAGTTGTTGTTAGATGACTATTTGCGTTTAGGTTATATTAGGCCGAATGAGTCCGAATTTGTTTCACCAATAGTGTTGGTTAGGAAAAAGACTGGTGATTTAAGAATGTGCGTGGATTATCGTAGACTAAACAAAGTAACAGCAAAAGATAATTATCCAATTCCTCATATTGATGATCTTTTGGACAGGTTATCAAAAAAACAATATTTCGCAAAGTTAGATCTTAGAAACGCATTTTTCACATTTATATGAGCGATGATTCTGTCTAATTTACGTCTTTTATTACACCATTAGGGCAGTTAGAATTTCTGAGAATGCCATTTGGTTTTAAGAACTGTTACCTGCACTACTCATGCGGCACCGCTTTATACTGGAGCGCTGTGATTCACCGGGTACGCTAGCAATCCCTTAGCTTAGCTCGCCGGATTGGGGTGGGTTTATTTTTGGTGATCACTAGATGGAACAAATACCGCGCAAACAATAGAAAAAAAAATCGTACCCCTTTTCCAGATGGCCAACTGAACATCTTCCCCACACACTCGATACAGCCTCGCCTTCAAGTAATCCTCTTGCTTCCCTTGCGATTCGCCTCCACACACTCAAGGCTGGCCCATTCGCTATCCCGCCCTTGCCAACTCTAACCATGGCCGTATTTGGTCAGACCCTGCTTCAGTTGAAACCCCCCTCACATCCTTAATACCCCATCTCACATAGCACCGCCGCAGTTATCAGAAGTAAACTCCTGCCCTTCCCTTCACGTCACCGACAATCCACATCTCCCTTTATCACACACACAAATTATTCAATTTAGCACTTCATTCTTATTTATTAACAATTCATTTTTCAAGATTTAATACACCTTGTTTTCATCATATAGCCTTCTAATTGTTCAGTTTCTTACACTCTACTAGTTCTTTCTTCCTTCGGTTTCAAACCAGACCTACGACTGTCATCTGCTTTTGTTTACATTTCTTATTGTTTAGCTTAGTTCTCTTATTATTATTTTTTTTTTTTTTTCTTATACTTTACTCTAACACTTAGCTCATTTATATATGTATGTATATATGTAGCTCGCATGAACCTGTTGACACTAAGCACAACTCGTTCACGTACCTGGGCAGAGATATCAAAATTTTAGCTCTTCGCAAGTGGGGGGGGATGGGGTAACAAGGGACGCTCCCGCAGCTTCGCGTATTGTAATTATCAACCTCACCCGCTATCAGCTCAAACCTAAGGCGCCTCAGCGATAAGCTATAGATTCAGGCAGCTAACTGCGCAAAATCTCCACGGCCCTAAGCAATTCCCTCAGCCCTCCCTAGTAGCGCAATGCGTAATTTATGCCTCTGCCCTCTCTTGCGACTTTTCGTATCGATCTGGTTTCTTCTCAATCTCCTTCAGATTTTTCTAAGCTTTATCTTTACGTTCTTTGATTTTCTCTTAAAATTTCTTAATCTTCATGTAAATGACAGTAACATATTAGGTAGTCCTAATGCTATGAATAAACTTCATATGACTGCGAACAGTGCTCAAATAGCAATAGTTAATACGTATAATAAATAATATTGTAAGTATCTTTATGTTTAGAATACTCAAGTTCTATCGTTGGAGTGACCTCGCTGTTTAACTCAATTCTGAGTGGATAACTCTCACATGCAAGGAAAAATAGCTCACGGCAACCGGGCCTTGGAACATATACCAATGGTTTTACCTCTGGTTGCAGCTTCCAATTACCCCAACTACCTGCTCCTCTTCGGTAAGCCTCAATTTAGCTGATAGCTCTTTCCCCGAGTGTTTCCTTTGGTGGCGTTGAGTGACCGATTAAAATTATATTGTTTCAACAGTTTGTGGATCCTCTCTTTCTATTTTGCCCCGATATGGATTGGATGGAGAACAATTCCGTGACAGCCTACACACATATGCCATGTTAATCCTATTCATTGGTTTTTAATTATCTTTCTATTATGCAGTTACCTGTCCTAGATTGTCTTATCCAATTTCCGTGCTCGTGCTTCTGCTGATGGATTAAGAAAGACCGGAAGCTTTGATTTTTCTTTTCTTTCTTTCTTTTTTTACTTTTTTCTTTTCTGTTCGTTTTGACAGTGGGAGATGTTCGGAAGGTTAATATATCAATGGTTTGTGGTCGCATTGATTGGATATGTTTATCGCCTTTATCACTGAAGTCGACACTTATTAACCCTCGTCATGCATCAATCGCAACAGGGCGAGCTTATCGGGAAGCGTGCCGATGGGCTCGAAGAAGATGGATGTTTGCTTTCGAGCTGCTGACGTGCTCAGATTGCTTGCAAGTTATACTTTTAAATCTTTGGCGTGATAGATACCCACTGACTGACCATTCATATCTGATAGCTCGTATAGACAGTTGCCGACGCGTTTAAGGACCACGGCTTTAATGAATTTCGCGGCTAGTTTCGCGTTGAAGTTCTGTGCCTTCCTACTCTGTCTAAAACTCTTCCTAAAAACTACTTGTCCCACCCGATACTCTCTTGGCCTAGCTCGCGTATTGTATGCGCGCTGTCCCCTTTCATATGCAATCTTCAGGCTCTTTGCAACCTTTTCTCTCAATAGTTTGAGCCGAACGTCCGTAGGCAAAACGTCGGTATCTGCGTCGGATACTTCTCTGAGCTTACGCAGAAGCTGATAAGATTCTCCGTGCTGTACCATCGTCTGCCCAAATACTGCCCTGTATGGCTCCGTTCGGATGGCTTCGTGGAACGCGCTGCGGAGTGCAAAGGCAGCTTTTGAAACATGGACATCCCATGACCTCTGGTCACCCTCGGCGATATAGGATCGGATTATGGCTAACAGCGAGCGGTTGACCCTTTCAGCGGCGTTTGCCTGCGGAGAGTATACTGCCGTTCGGGTATGACGCACTCCATAACTAGTGAGAAAACTTGAAAATGTGCCTGAGACGAACTGTCGCCCGTTATCCGAGTGCACTGTCTCTGGCACCCCGAATACATGAAATATCTCTCTTTCCAAATACCGCACCACCCCCGTCGATGTTGCCTCTCGCATCGGTTTCAGAAATACAAATTTCGAAAAGTGATCCAGCACCACAAAAACGTAGCAATTCCCGTTCTTCGAGCGTGGATATGGTCCACAGAAGTCAATGTATAAGCGTTGGAATGGACGCTCTGTCTCCGTTCGGACTCCCATAGGTGGTCGGCTGATAGTATTCGGGGCCTTGTTGCATTTGCACACCTCACATCTTTCCACCAGACGCTTCACGTCGGCAGTCATACCTGGCCAATAATATCTGTTCCGTAGCCGATTTATCGTTTTAGTAACTCCACCATGACCTGCCGCTTCTCCACCATGCATTTGACTGATCAGCCTTTCCCTTAGTCCTTCTGGCACCCATACCTTCCATAGGAAATCCTCCGTTTCGTCGTCCCTGTTGAACCCTGTCCTTTTAAATATGACGTTCTCCTCTATTCTAACATCTGGCAATCGATCCGCGTTAGTTTTTATGACATCGATTAATTCTTTATATGCCTGCGAACTAAACTCTGGATCCTGCAAGGTTAGATCGCTAGTTAGGTTAATGTCGCAAATCTCATCCATGTGTACTCGGCTAAGCACATCCGGAACAACATTCTTGGCACCTTTTCGGTGTGTTATTTGGAAGTCAAACCCCTGTAGTTTGATGCTCCATCGAGCCAACCGCCCTGACAGATCCTTTTGGGACATAAGCCATTTGAGACTCATGTGGTCTGTAATTATTGTAAATGGAATGCCATCGATGTACGGGCGGAACTTTTTTACACTAGTGACCGCTGCCAGGCATTCAAGCTCTGTCACCGTGTAATTTCTCTGCGCCGCGCTCAGCTTCTGGGAAACATATGCTATGGGTCGCTCATTTCCCTCCTCATCCAGCTGAAAAAGAACTGCCCCGATTCCTGTTGTGGAAGCATCGCATTGCACAAAGAAGTGCTTCGAAAAATCTGGATTCACCAGCACCTTTGGTGACGTCAGCTCGCTCTTCAACAGGTTGAACGCTTCTGTGGCATCCGGGGTTAAAATAAACTCCGCTTTCTTTTTAAGGCAGTCCGTTAGGGGCGCTGTCTTGCTGGCGAAGTTCGGAATAAATCTCCGATACCACCCTGTGAGACCCAGGAAGCGCCGGAGCTGCCTAATGGTTTTTGGAACTGGGAAGTCCAGCATCGCCTGTATCTTGGAGGGATCAGTCCGCAGTTCGCCTTGCCCGATTATGAAGCCGAGATACTTAATCTGTTTTTGACAGAACTTCGACTTTTTTAAATTGATGGTAAGTCCTGCTTTGGAGAGGCACTCTGCCACCTCTGCGAGCTGCTGCAGGTGGGTTTCGAAGTCAGGGGAGCATACTAATAAGTCGTCTATGTAAACGAATACATTGTCCCTTAACCTCGATGGAATGACCCTATCCATCAACCTGCATAGCCTTTGACTGGCATTGCACAGCCCGAACGGCATCACCTTAAAGTGATACAGCGGCCGCCCGGGAACTGTAAACGCGGTTTTTTCACGCGACTGCTCATTGAGGGGTATCTGCCAGAAGGCATCTTTTAAGTCGATGCCCGTTATAAAAAAGGTGTCTTTTAGTCGACTGAGGATTCCTTCCACATGTTGCGTGGGGTACGCGTCCTTTTTTGTTCGCTCATTAAGTTTGCGCATGTCCACGCACAACCGATTCTTGCCGGGCTTCTGAACGAGTACTATGGGGGAACTCCATGCGCTATTGCTTTCCTCTATCACCCCAAGCTGCAGCATACGGTCTATTTCGTCGTACGCGTATTTTTGCTTGACAGGTGACATCGGATAGTAGCGCTGTTTGATGGGAACTGTCTCATCGCACACCTCAATATAATGCTCCATTAAGTGGGTTCTGCCCAAACCTAACTCTGTGGAGGATGGAAATAGAGACTTTACTCTTTCCAGTAGCATTGATTGCTGAGGCGAAAGCCTTACTGTTCCTAAGCTGTCCTCACCCTCAGTTATTTCCGAAACCACTGCAGAAAGAAGCCCGAAGGACTCCCAAAAATCCACCCCCAGGTACAAGTCCTGCTTCAGGCTTGGCACTAAATAAAGGTTCAAAACTGATTTTTTCCCACGCCATTCGACTTCCCCGCTCATTCTTCCCACTATTGCCTGCCTTTTCCCGTCCGCAGTACTTAGCTCCTCGTCGATCGATATCACTTTTGATCGCCCAAACCGTGAAACCGCGGAACCACCCAGACAGCTGATGGACGCACCGCTGTCTAACAGCCCCAAGATTCTCTCGCCCTCAATCATGACCTCCGTGTATGGCTTACGATCGATTTCATCTCTTATTATGGTAGCTGCTATTGCCGCTTTCATCTTCTTGCATGCTTTCGACCTCTCCCTCATGTTCTGTTTCTTAGCAAACGCTCTATTCCTTCCCGTGGAGTCTCGTCTTTTAATATTGAAGTTGCAAAGTTCATCGCTGCCCCCTTTGCCGAAAATTCTCGCCCGCGCCTCGTGATACCGCCTCTCTCGCTCCTCCAAGGTCTTGCGCGGTGGTATTGCGGCCCTTGGCATGAGTCGGTCTTTTGTTGATGTTGATTTTAAAATTACTTGTCGTCCGGGCGCCTTTTCTCCTGACAACCCGACCCGGTCTTGTTGCCATCGGAGCGGTTTTCCGACCCACATTTTTCGCATACTGCCAGTCTGGCCCCGCCTTGATTGCACTTGTAACACACTAATTCATGGAATTGGGAGTCACACCCAACCTCGCTGGATTTTTCCCTTGTGGACCCCAACGAGTGTTTTTTTCGTACATCTGGCCGGCTACTACTCCGTTCGTGTCTTTCGAAAGCTTCTACCCTGGCAGTCGCCTCATCATCCTTATAGTCGCCGTAGCTCATTTCATCAATGCTTCGTCTTTTCAGGAACTTCGACTCCAAGTCCTCTAGATGCTTCTCCGCCCGTCTGCACTCTGTCTTAAGGTCAGCCAGCGTCTCTATGTTACAGCCGAATATGAGGTTTCTTATTCTAGGTTTTAAATTCCGTCGCATGAGATTCACTAGGCTGCGTTCCGGCATTTTGGACTCCATAGTTAGCGCCATCCCTCTTATGCACGCATAAAAATCACTAAAAGACTCTCTCATCTCTTGCCTCCTTTCACTCATGGCCACCCGTATTTCTTCATCGCAATCTGACTTTCGGTAGTGATCCAGGAGCGCTACCCTTAGATCCTCGAACCCACCTACTTGGTTGCCGGAATTCTCCTCCATATAAAGCCAGAACCATTCTTGCGCGGTTCCATCGAGTAACAAATGAAAATTAGCACATAAGTCCTCCGATGAGATCTCGTGCCTTTTCTGTAAGGTCTCGACCCTGAATAGGAAACGTTCGATAGGTATGGATTTACTGCTGCCATCGAACTTTAACCCCCAGTCCTTAATTATTTTTAGTTTATTTTTATTTCTGTCTACTAAGGTATGTCTGCTTTGGGCCGAAGGCTGGACCAGGGAGCGATCGATTTCTGACCGTCGGAACCCAGGTGAATTCTGGTCAGATCTATCTATATTTTGAACTCTAGCTTCGACTTCGCTTTCTAATTCTGTGCCTTTAGATAAGCGAGTCTTTTCCACCTCTGACACCCGTTCTCCCAGTGTTTTCACTTCCCTGCGAACTGTGCCCATGGCTTCGCGTATTGCATCGGTTGTGGTCCGGCTAACGTCCATTTGATACTCGAAAAACATCATTTCAAACTTTTGCATTAGCTCGCCACTAACCTTTTCAAGAAATGTAGCCTCTGGAGTGGGAATTTCACCAACCGTGATTACCCTCTGTCCAGTACGAACTGGCGACGCAGGCTGCGTTTCCTCCTCTGGGCGTATAATTTGCTCTTGCCCTTCACCCCCCTGTTTTACAAGCTCGACATCTTCCGCTGAACTTGCGTCCCTTTCCTCTACGTCGGGTTGCTGGCCCGTTTTGCCCTGCAATGCAGTTTTTTTAAAGCCCCTGCGTGTCATCCTATCACTAATTATATATACGTATGTGTGGTTATATACGTGTATTGAATATGCAATAATAAAAATTATGTTTTTGTTTTGGTTCTTTGTTTAAAGAATAAGGATTCGAATAGTTTGTCTTCCGAATTATTAATATGTGTGGTTGAAATTTTTGGTGTGTGTGTGTGATTATGGTAAACCCGGACGCCGGTGCGTTGCCTCCCTCTGCGCTTGCTACGTGATATCACCCAATGCTCCCTGCTTCCCACTACCAATGGATGTGACCCTCATCCGATTGGGCTGGGCGCATACCAAGTGCCCCGCTGAGAATCACTGCAGGATTACCTCATATGCCATCGACTTACGCCCTGTGGCATAGTAGCTACCCTATAAAACTCCCCGTGAGCAACTCGTCGCTACCTCATGGTGCTTCCGCATCTAAAGCGCCAGTGGCCGTGTTCGTGCTCGCAGATGAGCCCCTTTTCGTCTGTGTATCGTCGTTGCTCTCATATGTCTCTCTATTAATGCTCGCCATACTAGGTTACAACGTCTCTCTCTTAGATCACCTCCTTCCAGAATAACTTGAATACAATATGCTGTCGATGTTTTGCTTAAATCACTGATTTGTTGTTTTTATTTTCTTCGGGCCACCTATGGTGGCCCCACGTTGGGCGCCATTCTATTGTTACCTGCACTACTCATGCGGCACCGCTTTATACTGGAGCGCTGTGATTCACCGGGTACGCTAGCAATCCCTTAGCTTAGCTCGCCGGATTGGGGTGGGTTTATTTTTGGTGATCACTAGATGGAACAAATACCGCGCAAACAATAGAAAAAAAAATCGTACCCCTTTTCCAGATGGCCAACTGAACATCTTCCCCACACACTCGATACAGCCTCGCCTTCAAGTAATCCTCTTGCTTCCCTTGCGATTCGCCTCCACACACTCAAGGCTGGCCCATTCGCTATCCCGCCCTTGCCAACTCTAACCATGGCCGTATTTGGTCAGACCCTGCTTCAGTTGAAACCCCCCTCACATCCTTAATACCCCATCTCACATAGCACCGCCGCAGTTATCAGAAGTAAACTCCTGCCCTTCCCTTCACGTCACCGACAATCCACATCTCCCTTTATCACACACACAAATTATTCAATTTAGCACTTCATTCTTATTTATTAACAATTCATTTTTCAAGATTTAATACACCTTGTTTTCATCATATAGCCTTCTAATTGTTCAGTTTCTTACACTCTACTAGTTCTTTCTTCCTTCGGTTTCAAACCAGACCTACGACTGTCATCTGCTTTTGTTTACATTTCTTATTGTTTAGCTTAGTTCTCTTATTATTATTTTTTTTTTTTTTCTTATACTTTACTCTAACACTTAGCTCATTTATATATGTATGTATATATGTAGCTCGCATGAACCTGTTGACACTAAGCACAACTCGTTCACGTACCTGGGCAGAGATATCAAAATTTTAGCTCTTCGCAAGTGGGGGGGGATGGGGTAACAAGGGACGCTCCCGCAGCTTCGCGTATTGTAATTATCAACCTCACCCGCTATCAGCTCAAACCTAAGGCGCCTCAGCGATAAGCTATAGATTCAGGCAGCTAACTGCGCAAAATCTCCACGGCCCTAAGCAATTCCCTCAGCCCTCCCTAGTAGCGCAATGCGTAATTTATGCCTCTGCCCTCTCTTGCGACTTTTCGTATCGATCTGGTTTCTTCTCAATCTCCTTCAGATTTTTCTAAGCTTTATCTTTACGTTCTTTGATTTTCTCTTAAAATTTCTTAATCTTCATGTAAATGACAGTAACATATTAGGTAGTCCTAATGCTATGAATAAACTTCATATGACTGCGAACAGTGCTCAAATAGCAATAGTTAATACGTATAATAAATAATATTGTAAGTATCTTTATGTTTAGAATACTCAAGTTCTATCGTTGGAGTGACCTCGCTGTTTAACTCAATTCTGAGTGGATAACTCTCACATGCAAGGAAAAATAGCTCACGGCAACCGGGCCTTGGAACATATACCAATGGTTTTACCTCTGGTTGCAGCTTCCAATTACCCCAACTACCTGCTCCTCTTCGGTAAGCCTCAATTTAGCTGATAGCTCTTTCCCCGAGTGTTTCCTTTGGTGGCGTTGAGTGACCGATTAAAATTATATTGTTTCAACAGTTTGTGGATCCTCTCTTTCTATTTTGCCCCGATATGGATTGGATGGAGAACAATTCCGTGACAGCCTACACACATATGCCATGTTAATCCTATTCATTGGTTTTTAATTATCTTTCTATTATGCAGTTACCTGTCCTAGATTGTCTTATCCAATTTCCGTGCTCGTGCTTCTGCTGATGGATTAAGAAAGACCGGAAGCTTTGATTTTTCTTTTCTTTCTTTCTTTTTTTACTTTTTTCTTTTCTGTTCGTTTTGACAGTGGGAGATGTTCGGAAGGTTAATATATCAATGGTTTGTGGTCGCATTGATTGGATATGTTTATCGCCTTTATCACTGAAGTCGACACTTATTAACCCTCGTCATGCATCAATCGCAACAGAACGCTTCTTCGACATTTCAACGATTTGTTAATAAAGTTTTAGCTAGTATTGTCAGAGAAGATAAAGTGATCATTTACTTAGATGATATAGTGATTGCAACTCAGTCAATAGAAGAACATTTTATTATTTTGCAGGAAGTATTAAGCAAACTTACGGAAAATAAATTGGAATTGCGACTGGAGTGAGTTTTTGCAATCAAAAGTAAAGTACTTAGGTTGTAATATTTCGAAAGATGGAATAAAAGCAGATGGAAAGGGTTTGTCAACAGTAAGAGACTTTCCCGTGCCACAAAAAACTTAATTCAGTTCTAAGCTTTCTTGGTTTGTTTTCTTATTTTAGGAGATTTGTCAAGGATTTTTCGATTATAGCTAAACCACTATCAGATTTAACTAGGAAAGGTACAAAGTTTAAATTTGGAGAACTGGAACTCAGGGCGACCTCTCTGAACTTGGCAAGACAACTTTTACGTAGCAATAAACAAACAACTGGGTAATTTGCCGTAAATTATCCGTAAATTATCCGTGAAACAAAAAAATTTGCCGCGACCCTATTTTAGAAAATATCGTTTGCCCCGCTAAGTTCATATGAAGTTAGCGGGGCAAACTCCAAAAAACTAGTAAAGAGAATAGTTAGATAAATAATTCTTGCACTGGAATTCGCCGTAACTGATTGGCATATTTCAAAATTTAAAAAAAAAATTTCTGTTTGCCCCGCTAACTTCATATGAACTTAGCGGGGCAGCTTTTCGAAAACTAATTTAGAGACCTGTTAGAACAATATTTCTTGCACTGGAATTTGCCGTAAATTATCCGTAATTGAGTGGCATATTCAAAATTAAAAAAAAAAAAGTATTTTTTTTGTGTTTGCCCCGCTAACTTCACATGAACTTAGCGGGGCAAACTCCAAAGAAAATAGTAAAGAGAACAGTTAGATAAATAATTCTTGCACTGGAATTTGCCGTAAATTATCCGTAATTGAGTGGCATATTCAAAATTTAAAAAAACGCTGCCGCGAAAATTTAAATTGTTTATGAAAATATAAACATTTCTAAATAATATGACGTATGTACATATGTATAATTTAAATTAGAGATTGCAGCAAACTATAATTATTATAACTAAGTTGATATTTTACGTGAAAATAAAATAAAATGCGGCACAAATAATGGACTACTTTCTACTCAGTTTTTTCTTTGTTTTTGACGTATGCCACTCATATTTCATATTTTTTTTTTAATTTTGAAATATGCCAATCAGTTACGGATAATTTACGGCGAATTCCAGTGCAAGAATTATTTATCTAACTGTTCTCTTTACTAGTTATATGGACCAAGGCAAATTCATTCTTATGGTAATGTCAAGTGAACAGCTGACTTCCTCTTCTTCACGTTTTTAACCCGCCGTGTAATGTAGAATGTCATAAAAAGAAAGATTTGACGGTTGACTTTGAATACTGTATTTGGTATTTATTTTCAAAAAACTATCGCAACTTACCAAAAGGATACGATGGCGATGGTTTTAACTAAATTTTACGCACGCATGAGTTGTCCAAACATGTATTTATTGTTCCAGACACCATTAGTTCAATTAAATTTTTATGAAATATAAAAAAACAATCGATGGTTGTCATTTTAAATTTTTTATCACTATGACATTCTACATTACAAAAACTTGAAGCGAATAGAGGCGAATATCGCTAACGTAAAAGTTGTCTTGCCAAGTTCAGAGAGGTCTCAGGGCGTTTGAAACTCTTAAGCAAAGGTTGATAGAATCACCAGTACTTGCATTATATGATCCAAAAGATGATACAGAATTACATTGTGATGCAAGTACTATAGGGTTTGGATCAATTTTATTACAAAGAAAAGATGATGGAAAGTTACATCCTGTATTTTATTTTTCTAAAAAAACGACTGAGGCAGAATCAAAGTATCACCGCTTTGAATTAGAAACGTTAGCTATAATTTACGCTTTGAAGCGTTTTCGGATATATTTGCAGGGAAAACACTTTAAAATTATTACCGACTGCAATTCTCTGACTGCTACATTAAATAAAAAAGATCTTAACCCTCGTATTGCAAGATGGGCTCTTGAGTTACAAAATTTTGATTATTCGCTACAACATTGTTCGGGTGCTCGTATGCAGCATGTAGATGCATTAAGTCGTTCAAATATTATACATATGCGTTTTAGAGACAAAAACGTTTGAGGAAAATTTGATAATTTGTCAAGGTCGAGATACAAAATTAAAGGAATTGCATAAAAAATTAGAAACTCAGGAAAACCATTTATATGAAATGCGTAGTGGAATTATTTATAGGAAGAAAGAGGATGGCTCGGTTTTGTTTTATGTACCGGAAAGTATGGAAGATCATATTCTTTATAAGTATTACGATGAGTTAGGGCATTCTGGGATAGATAAGGTTGCAGAGTTGGTTTCAAGAACATACTATTTTCCAAATTTGAGAGAAAAGATCAAAAGGCATATACAAAATTGTTTAAAGTGTATTGCGTATTCTTCAAAATCTGGTCGAGAAGAAGGGTTTCTCCATAATATCCCAAAAAGTAATTTACTATTTCAAGTAGTTCATATTGAGTTTTATGTCCCGATTGATAGATCGCGAGCTTTAAACCATATATTAGTTATTGTAGATTCTTGTACGAAGTTTGTGCGGTTATACCCGACAAAAAGTACGTGCACTAAGGAAGTTATAAAAAGTGTTACCCATTATTTTCGAGCTTATAGTCGACCGAAATGTATAGTATCAGACCGTGGAAGCTGTTTTACGTCGACTGAATTTAATGAATTTTTGGATAGACATTTTGTTAAACACATTAAAGTAGCAACTGCATCTCCACAAGCCAATGGTCAAGTGGAAAGAGTAAATAGATCACTTGGCCCAATATTAGCAAAATTATTGGATCCGGAAAAGGGTATTTTTTGGGATAAAATCTTAGATAAAGCTGAATATGTTTTAAATAATACCGTAAACCGAACTATTAATGAACATCCTAGTGTAATGCTGTTTGGAATTGGACAAAGAGGGGAAATATTTGATGATTTTAGAGAATGTTTTGATAAAAATTTGTCAGTACCAAGTCAGGAAACCCATGGGGAAATTCGGGAATATAATGCAGATTATGTTAATAAAAAGTGGCAGACACCAACTAATTATAAAGAACGTGGATATGTTATGATAAAAAATTTTGACATAAGTGTTGGTTGTAATAAAAAACTTATTCCAAAATTTAAGGGTCCTTATAAGATAACGAAAGTTTTAGGAAATGATAGGTATGTTATTGAAGATGTAGAAGGCTTTCAGCTTACTCGCTTACCATATAAAGTGATTGAGTTAACAAATTAAAACAGAGATCAGGTGATCTCTTTGTCAGGACGGCCGAATTGTAGTAGTAGATATAGATATGGTTTAATATATAAAATAACTAGTTATTATATACACTTATGAATACTATAAATGTTATTACTTGTTAGATACAATAAAATAAGCTTTGGAATGTTTGTGAATTATGTCATTGTTTTGTAAAAAACAAGTGGTGATTCAATAAAATAGTTTTGAAGACTTCTGACGTGTTTGCCTACACAATGTTCATTAATGATATGACCCATTGTTGCAAAGGCGTATCTATACATTTGTATGCCGACAACGCTCAGGTGTATATCTCGCGTCCCGTTGGTCTAGCAGAGGACTTGATTTTCAGGATGAATGTAGATCTTGAACGCATCTCTTTGTGGGCGAAGGATAACAAATTGAATTTAAATGCAGCAAAGACCAAGGCCACGTGCTTTACCTATTCGTGGCAACTTGTACAATCGCTGCCGTTGTTGTCATTGCAGAGCACAACAATCAGCTATGAGCCCGTGGTAACTAGCCTTGGATTTAAGCTAAACTCATGCCTTGGATGTAAGGACCATATTACCCATATTATAAGTAAAATCTATTTTGTGTTAAGGAAACTGTGGTACAAAGCTGGCTTCAGTCCAATTAATGTAAAACTAAAGCTGATCAGAACTCTCATAGTTCCACTGATATCTTTTATGGCAACCGTATTTGGTGATATTGATTTCGAATCACATAAAAAGCTGCAACTAGCAATTAATAACTTGCAAGATATATATATTCCAAACGTAAATTTGAGCATATTTCAGAATTTTCCTCCAAAATACTTAACTGCAGCCTTGTAAGTTTTTAAATTACCGTAATCTAGTGTTCTTAAACCAATTAATGCATAGACGGCAGCCAGAATACCTTTTTAGAAAGTTATGATTTTCAAAATCAGACAGGACTTGTAACCTTATTGTACCTCGGTATAAATACCTTACATCTTCCAGGACATTCTTTGTCAGTGCCATCAAACTATGGAACTCATTACCCAACAAAATTAAAAATGAACGCAATCTTAAGCGCTTTAAACTGGCTTTGATTGAATTTCTTCAATAACAGACATACTTTTCTATTGAATCTCACAACTTTTTGTTCTCTTTCTTACTTTTAATTCTTTTTTTAAACTAATAGTTATGTGAACATACAAAACAATACATACATTTTAAACTAGTTATTTCTTATTTCAACGCTTACTTTGTTTTCGAAACTATCGTACGTAATTTATTACTTAGATTTAAGAGAATAATTGTAATTGTAATACATCTGTACAGTATAGATGTTAGATATCCAATGTTGATGTATTTTAAGAGACAATAGTCAACCCGTACAAAATTGATTAAATAAATTGAAATTGAGAATACAAGACCAATGCCTTTTCTAATTATTTTGTATTTAGTGAGGCTTTGTGTTATTTGACTTTGTTTTTACTTGAATTTAAGTTTTAATGCTTAATTTCATTCCAATGTTTATAATTTTTCGTAAACAAAACTAAATAATAAACTGCCCGCGGGCATTAATTCTTTTCTGAAAGGAAACAAAGCCCGCGGGGATTATTTCTTTTCTAAAATGAAATAGCGCCCGTCGGGGAAAGGAAATAACGCCCGCGGGCCTAATTTCCATTTTGAAAAATAATTTTACACTGTGAGAAAAGAGTGGCGCGGAAGGACATCACCGTGGCGGTAGCCACGGCTATGGCACACACCCGGAGTTGGAATGGCGTAGCCCAGGGTTATTTTTTGAAGCGCGGCAGAAGGCCGCCTACGCGGTAAGGTGTTCTGCACAGAAAAAACATGGATCGGGCCCTTAAATCAGGATTTGACCTAGGTCATTTTTTGGTTTTTTGTTAATAACTTTTCACTGAAATAAAATATTTATTTTCCGGTTTCGGATTCTTGTTACAGAGTCAAACCGCGTCTTTTGATACCTCTCCCGATATTCTTGGACGTGTATTAGCAGTTACGTACGGTCGTAAAGAATTATCTTAACTTGTTTAAAATGAGAAATAACGCCCGCGGGCGGTCTAGTTCAATGTAATCACATGGAGTGTTCCGATGGCGCAAAATATAAAACGCAACCCTCCTATCACGCATTTGAAGCTCAGGGGCCACCTCAACATTTGAATGATGGTGGATATCGTAAGGTCACACACTTGTTGTCGGCTGGCGTTGATGAAAAAAACAAAATTTTTGGATTTTTTCGCTTGACAAGCGGTCTGTTTGATAGTGGCGCAAAGCGTTGTCAATTATTTATGTATTTATTTATTCAAATGAGTCTGCTGTACAAAGTACCTTACAGACTAGAGTACCCTTATTGACTAATTAAGCACGATCACATAATTATCTATTCAAAATAAATTAGTAATTACAGATTTAAAAGTATTCCTAGAATAGGAAAAATCAATTTCTAAAGAATCAGGGATATTATTGAACTCTAACATTGCTCTAACGGTCGGAGCTTTAGATGCACAAGTGGTTCGAACAACATCCGTATAAAAAATGTTGTTATTACGGAGAGATCTGTTAGGAACATGGAAGCAAATGCTTTGAAGGAGAGATGGGGCATCAATTGCACCAATTATAATGTCAAACACAAAAGTTAGGGAAATAATAGTTCTTCTACTAACAAGGGATTGAAGACTTATAAGAGCACATCTAGCCTCATAAGGGGGTATTGGATCTGAAAAATTCAGCGAATGTAGCGCAAACCGAACAAAAAGTGTTTGATTTCTTTCAAGCCTTTTAATGAGACAGTCATAATATGGCCGCCAAATGAAGCAGGCATACTCCAGTTTATACCGAACTAGCGAGGTAAACAATGTCTTTAGGGTATATGGATATGTGAATTCAGAACGAAAACAGCGGATGTAAGACAGTAAGGCGTAGGATTTCGGATTAATTGAGTTTAAATGAGTAGCGAACGAAAATTTGGAGTCAAAGACTACACCAAGGTCAGTTACTTCGTTAAGAGATGTAAGGCGAGCTCCATCCATGGAATATGAAGTAGGAATGGAGCAGCGCGTTTTTGAAAACGTAACGTGGAAACACTTCCCAACATTCAGCGGCAGGTTATTTTTAAAACACCATTCAGATCAGACTGCAATCTATCTGAGTCAGAAGGATCAGATATGATAGAGTAAACTTTTAAATCATCGGCGTATAGCAAAAAATTTGAATGTAGAAAACATTCCGAAATATCATTAATGAAAATTACGAATAACAACGGCCCGAAAATACTACCTTTTGGCACCCCCGAAGTGGCAACAAAAGGATACGAATGAGCATTATCAACCACTACCACGCAAGTCCGTTGATTTAAGTATGATTTGATCCAAGCCAAAAACGTGAAATGAAAGCCCAAATTGGCTAATTTGGATATCATTATAGAGTGACTTATTTTATCAAAGGCTTTCGAGAAGTCCGTGTACACGGTATCAACTTGTTGACGATTATTGAATGCAGATAGGCAGAATTCAGAAAAAATTGGTAAGTTAGTAACGGTAGATCTACCGGACATAAAACCGTGCTGATTGCCGGTGATAAAACGTCTATGAGTGAAATATATTTTATTTTGACAATTGCCTCAAACAGTTTGGAGGAAGTTGATAACTTCGCAAATGGGCCTGTAGTGGGCTACTTTGTTTTTATTACCACTCTTAAAAATTGGGTTAATAAAAGTTACCTTCCAAGCGTCAATAAAATCTCCTTTCTCGAGAGATTTATTGAAAATTAAGAGGAGCGGGACCGCCAACTCTAAACAATCTTTAAAAAGATAAGACCTAATTCCTTCGATAACGTTATCACGGGATAAAGTAAACGAACCAAAGTTAATAGGAGAATTACCATTTAAATGGATTTTAGAAGGAAGATCCGAGTGCGTAACAAAATTAGAGCCAAAAGATTAGCCACCTCGATAGGTGATGAGGCATGCTCGTAATTATAAAATACAGAAGGTACGCTCGCGCAAATTTCAGAATTACGGGCATAATTACTGTGGAGCCTTTTCTCCAATGTCTTAAACTTCCTGGAATATCCCAGATACTTAGCCCTGTGTAATGCAGATTTATAACGTTTAAAGCTCTTAAAATACTTATTTCTCAAATTCTTTAGCCTCTTTAATCTATTGGAATACCATGGAATTTTATAACAGCGCTTTTTTATCTGTGGAATATTGTCAAAACAGATTTGATTTATAACATTGTTGAGAACATTTAAGCAGTCATTGCGATCTTTACCTAAAAAAGAGCCTCCCAATCAACAGAAGATACTTCCTGCGAAATAAGGTCGTAATTGCCACGTCTAAAAGAGAAACTACAAGCTTCATCGACGGTTACAGCACTTACAAACTTGTAAAATTCAACGCGAAGATTAAGCGGAATATGATGCAACACAGCAGGAGACAGGGAATCAAGATATTCCGTCAAAGTACAATTAATGTTGTCACTAATAAAAACAAGATCAAGCAATCGCGATAATTGATTGGTGAGGATTTTAATTTGGCAAAGATTTACACTTAATAGATTGTCAATAACATATAATTCAGAGGTGGTATTTACATTTTTAGGAATCATAGTAAATATATTATCAACATGCGACCATTCGACATAAGGTAGATTAAAATCCCCTAAAATACAGAAATTGTGACCATCATTGTTACAGACTAAGTCGGTAATATTATCGACGTGAGATTTGTAAAGCGAATCCGAAATACATGGCGGTATATATGAAACGCACAAAAATATTTTAGAGGTACCTTTAACCGAGACACAAAGTTGGTCTAGTACAGAGTCGCTATTAGCAAGTTCCACCAAAGAAGATAATAGAGAGCGCTTCACAGCTATTAAAACCCCACCGCCTCTAAGACAACCAGTTTTAAGGGGATCAGTGACATTGTTGAATATGTGTCGACAAATGCAGACATTTCTCCGTCTCTACTTCATTGTTTTAAATTAACTAAGAGAGATTCAGACCCTGGTTTGTACTCGAGATGTAGTTTCAAACTTGGTGTCTCCACATGTATTTATAATAAGTTGCTGGAGCCCTCGTTGTGACCATCAGATGTTAAGATTAGGCCCTTTTGTTTATTTCAGAAGGCAAAGGGTCAAAGTGTCACGACCTAGTTGATCATTTGAATATAGGTCCGAATGGTTTGAGTGTTTACTATCAAAATATATCTGGCATGAGAACGAAAAGTACTACTATATTTCAAGCCACATCACGTTGCGAATACGACGTGTATATCTTTGTTGAGACTTGGCTGAATGTTAATTTTTTTGATGCTGAATTTTTTGATAGTAATTTGTATCAAACCTATCGTAAGGATAGAGATCCCCTTAAAACTGGTTGTCTTAGAGGCGGTGGGGTTTTAATAGCTGTGAAGCGCTCTCTATTATCTTCTTTGGTGGAACTTGCTAATAGCGACTCTGTACTGTACCTCTAAAATATTTTTGTGCGTTTCGCGGATTCGCTTTACAAATCGCACGTCGATAATATTACCGACTTAGTCTGTAACAATGATGGTCACAATTTCTGTATTTTAGAGGATTTTAATCTACCTAATGTCGAATGGTCGCATGTTGATAATAGATTTACTATGATTCCTAAAAATGTAAATACCACCTCTGAATTATATGTTATTGACAATCTATTAAGTGTAAATCTTTGCCAAATTAAAATCCTCACCAATCAATTATCGCGATTGCTTGATCTTGTTTTTATTAGTGACAACATTAATTGTACTTTGACGGAATATCTTGATTCCCTGTCTCCTGCTGTGTTGCATCATATTCCGCTTAATCTTCGCGTTGAATTTTACAAGTTTGAAAGTGCTGTAACCGTCGATTAAGCTTGTAGTTTCTCTTTTAGACGTGGCAATTACGACCTTATTTCGCAGGAAGTATCTTCTGTTGATTGGGAGGCTCTTTTTTAGGTAAATATCCCAATGACTGCTTTAATGTTTTCAACAATGTTATAAATCAAATCTGTTTTGACAATATTCCACAGATAAAAAAGCGCTGTTATAAAATTCCATGGTAGTTATTCCAATAGATTAAAGAGGCTAAAGAATTTGAGGAATAAGTATTTTAAGAGCTTTAAACGTTATAAATCTGCATTACACAGGGCTAAGTATCTGGGATATTCCAGGAAGTTTAAGAAATTGGAGAAAAGGCTCCACAGTAATTATGTCCGTAATTCTGAAATTTCGTAAAATCGAAGAAAATGTGCGAGAGCGTACCTTCTGTATTTTATAATTCCGAGCATGCCTCATCACCTATCGAGGTGGCTAATATTTTGGCTCTAATTTTGTTACGCACTCGGATCTTCCTTCTAAAATCCATTTAAATGGTAATTCTCCTATTAACTTTGGTTCGTTTACTTTATCCCAGGATAACGTTATCAAAGGAATTAGGAACATTAAAGTATCAACTCAGACCGATATTGACGGTTTATCGTCTTATCTTTTTAAAAATTGTTTAGAGTTGGCGGTCCCGCTCCTCTTAATTTTCAATAAATCTCTCGAGAAAGGAGATTTCATTGACGCTTGGAAGGTAACTTTTATTAACCCAATTTTTAAGAGTGTCCGGTAGATCTACCGTTACTAACTTATAAATTTTTTCTGAATTCTGCCTATCTGCATTCAATAATCGTCAACAAGTTGATACCGTGTACACGGACTTCTCGAAAGCCTTTGATAAAATAAGTCACTCTATAATGATATCCAAATTAGTCAATTTGAGCTTTCATTTCACGTTTTTGGCTTGGATCAAATCATACTTAAATCAACGGACTTGCGTGGTAGTGGTTGATAATGCTCATTCGTATCCTTTTGTTGCCACTTCGGGGGTGCCAAAAGGTAGTATTTTGGGGCCGTTGTTATTCGTAATTTTCATTAATGATATTTCGGAATGTTTTCTACATTCAAATTTTTTGCTATACGCCGATGATTTAAAAGTTTACTCTATCATATCTGATCCTTCTGACTCACACACCGCTCTGCTGGCAAGAATAGGTTCAACAAAAATGGGCACAAAAACTGTGAATGAGGTCTTGTCTGGGACCATCCTAAATGTCGCACTACGTTTTCAGTAAAATCGGGACTGCTCGTTTTCGCGAAATATCTCACTTTAACCCTTTAGGAGCTTCAAAAATATACATTTGACCAAAAAATCTTTTCAAAAATAGCTTCTGTATGTTTGTTCGTGTAGGTGGTTTCTATTACTCACATAAATTTACAAAAGTCTCACTTTTTAAAAAAAATTGCAAAACTACTATGAAATAAAATTAATTATTCGCTTTTAGGGCACTAGTTACAGCACCCTGTTTTTGTAATGCAAAAAAAAAAAAACAAAAATTCTCCTTATGATTTTTTTTAAGCTCAACACGAATCCGTGGTCCAAAAATGTCCATCAAGTCCCGTTTCTGAGAAAAAATGCTTTTAGGCCCCAAAATTAGTATAATTTGAACAAGCCCCATGTGCTCTGGGTGCCCTAAAAACGAATAATTAATTTTATTTAATAGTAGTTTTGCAATTTTTTTTAAAAAGTGGGACTTTTGTAAATTTATGTGTGTAATAGAAACCACCTACACGAACAAACATGCAGAAGCTATTTTTGAAATGATTTTTTGCTCAAATGTATATTTTTGAAGCTCCTAAAGGGTTAAAGTGGGATATTTCGCGAAAACGAGCAGCTCCGATTTTACTGAAAACGTAGTTCGACACTTAGGATGGTCCCAGACAAGACCTCATTCACAGTTTTTGTGCCCATTTTTGTTGAACCTATTCTTGCCAGAAGAGCGGTGTGCTCAGATAGGTTGCAGTCTGATCCGAATGGAGTTCTAAAAATAACCTGCCGCTGAATGTTGGGAAGTGTTTCCACGTTACGTTTTCAAAAACGCGCTGCTCTATTCCTACTTCATATTCCATGGATGGAGCTCGCCTTACATCTCTTAACGAAGTAACTGACCTTGGTGTAGTCTTTGACTCCAAATTTTCGTTCGCTACTCATTTAAACTCAATTAATCCGAAATCCTACGCCGTACTGTCTTACATCCGGCGTTTTAGGTCTGAATTCACATATCCATATACCCTAAAGACATTGTTTACCTCGCTAGTTCGGTATAAACTGGAGTATGCCTGCTTCATTTGGCGACCATATTATGACTGCCTCATTAAAAGGCTTGAAAGAAATCAAACACTTTTTGTTCGGTTTGCGCTACATTCGCTGAATTTTTCAGATCCAATACCCCCTTATGAGGCTAGATGTGCTCTTATAAGTCTTCAATCCCTTGTTAGTAGAAGAACTATTATTTCCCTAACTTTTGTGTTTGACATTATAATTGGTGCAATTGATGCCCCATCTCTCCTTCAAAGCATTTGCTTCCATGTTCCTAACAGATCTCTCCGTAATAACAACATTTTTTATACGGATGTTGTTCGAACCACTTATGCATCTAAAGCTCCGACCGTTAGACCAATGTTAGAGTTCAATAATATCCCTGATTCTTTAGAAATTGATTTTTCCTTTTCTAGGAATACTTTTAAATCTGTAATTACTAATTTATTTTGAATAGATAATTATGTGCTCGTGCTTAATTAGTCAATAAGGGTATTCTAGTCTGTAAGGTATGTACTTTGTACAGCAGACTCATTTGAATAAATAAATAAATAAATAATTGACAACGCTTTGCGCCACTATCAAACAGACCGCTTGTCAAGCGAAAAAATCAAAAAATTTGGTTTTTTATCAACGCCAGCCGACAACAAGTGTGTGACCCGATGATATCCACCATCATTCAAATGTTGAGGTGGCCCCTGAGCTTCAAATGCGTGATACGAGGGTTGCGTTTTATATTTTGCGCCATCGGAACACTCCATGTGATAACATTTAACTAGATATTTTTATAGTTAAGTTTGGTATTTTTTGGAATAAACTTGCATATAACGTTTTTTATTATAGCTACTTTTAATTTTTGAACAAAACTTCTTTCTTTGGTAGTACTATACTATACTATATACTTTGGTAACTTTTATTTAGATTTAGGTCTTGAAAAAAGCTTCCTTTCTGGTAGTACTCAAATATTTATTTGTTCGGTATTTCGATTTCAACCTGATGTTATCATCAGGGAACTACGAAAAGAGAAACATTAACATTTTTAAATATACATGTCAGTAGCAAAATCCTGACTTACGCATATGGATAAATATTCATTATACGAAACACCCTGTAAAAAACGTTGGAGTATAGTAGTACTCCAACACTTATCGTCATTCATATAAAAAGGTGGTCCAATTTACATGGCCTGTAATAAGATCACCTAATGTGCTATTTTACTTTCCTTTCCTCTTCCTCACTCCTCTGAAATTTTACCCAATTTCCACAGAATTGGGTTTCAAATATAGATAAACACTCGTCGATTACCTTCGCTACAGTTGTTTGGGATTTTTGATAACTGCCTGTTGCGAAAAAACGAAGGAACGTAGACAGTTTTAGCTGAGGTGGTTAATGCTTCCTATAGAAGGTTTCTTTGAAATATATTATGATCTCGCCAAAAATACTTATACGGAAACTCTCCTTTGTTGACTCGAAAATTTTGAGAAAATCTGCAACATGAAAGCTTTTGAATCTTAAGTGTTTCGATGGATACAATTTCAAACATTTCAACAGCGGGACTGGACGGCTTTCGTGGTACAGTAAAACCCCTCCCCGCTATAGCACCTAACCATTTATAATACCCCACATCTGCAGACACAAAGGCTTTTTCGTAAAAAATGGAACAAATTTACGCTTTTAACTACCTCCCCGCTTAAATACTCAACCCGCCTAAGTACCATAATTTGTTGTACATAAATAAAATTTTACGTACGTTTTTCCCCGGCTAAGTACCTTTCTGAATATGTACGGAGGAAGAAACAGCGTCATGTATTTTGGAAGATAACGCTGGCGAGGTGTCACCATCTGAAGATATTATGGAAAATACTATTGAAGTGAATCCACCCTCTTTTGCAGAAGCGCTGACAGCACTAGAAACAGTAAAAAAATATGTGCATGGAGGGCAAAAATCTTTTTTTTGAAGTTGTTTAAAAAAAAATTTCAGAACATGCGTCAAAAGAAAAATACTGACTTTTCGCTATTTAAACCAGGGTACGAAAATAAACAGTACAAAATACTGTACATTTGCTCATCGTGTATCATGTCATTTTGGTTTTGTACATTTTTCAAACGTTTGCCTTTTGTTTGTGACAATTCCAACAAATATTTATTTGTCATAATTAACTTCGCTCTAAAACTAACTCAAAAATGCCGCGACCGAAAATAGTATACTGCGCAAACTCTTCGATTTTGATAATGACAAAGCCATATGCAAGTTTGAAAACTGCGGCGGCAAAGCTTTAAATAGCCACGCGGGCAATTTAGAAAGGCATTTGAAAAATTTTCATTTGAAAATATACCAAGACTATTTGGTAAAAAAATGCAATGGCAGATATGGTGGCGGGGAGGTCAAAAAACGGAAGGATTTAAGAATGACCGAAGATTCCGTCTTTAAAACGCTTGTGCATCCCGTATTAATTACAATAGCAAAGCAGTTGCTCCACCGTCTCTTTCGCCGGCGGATGGTTGCAACCGCGGCAGGAGATAATGCGTTCCATCACTGTCCTTGCGCCTCAATAGTGCAACTCCCAAGAATGTAGCCAAGGTGAACTGTTCAAGCGTTCAGCAGACTCAGCAAAGTAGACTTCGGGTGTTTGTATGCGTAACACCAGATACGACGGATACGTTAAAATAGAATTTGCTCTAAGATTGACGTACGTCACGTATCTGACGTATTCACGGACTGATTCTGTTTGGCCTATTACCCTCAAGCAAGCCTGGCAGCGTCGCCCAGCGGGCGAAGTTTTCGTCATCACTATACGCGCTCCTGATTCATACGCACGCTGTTGTAAATAATTTGCTGTTATAATCACTACAAAAGCATAAGTATGTACATAAAAAGTTGTTTAGTTTTGTTTTCTGATTTTCCTGTAATTTTCAAAAAAAGTATTTTATAATTGAAAAGTGAACTGAGCCGTTGGGTTTTGTTTTGTTTTGAATTATGAAAGTAAGAAACAAAACGAAATAGTACTGTACAATATAGTTTATTTTCGTACACTGATTTAAACCTATTTTTCAAATCCACTTTATTTTAATTGATATCAAAAAATACATATGTGTAACATATATGTATTATGTATGGAAACAAAAATGTTCTTTTTTAAAATGAATTTTTAAAGCAATACGTTTTTAATTTTATTTATTTATTTATTTATAATTCATAAAAATAATTAACAATTTTTTATCTTATATCTAAGGTTTTACAAAATTCATATAGTTTTGCTTTGAACTTTACAATTTCATTACAGTTCTTTATATCCTCTGGTAGTTCATTGAAACTTTTAAGGCCTTTGTAAAAAATGTTTTGTTTATCTATTTCAGAAATTGTGTTTATTTCTAGTATTTATATTATGTGTTTGCTCGACATAAACTACATTTCTACTCAGATATTCAGATACATTACCATGTTTAATATTAAATATCAACTTCATTGAGTGAAAGAAAATCGTTTGCTTTACACTTAACCAATCCAAACATTGCAACATATCGGCCGTTCGGGCATCTCGACGCTTTTTAAGAATAAATCTCATACACCTGTTTTGGAGTTTTTGAAGTTTATCAATTTCATTATCTGATATTATGAACAATACAGATGGACAGTAAACAAAGTGTGGTCGATGATTGATTTATATATAATTATTTTGTATTTTTTTTGTATATATTTCGATGTTCTCTGCATAATTCCAATTTTTTTAGCAACTTTCTCAACAGTATATTTTATATGTTCTTCGAATTTTAGTTTTCTATCCATTACAACTCCTAAATATTTTATATGTTCAACTCTTTGTATACTTTCATTATTTATTTTTAGCTCACTTATATCTTCACTAAAGTTTCTTCTTGTTATGATCATATATTTTGTTTTTGTAATGTTAAGTTTTAATCTATTAGCGCAGAGCCGTTTATATAGGTTATTTAGTTCATGTTGCATTTTTGATAAAGCAACATTGATATTATTATCACTAATCATAATTAATGCATCGTCCGCAAATAATTTGATTTCACACCCGGCTATAGAATTTCCTATATCATTTATATAGATTAAAAACAATATTG